>CM034151.1:339585371-340185371 GCA_019776745.2 Taxus chinensis
TCGTGGTGATTCTTTACATATCCCTTTAATGAATTTCCTATAATAGCCTGTATGCCCAGGTCCTTGCACTAACACGCGGGCTAGTTGCTCCCGTATACACCACAATAACTGTAACCTTAGTGGGATCTACCAGCAATCCCTCCTTACATATGATATGCCCCAATAAGGTCCCAAAGGGAGTAGGAAACACACACTTCTTAATGTTTATGGATATCCTCAACTGCCTACACCTCTCAAAAATTAATTTCAATTTGTCACAATGGTCCTTAACCAGGCCATATATTGTCCAATCATCAAAATAGAACTAAATAAATTTATGGATGAAGTCCTGGAATGATTGCACCACTACGCATGAAAAAATAGTAGGCGTATTCTTCAACCCAAAGGGCATGATCGTATATGCAAAAATTCCCCACTTGGTGGTGAAATTTGTCTTCTTCTAGTCCTCCTTTGCAATCTGGACTTGGTGGTATCCTGAAAATCCATTTGTAAAGGAATATATTTTGTGCCCAATGACTCCTTCGAAAATCTCTTCAGTGCAGGGGATCGGAAATGGATCAATGACAAAAAAAAATTCAATTCCTTATAGTCCACACAAATCCTAATTCGCCCATCCTTCTTGATGCTGATTACCATCAGACTTATCCACTCCGATTCTTCCACTACCTCAATGATCCTAGAAACTATCATCTTTTCTATCTCCTCCTTAATCTTCACGTGCAAATTGGGATTCATCCAGTAGGGCATTTTTCTAATCAGGCACGCACCATCCTTTAGTTTTATCTTCATCTCCCCCAAGGAGCGGTGAACGCCTTTGAGCTCATGGTACCCGTGCGGGAATAAATCCTCAAATTCACATAGCAGATCAATGATCTTTGATACTTCCTTCTCTGTCTAGTAATCCCCAATAATAGCTTCCTTAGGTTCTTCTTATGAACTAATGTTAAATTTCTTCATCTTTAAAATCTCATGGTAGGCACACGCGTGAACATCTACACTATCCACTACCTCCCGCGTTCCTATAGAATGGATAACATATAAGCTTTCTGATTCCTCTCCATCAATCACATATACTAACTTTCCCTTCTCTTTTTCCAAACGCATGCACTCAAGCTGTAACTTTTCTATTTCCTTAACTTCTTCAAAGCGTGCCCCTATACTTGGTTCCCCTAATAATTCTAACAGCCTATCTTCCGTTCTAGCACTATCCCCCATGGTAAGGCACTTGATACCCTACAAGGCCTTATCAATCAATGGTTTGGTACTCCGATACTCAAAGGTTTGAATAAGGTCAACCGTGAGCTCTTGCCAATTCCTTGTCTGGCGGCGTGTCTTCAAATGAATGTACCATGCACGCGCACAACCCTGCAGTGTAGAATATAACTTATGCACCCATAGGGATGGTGGTAAAGCTTCTGCGCCTTCTCTCCAGACCCGTTCACACTCCTAGACATGGAAAGAGGTTGGTTCCTTCCCATGGTAGTCTTTGATGATGGTGGGTACATTACTCTTAGAAAATATGACAGAGAGAAATTCTTACCTTGTGCCACTCTAAAAGGCTCTCCTGATGTATAGCCCACCACTAAGCTACTGTGCCAAGTAAGACATAATTTAACATCTCCCTTTGTTCCTTCTCATTCTTCCACTAAGCTTCTACCTCCTACAGAAAGATCTCAGGGAAGGATCCTCCTGAATACTTGGGCAGTTCTTTTCCTCCAAGGCACCTAACAATGCGCACCTTTGTTACCTTGGTCACTGACCCTCTCAACTACTGTCCCATTAATTCATAAGTTCCATGCATCCAATTGTCACATGCCAGGCTGGTGGTGTCACTCACTGATTGAGCATCTTCAAACTGGATAACTCTGTTAGTAGGGTGTACTATCTCAGGGTCTCTGATTGAGTGCACATAAATTTTTTTCCATAACTTCTCCCAATGGTTCAATATAGGGCGTCGACTTCCCATCAACCAGGGGTATAATGACCCACTCCTCTTTGTTCTCAAAGCTGATGTACCCTTTATTGAACCAAAGGTCCACATTATTCTTGTAACACCAAGGGTGCCCAAGGAGTGCTAGGAAATTATCCACCTTGGTGAGTGCCAAGACTTTGAAATCCCCAGTAAACTTGGCTCCCTGAATAGTATTAGCTACATCCTTCAAGACACCCATGGGAATTGCCTTAGTTTTGTTAGCCATATACAACACATTCGAAGATGGCTGTAATGTAGGTTGCCCCATCTGATGTCATGCATCCAAAGTCAGAACATTAACCTCTGCGCCAGTGTCAATGAGTATATTGTTAAGGAGCCATCCATCTACAACTACATTCAATGTAATCTCCTTGTCATAGTAGAGGCTGTGAGGGGGAAGGTTCACGTGTAAGACCTATCTGTCGCGCTATTCTCTAGCACATGGTACCTTCTCTTTCAACCAAGATCCTAGCAAAGGAATGATGTTCTTCTTCCTTATAATTTTACACACCTCCTTGACCTCATCCAGATCATCCTTTTGCACCTTGACTCTCCTTGTTCCTCCTTTCTGGATTTATCCTTTAGACACTAGATCTCCCCTTCCAAGATTCAAATAACATCCATGGTGTCTTGATATATCTCCTTGTGATGCACGGGGTCTGGATACTTTCCATGAACGGCCTCCTCCCTCGTAACCAGGGTCTTTTGTCTTGGTACCTCTCTTCGGCATGTGGCTTCTACTCTATTTGTTACCAAGATAGGCTCCAAACCTTCATCCCATGTTACCTGAGGCATCCACTATATGTCTACCTTTTTGATGCTTACCATTATAACACCCTTATCTTTCCGGTGCTGTTGATTCATATGCTCAAATAAATCCAAGAACTCCTCATACTTATGCTTCTTTCCACACCACGAGTAGTGTAATAGGTCTGGGCACTCATTCCTATAATGTTCTATAGATCCACAGTTGAAACATGTTCCATGCAGGAACTCACTCCTTTCTCCACGGTTACCCCAACCATGAAATAATCCTCGAAATCCTCTTCCATGCATGCCTCCTTCTGCGTACTCCTCGTAACAATGATCATCATTTTTAGAACCACTGACAATGTTGGTTTGGCGTACCCCATTATCAATGGCCTCATGGATCTGATCAATGAGCCTACAGTCTTTTATATCATGGGTTTTGGAGGTGCAAATATTATAATAACAAGATACATTATTCCTAATCATACACTGTAGCAAGGGATATCTACTTGCATCATGGTCCCCATGAAAAATCTCACAATCTACCGTCACAGCGCGTATCATCCTCTGGGGGCAATTATCCTTAACGTGCCCCTCTATCTCACAATCTATGCACCATAAACCATTACGAGTCTCATGGACTGAGTTTGCAGATAATTTTTCTAACTGTCTGGCCATAACAGCAATATGAGCCTCTAAGAACGGGATAATGCCAGTATCAATACTACCAATAGCCTCATTGCGTAAGGTATCTTCCAATGCTTCACGTAGATTTGTACAAGTTTTATGAGACAAGGCCCTTCTAAAAGAGGTGATCAATCCTACAACAAGCCATTGTGCATGCTGTGAAGGGTCAATATCATATGATAATTTAGACAAGAGAGTTTTAGAATGCACATCATACTCTAGCACACTCTCTGCCATTCCTTGTTGAATCTCCTTTAAAGTGCAAATTCTTTTCTACTCAAACTCAAGAATGTGGAACTCTACCAGGAATGCATTTTTTAACGCAGTGGAGTCCACCACCATTTTATGAGGGTCATACTTTCTATACCATCTATGCATGTGCCCTTGCATTGTGGTCACAAACTGACTAGCATTTCATTCAGGGGTTGTGATACCATTCATGTGCCATAGCAGTTCACATTTGTGAACATGTTTCATAGCATCCTCAATGCCCCTATAATCTAGAAAATGCAAAGATAGTTCAAAGAATACTTAAGGTGGTGGTTGGGGTCCTAATCCTGGACCAAAGCCTTGGTTCCCTTCGATATTTCTCCCACTGCCTGATCCACCAAGTCCACCAGGTCCTATACCTCCAGAGCCACCAGATCCACCAAAACCACTGGGTCTAATAGGGCCTGTAGGAGCTATGCCAAGCACTCCCATGGTCCCACTAAACTATGCGCCGATGGTCTGTGATAGCGCCCCACTACCACTAATTTTTTCGGCGCCAATCCCTGATGCGAGACCGAAAGCTTGTATACTTGCACCTTGTCCAAAAACTCCTCTGAATACTAGAATATGTGTAGCCATAGAAGAAGGAAATGAAAAATTGTATCTCTTAGGCATGGATCTATCTCTTCCACTAGTTTCAATTGGATCAATACTTCTTCCTGGTTCGAGAAAACCAAGTGCCAGGGCTCGGTCACTGGGTGGTTCAGATATGCACCAAAAACTCTCCTTTCTCCATGTGATGAGCTCTCACCAGAAGCCAAAGGGGTCTCCCTTATGTGCTTGCCAAGATGAGGTAGCACAAACTTCTCAGTTTCCACATCCTCCATGTGAACCTCTAATCCTTCCCGCAACATCTGTCTCCTTAAATCCATGACACAATAGCCTCATGTTGTATATCAATCTCCCTTTCATGCACTTTGCTATACTTGAGCCGTCTTTATTCCCTCTCCTTCTCTATCATATCATATTCCATCTTCCTCCACCCAAGCTTCCTTACCCAACACTTAGAATGGTTTAGCCAACCATTGGGAGCACCTCTAAACTCATGGTAACCATCAATATCTTCATGGCTAGAGGAATAACATGCAGAAACATTCCTCTAGGTTCTTGTATAAATTTAAACTCAGCAACGTCTAGGCAAGAATACGTAGAAATGGCATATTCCAGAGTGTAGCTAGCTATTACTCCTCTCCACCAATGATATACAACATGGGTCCACGTTAGATTTGCATCTTGCAACCTCTGGTAGTCTGAGATCTTGGTAATGGAACCAAGATGTAGTTATTTTTTACTCCTATCAGAAAAGGAAGAACCCCATGCGTGTACGCCTATCATCCAACAGAAGTTGAGCGCTCACTCAAGGCACACGTGGATGTCAAGTCTCCCTTTTATGTGATTTTAGTGGGAAGCATTATCTATGATTAGTGTAAGAGTATTTAGAAGTTGAGACATACAAGAACCATAGGGCTCATAACGACCTCCAGATCCTTCCAGCCACTTCAGACCGAGTGCTTTAAAATATTCTAGAACATATGCTATAACAGAAAGAAATATACAACAATTCATTCGTATCATGAAAGGAAAGAGAACTCATATGAACGAAATATACATTAAGCCCATTGATATTCATAACTATTTATAATAGGTAACCTCAATATATTCATTGATTCATTAAAGAGTGTCACAGAGAGCAGACCGCAGTAATGCGCATCATTGGACATATGTAACTAATCTAACACAAGAAAAATAAAAACTCCATGCTTAGTACATTCTTTCCTAAACCAGAATATCCACTCACAATAATTCTGCAGATCCTCTCTTACTCTCTAACCCACTATTCCCTATGTATATCTAGATGATATATCTATGTGTGTGTATATTTCTCTCTATCTCTTTTCCCATGGTAGGAACTTGTATTTATCACTTTCCTGGGCTGCCAACTTGCCTTATCATGCCCTCAGATCAACCGCCAAGTGTCAAATGTGGTCCTCCATGTGAGCATGTTCCTTCAGGCATGAGCTCTCCATTCAATCTCATGATGATATTCTAGAAGATTCCATCCGGGGCATGATCTTTCCTGGGCCAACCTGTTGCCAGGATGGCATCTTATCCATGCATAACTGATCATGATTTTCATGTGTTCTACCTTGGGCACTCAAATTGGCTAAGTCCTGAATCTCCTTTTGCGTGTGGCGCATGATATTTTCTTCCTTAAGCCTTTCTCTTATGTGCTTTTACCTTGCACGCCATCTAGTAACTGGGATCCCGTGCACCTAAGAACCTTCATACTTGGTCAATATTCCAGGGGCCTGAAAAACACAACATTTTTCTTTTGTGCTAAGTCTTTTTCTTATTTTAGGTGCACTATTTCTGCATCCTTAATTTTGAGCTCTTCTCTTAGAACCCTAATTGTTATAGCCTTATCCATATTTTGTCATGCCACCTCTGATGATACTTTTACCAAAGCATTACTCACTTGTTCATCTAACATAACAATTTTCTTTACTGTTATGTGTCTAGCCTGAGGTCCCTTCTTTAACCTCATTGATACACACAACTCCTCACATACATCAAATTCTTGTTCTTCCATGTGTGTGTACATCGACCATGACCGTTTCTTCCTTGTGCGAATGGTTACCATATCTTCATCCATCAGCTCCTAGCCATACAACTCCTTTTGTGTCACTATGCTTTAAAAATGGGTGTGGAAAATTTTACCTGTGTCCTTGACATAGCCCAGGACCAGTAGAACATATTCTCTACTTGTTCTTTTTGATCTTGGCCCCTTAGGAACTTAGGCTTCAAGATATAGAGCTTATTCTACCATACCCTGAGAATTATTGGTTGCTATCTCATCTACCTCCTTTTCTCCCTCTTCTCCATCCTTCATTTCTTCTTCCTTCAGTTCTTCCACATTCTCTAGAGGTGTAATGGAATTAGGAAAACTTTCCTCAAACTCTTCCACCTCCTCGTTTAGCTTCAACATCCTTATTATTTTCTCAGTTGTTTCCTTCTATTGAGAGATTCAAGGTGATCTACACACTGATTGTGGAGTTGCTGATTTTGTCCTTATTCTCTTGAATACTCTTTTAAAGCGATGATCTCCTTGTACCGCATCCAGTTCCTCATCATCTCCTTCTTATGGCTGGGGTGGAGTAGTCGTGCACTCATCTTCTTCCGTATTTAGAGGTTATCTTCTTCCTCTATGCTCCAAACAATTCACTATATTCATGCTCCTCTTCTTCATAATCTACTTGTATTGTCTCTATGGAGTTAAGTGCTGGAACATTTTCCATTATATGCTTTCCTTTTGGCAGCCCTGGGAGTGTGAAATCATTCTCCACATACTTATTGTTCTCTAGATTGGGCTTGAGTTACAGGTACACATGTGCTACTTCGATGTCCCCAAATACCAGGCTTACAAGCTTCACGCTTATAATATCTAAGATAAGCCTCTCAATGTAGGCATTCCACCCTAGATATACATATTTCTTTCTTAGAGTGTGGTAGTTGCAATCTACCTTGTCTACATTGAAACTTATGCGACACACGTCTGAAAACTAGTGAACTGATGCTTGGAAATATTATGTTGTGAGGGCATATCTTAATTTGCACCATGGGATCCAAGCCCCATATTTCATGGCAACCACACAATGCAAAATTTCTGGTATACTACGAACTACACTACCTTCCTTACTAATGAAGGTAACTCCTTGGGTATGTGCCATTCTTCTTCACATACTATGCGGACCCTATCATACCACTTCTCTGCCCTCTTCTTAAGTGGTCCACTCATTGATCCTTCACATAAGTATGTTTTAAATCTTTCCGCCAGAGATTTGTGTTCCATGAGGTACTTCTAAATCTTCTCCTTTGGACCATCGAGCACTCCTATTTCCATAAACACCAAAGATAATAAAATAGTGCCAAAAATTATGTTGTCACTTGTCCATGCTTCTTCAATGATTGTATTTGCTATGTGATCCGTGATATTATAGATCACTCCTTGAGACATCTTCTTTACAACATGCAACCACATTGTGTTTACCTATGACCACCTTTCTTGGTCATTCATCTTTGTTACAAAATGTGTAGCTACCTACACTACTAGGTATTTCTTCAATTTGTTGATGTCCATGCCACACAGACCTTTGGTATACCCAAAATCCTTCCTTGTATCAAGGATTGTGGCCTTATCAGTTAAATCACTCTCCAAATCCGCTATTGAGGTCCTTAGTCCTATCATTGTTGAAATCAAGGAAGCTGTGATTCTAACCCTCCATCTGGTGAAGTAGAAGAAGTCCTCATGGACTCTGATCATCAACCATAAATACAATGGTTCATACTTCCCAAAGTATGGAAGTACATACAACTAGTAGACTCTAATCTACTTTAGTAACTTCTCACTAGCGTCATTGTACATAGGCATATCTTCTGCTATGCACTTATTCATTTTTGTGCTAAAAAATCATCGAGCTCCTTCTTATTATCTGATGTTTGATGGTTGTAGTCATTGATTTCACATTAACGGATGTGGGAATCCCATTCTTGTACCATGATCATGCCATCTGGATACTACATTTTTGAGAAATTACTCTTGGGAGCAATTTCTTCTTCTACTTCGACCTTCTTCTTCCCTTTTACTCCTGTTTTGGGTGCTTTCTTTAGTGCCATTTAAAATTTTTCTCCTTTCTACCCTCTGTAATTGAGTAAGTTGAAACCCTAGTTCAAATCTCCATGCCCTAGTGGAAATCACGTGCCCTAGCTTGTTTGTAATGTATCTGCTTTGCTCAAACCCTTCACTTATGGGAACAGAAGATTTTTCTGTGCACAAACCTTCTCTCCATGTCTGGTTTCACACTCTTTGCAATTCAACATGATTACTCAGCTCTTTTGCACTTAGCTCTTTTCAATTTATCTTAATTTTAATGGTAAAAATGAACTCGTATCTTGTCCTTATATAGATTTTCAAAGAGTTAGTGCATTTATTACTCAACCTACCAAAAATCCTCTCATTAATTGACCATTTTCATTCCTTCCATGCGGTACATCTTTTCACCCAAGCTATAACCTTATAGCACACCTTCTTACCTTCTAGTCATAGACTTCTCTTCAGTGTTCCTCCATGCACCCGAGTACCTCGCCACTTCAGCTTACCTTGGTAGTTCCCATGGCCCCTGTTTACCTCGCGTTATACTTGTTTCTTCACTCATTTCCACATATGGTCCTCATTTCCAGAAGCAAGTAATTTTTTTCCAATTCTCCAACTTTAATAACACCCATAGCAGTTTGTTCCTTTCATATGGACTTATTTTTAATAGTCATGTACTTGGATATCAATAACCACCCCACACTAAGGGTATGTATAGTCCTCTGCACATAAAAATTCTCCAAATAGTAATTAGATTTTGGTGCGTAAACATACTTATTACAATAAAAAATGAACTAAATTGACAAAGCATAGTGATAAAGAAGGAAACACATTAAGGAAATGCAGAATTGAAAAACTAATCTAAATGACAACACTGCCTTATTACAAAAAATAAGAAGACTTATTCATAGTAGGGCTTTAGCCTACTCCTGTTGAAGTATCTGGGTAACCATATTCCATCAAGCGCCTCTAATTGATAAGTGCTTGTTTCAAGTATGTGAGTGATAAAATATGACCCCAACCTATGTACCTTGAGTTTTCCTGAATGGCAAAAAAATTTAGAATCATAAAAGAGCACCATCTATCCTATCTCAAGCTTTTAATCCATGATGTGCTTGTCATTCCATTATTTCTACCCGGCCTTCTCTTTCTTTTGACTCCAATGTGCTATTGCTCATTGCTCATCCATCTGGATTAAATTTGCAATCCATTTTTCTAATGCTTTCTCATTATCTAGACCTCTAGTGTGCACAATACACAAATATGGTGACATGAATTCCATAGGAAGATTTTCTTCTGCGCCAAACACTAACTAAAATGGTGTGGCTTTGTTCAACCTTTTATATGTTGTTTGATATGCCCAAAGTACTGCAAATACTTTATCATCCCAATCTTTCTTCCAACATCATATATTTTTGTCAATGTTTGGCTCAAAATTTTGTTGAAAGCCTCAACAGCCCTATTTTCCTGAGGATGATATGGTGTAGTCTTATGGTGTGCAATCATGAATTCATCCAATAAAATTTTGATTGTCTCATTCAATAAGTGTGTGCCCCCATCATTGGTCAAACTTAAAGGATATCCATACCATGTAATAACATTTTCCCCTAGAAACCTAGCTATTGTAGCCACTGTATAATCCTTTGTAGGCACTGATTCTACCCACCTTGTTAGATAGTCTGTGCAAGTGATGATATAGCGCGATCTAGTTCTACATGTAGCTGATGAAATAGGACCCATAAAATCTATAGACCATTTCTCAAATGGTTCTGCAATAGTAATATGTCTTAGAGGCATTTCATCTCATTGACCTGATATCCCAAGACATTGACAAAGATCTCAAGCCTTGTAATAATCCTTACAATATTTATACAGGGTCTCCAACCATAATTTATCGAGTAGAATCTTTTGCATAGTAGCGTCACTTGCATAGTGGCCACTTGGATTACCACCATGAGCTTCCTCCATGATATCTATGTAGTCATGTTCCAGTACACAACAACGCAATACTTCATCCCGATATAACTTGTATAGGTCATTGCAAATTAACATATAGGGTGTCACGCGTATAGCAAGTTGTTTCTTTTCTAAGGATTCCATTCCTTCTAGTGTCATGCCTATTTGTACAAAGACAAAAATGTCTTCTAATTTTGATGGAACTCGTTATAACCTATATAACTGTACATATGGCATGGTATCTTTAATTTCCTCAGATTCTTCACCTGATTGTATGCTAGATAAATGGTTTGGTCTAGAATTACTTTTCTCTAGTTTTACCACAACTGTGAAATCAAATTCTTGAAATAAGAGTACCCATCTGTATATGAACCCCTGTAAAATAGGTTTGTTTATTAAATAATTCAATTCCATGTGATTTGTATAGAAGACAAATGGTGTAGCAAGTAGGCATTGTCAGAATTTATGCAGTGCATAGATCATTGACAAAGTGTTGTGCTCTATAGTTGTGTAGTTATATTTTACAGGATTCATATTTCTACTAGTGAAACAAATAGGATGATCTATAAGACATCTCTAGGTTGAGCCAATACTGTGCCAATGGTCATGCTAGAGGCATCCACGTGTACATGAAATAGTTGATCCCATGAGGGAAAACATAGAATAGGCAAGGTAGTAAGTTTCTCATTTAATGTCTCGAATGCACATTATTGTGGTTCTCCCCAGTAGAATGTACCTTTCCATTTCAATAACTCCTCCAACTATGTAACAACTTTGGCATATCCTTTAATAAAATTCTTGTAATATCATGTATGACCCAAAAATCTGCACACCTCACTCTGACTGTTAGGATATTTTAGGCCTATAATGACTGCAACCTTAGCTGGATCAACCAAAAACCCTTCATTGTAGGGTATGTTTCCTAATAGTATCCCAAATGGTGTAGTAAATATGAACTACTTGATGTTCAAAGAGATACCCAACAGTCTACATCTTTCGAACATCAAGATCAGATTTTCACAATGATCCTTAACTAATCCATACATCGTCCAATCATCCAAATAAACCTGTAAGAAGTTGTAAATAAAATCCTTGAATGCTTGAACAACCATGCACACAAATACAACAGATGCATTTTTCAAACCAAAAGGCATCATAGTATAGGTGAAGCTACCCCATTCAGTAGTAAAAGTAGCTTTTTCCTGATCCTCCTGGGAAATCCTAACCTGATGATACCCAGAGAACCCATCTGTAAACAAATAGATTTCACATCCTAAAACACCTTCTAGTATTTCCTCAGTGAATGGAGTAGGAAAGGGATCAGTCACACATGCAACATTCAGCTCCCTATATTCCACACAAATCCTAAGTTTTTTATCCTTCTTGATACTACTCACAATTAGACTAACCCATTATGACTCGTTTAGGGGCTTGATGTTTCCAAACTTCAAAATTTTGTCAATCTCTACTGTGATGTTTTCACTCAAGTTGAGGTTCATCCGGTAGGGTCTCTTTCTAACTGGGCATGACCTTCCTTAAGCTTTATCCTCATCTCTCCTAATAATTCATGCATGCCTTTAAGCTCATGGTACCCCTGAGGAAATAAATACTGATAATCCCGTAGTAACTCTATGATTTTTTCCACTTCATAGTCTGACCAATAATCCCTAATTATGGCCTCCTTAGGCTCAACATCTGATCCAGTATTCATTGCCTTTGTCTTCAAATGTTTATGATAGGCATGTGTGTTCTTATCTATACTTTCCAACACGTCACGTCTACATGTTAAATGGTTTACATCTAGATTTTATAGTTCTTTGTCACCCACTAAGTAGACCATTTTTCCTTTTTCTTTCTCAAGGAAAGTGCGCTAAAATAGTGTGGCATCAACCTCTGTCTCTTCAACAAGATGTGCTCCTGAGTTTCTTTCATCCAATAATTCCTGAAGGAGTTCTTTACCCTTGGCACTATCTCGCATAGTTAAGCGCTTTATGAATTTTAATGCTTCTTCCACCAGAGGGTTGGTAGAGAAGAAGTCAAATGTCTAGGCTATTCCTATAATTTAATCATGCCAATTTATAGTCTCTCTATGGAGTTCTACATATACATAGCAAACACACGCGTATCCTTGTAAATTGGAATAAAAATTGTGCATGAAGAGAAAAGGTGGTAAAGCTTCCTGCCCCTCTGTCTAGAGTCCTTGACACTATTGAACATGTTGACTACCATGACAAGTGTAGATTTGAGTAGGTGCATTTCTCCTGTAGAACCTAGTGCTAAGAGAAATCCTAATTTCATTCCATCCTATAAGATTATCCTTGTGGACCACCCACCAGTGCACTGCTATCCCACGTAGTGTATATGCTTACATATTTCTTCTTTCCAGTGGGTCTATCCATTGTTCCTCCATGGCACACAGGAACACCATAGGATCTCCTTCTCTAGTAAACAAGGTAATTAGTTGGTACCTATTTTCCTGACATAACAAATTTTACTACCCCTAGGAAATATGCTCTTTACTTTGTTCCCTACCAACTCATAAGTGCTATGAGACCAATTATCACAAGTAACACTTGTAGTATTGCTAATAGATTGTGCATCCTCCCACTAAAGGATTCCTTCTTTACTTGGGTCAAACACCTCTAGATCCTAGATGGCGCATACATAAATCATATTCAAGTCTTCTTCACTCAAGGGCTCAACATAGGGCACAAATTTTACATCTTTTAAAGGGATAATATCTATTTCCTCATTGTTTTCAAAGTTGATATAACCCTTATTGAACTGAAAATCAGTATTATTTGCATAGCACCAAGGACACCCCAATAGAGCTGGGAAGCTATCTAACTCTGCCAGCGCTAAAACCTCAAAGTCTCTAGTGAACTTGGCTCCTTGTATGGTAATGGATGCATCTTGTAGAACTCCGATGGGAGTGGCCTTAGTCATATCAGCCATGAACAATACATTAGGCAATGGCTACAATGGGGATATCCCCATTTGTTCCCATGTATATAAGGTATGAACATTAAATTCCACACAAGTATCAATCAATATATTACTTAGTAGCTACCCATCCACAACAACATTCAGAGTTATTTCCTTGTCATAATCTAGGCTATGAGAAGGAATATTTGCATACAGGATCTATCGTCCAGTCTCAGCACTTGCGTGCGGAGTATTTCCTTTCAACTAATTCCCTAATAGTGGAATGATATTCTCCTGGCATAATAATTTACACACTTCTCTCAAGTCATCTATATCAATTTGGACTGTCTCTTATGCTTTTTTTTTCTCCGTATTCCTCGATTGCTCCTTTAACTACTGTATTTCACTCTGAAGATTCCTGAGTAACTCCCTAGTTTCCTGGTGAACCTCCTTCTGATGGGCAGGATCTAGGTACCATGTATGTAGAACCTCCTCATTAGTGATGGTAGGCCTCTGCTACAATGATTCTTTGGCACACACTACTTCAACGCAGGTCAGGATCTTTACCTACAATGCCTTAGATTCTTGTTCCAACTTGGGAATCCACTGATTCTCCACAGTGTGTTGTATCCTAACCATCCTTGCACCTTTGTTTTCATGTTTATGTTTCTTGCTAAAATTATTATATAATTCAGAGCACTCCTCATAGCTATGATTATTTCCACGTAAAGAACATGTAATATTCTGAGGACATTCACACCTGTAGTGGTTAGGAGATTCACATGTATAACATGTTCCATAAGGGAATTCACTTCTTCCACCACCATGTCCTTGTCCTCAAAATCCACGACATTATCCTTGACCTCGACCATGGCTGCCTTCAAAACTCCCTTCATTCTTATCATAGCATGCTTGATTGTGTCCCTAATCCTGATTCTCATTCTTACCTTTAAATTTATCTGAAACTCCTATTTGTTGTACACCAATATCTATAGCATCATGGATCTGATCAATCAGTTGAATGTCTTCCATGTCATGAGTCATGGACCTACAAATTTTGTAGTAGCATGAAACGTTCTTCCTTATCACACATTGTATTAATGGGAAATGACTAGCATCATGGTTTAGATAGCATATCTCACAGTCCAACAACAACGAGCACATTGATCTGTAGGGAAAAATATCATTTGTGTGACCTTCCACTTCATAATCTTTACACCAAATCCTTGTACTTGTCTCATGTGCTGAATTTTCCGATAGTTTCTCCAAATGCTTTGCCTTAGCTGTGATTTTTGCTTCTAAAAATGGGCTCACCCTGATGTCTATACTTCTAACTATCTCAGCACATAGGGATGCTTCAATTACTTCACACAAATCAATATATATATATATATATATATATATTATGTGATAGCACCCTCCTAAAAGGTGTAATAAAACCTACAACAAACCATTATGCATGTTGGTTTGTGTGAATATCATAAGACAACTTAGATAACTACATTTTGAAATGGGAATCATACTCTGACACTCTCAGTAGTGCCTTGTTGGATATCCTTCAGCACACTTTTACTCTTCTGCTTAACTCAGGGACGTGAAAATCTTTAAGGAAAGCATATTTTAAGGCTGCATAGTCTACGCAATTTTTATTAGGGTCAAAATTTCTGTACTAGTTGTGTGCGCACCATTATAACGTAGTAGCAAATTGAATTTCCCTATGCTTAGAAGCCGTGATCCCTTTCACACACCACAATATTTCACACATGTGTACATGTTTAGTATCATCTTCTATGCCCCTATACTATGAAAGAAGAAGAGACAACGCCATGTAAATATTCTGGGGTTGCAGCGGACCTTTCCCACCTGATCTAAAACCTCATGTGTTTCCTCTGCCTCTAGAACCACAAAATCCATCAGAGCTAGATCGACATATACCTCATGATCTTGAAGTTGTAGCTGGGTTAGAACCAAAATATGTACTTTGTTGTGTCCCAACTGTAGTACTCAACTACACCCCAACAGTATGTGAAGTGTTACTACTCCCAACAGGTAGTCCAAAATATGCACGTGTGAAATTTTTGTAGATGATACACCTGAAAAAGGTACTCCCATATAACAACAAATTCATTTGTGTTACCATCATTGTGCCTCTTATAAGACTTGCTCCTGCTCTCACACTGCTTGAATTATCTTTTTAATTGTTTGTTGTACTAGATGCTGGAAAACCAAGTGCAAGGACAAGGTTACCAGGTGGATTTAGATGTGCACACGCGTCCCAGGTTGTCTCTACTAGTGTGCTTCTACGTGAGGCCAAGGAGGGTTCCCTATCATGATTTCCCAAATGGGGGAGTTCCTGATGCTCATGTTCCACATCTTCTACGTGAACTTCAACTCCTTCCCAAACTATATTTCTCCACAATGCCATTTTCTCTGCAACCTCTCGCTACTTATCTTCCTCCCTCTCTCACACCTCATTATACTTAGGCCACCTTTGCTCTCTCTGCCTCTCTACTACTAGGTCTCTCATCTTTCACTAAGTTTTCTCATACCCCCACGTGTGGTGGGGTTTAGGTAGCCATTGATTTACTATCCAAATTCAAAGTTACCATCAAAATTTTGATCACCATTGGAATGCTCTGTAGGTAAGTTCCCCTGGCATATCGTAAAAATTGGAATTCAACTGCCTCTGGGCATGAATAAATGGAAATTGAGTACTCCAAGATATAACTATTTAGAACACCATAGAACCAAGTATCCACAGTGCGATTCCAAATTAGATCAGCATCATAAAGGGTCTACAATCCTTCCTATGTCCAGACAAGTGTGTGATACCTCCAATTCCGTTTTGACACATAAGCTACCAGCCAATCGTATAATTCTATCAAAAATATAGTGAAGTAAATCTCATATAAACAGTCATACAAATTCAGCTCCACCCACGTGTGTGCGTTAAACTCAGATCTAGTGTTGAACTACCATGCATATTCTTCTTCCAGGTCATGTATCAACTCTTCAACACTTACGAGGGTCAATTGGTATGTCTCAATCATGAACCATCTTGAAAACAGCTGAAAAAGAGGTCTCGGCAATGGAACCAATGATGCAACCTAGAATTCACCTATAAAAGCCCAAGCATGCTGACACATCACTCATCCTAGACCGAGCACTCACCCAAAGTGCACAGTGGTACTAGGCCCCTCTTTAGGGTTGTTTTTATAGGATGTTAGCATGATGAATACTTAATGCATTTATATATATGACTAATATATCATTATGTAGTACATATTTAGATCTAGATCTAGAGAATAACATACTTAAGACATAACCATGATGAAATCAAGCATGCACAAACCAATTATACTCAAGAATTGACACTCTGATTTAGTCAACACATTCCATTGCATTAAACATCATAAATACACATAAGCTTATTACAATAAACAATACCATCGTCTATGCGCGCATCAGATTTGGTAGCATAACCTCATAATAACTCATTTCTCACATTGCACTCTATGCTACATAGTTCACTACATATTTATAAGGGTGGGGACTTGCCCTTCACCACTATCTAATCCCAAAATAGGTCACATGCTATTATTAGCCACGTGCCATCAAAAAAATACCGACACATGCAAGTACGCTAATAATAAACTTCATCTAGTTAACTGTTAGAGTAAATATATTCTCATCCTATATCCATGCAAAGCGCTTCATAGCCAATCCTCCAAAAATAGCCAATGTGTGTTGTATAAGCAGTTAACCGCTTTGCGTGCTTAGCACACTATCTTCAAAAATAGCTCCTCATCGTGAAAATGACTAAGTCCTGAATTTATCTCTATCCTCAGCGCGTGATTCCTTTCTGAACCTTTCATGCTTTTGAATACACTCTGCTCTTCCACGTGAACCTTATGTATGTTCTTTGCTAAGTGCCATACTTTAACTGATCAACAACCTCCCTTTGTTGTAAACGTATACAAGCCTATAAATTTCTAGGCTATGGTGGGTTATCCCAATGCAATTCTAAATGATATGAGGAATAGATTACCTAAGTTTCAAGGGAATAATGCTATTAGTGGTGATGAACAACTCAGGATTTTTGTTAATATTATGGAATATTTTGAGATTGAGCATGGGGATGTATATGTGAAATTTTTGATGCATACTTTAGAGGAAGATGCCCATGATTGGTACAAGTCTTTTCCAGATAATTCTATTGATTCATGGACTGAAATGAAAAATTCATTTAGAACACAATAGGGACAAGACTGATCCAAGGTTTCTTCTCTCATATGTTGAAAATATAAAGAAGAACCCCAATGAACCTATCTAATATTTGAATACCAAATTTAATAAGACCTTGAATATATTTCCTATGAAATTGAGATGAAGTGATGAATCCTGCTTGATAAAGTGTTTTGATGCCTTTAAAAAGAAAGCAAAATATTATATGAGGGACAAAACACCTAGGAATTTAAGACGAGATTTCTCTATAATTCCTCTAACATGTTTTATATCTATGATGACTTCTGTACTCAAAGTTGCAAATGTTGATATGTGATTATTGGTTGAAGATGGTGTACTCTTGTGAACTAAGCAATCATGTTTTTTGTAGATACTATGTTATCTTCTGAAAATAGCTACAATCTTACCATGTCTATTCTGAATTTAAAATGAAGTGTTTCATTCCTTCTTATGCTGAATGTTCACTGCATATGGATAGAGGAAATTAATTCAGCCTAACTCGTTTATAACCATTATAATATTTTAACTTGTGCTTCAGTCTCTGTGATTTCTGATGCAAGATAGAAATACCTTGGATCAATTTCATTGATCTAAGGCATGCTTTGAATTATATGATGTCAAGGTCATCTTGACTGAGCTGGGAAGAATGTTAGATTTCTGAACCTAGGCTGTCACGAGATTGCTGGTGACCTCTTTTGCTCATGTCATTTTACATGATCTGAGAACGTCATTTTTAATTTTCATTCGGTAATATTGAATTGGTAATTCAAATGATTATTTGGGGGAACCTAATTTAATCTAAGTTCATAAGTTGTTATCCTATTCTAAGTCTTAACTAGATAATTTTATTGATATGGTTGTTTATTAGATCAAGGGAATCCTAAGTCTTGTTGCTAAGTGTAGACACCTGTAGTTTGATCAAAGCACTACCATTTCTATTATTGCACTTATTATTCTCTTCCTAAAAAATTTACGACACCTCGTCAGTTAGATCTATCTAACTCCCCTCTTACGACACTCTATTGGTCGTATTTCCTCTTGTAAACTAATTAAATAGGTTATAATAACATCTTCTTGGCTAATATTCTCTTCTTTACCACATCTATTAGCTCCTTGGAATATCAATCCAATTCATTGTATTGATTAAGTCTTTCAGAAACCTAATTTCTCTCTAAATAGGATTAATTATCCTCTAAACATGGTTAATTAAATATTAACCATGATCAATCTCTTCTAAACCTAGTCAAATTTCACTTTGACTTGCTAAAAGTGATTTTTGGACTTTTGCATTTTTCTCACATACACCCAAATATACCACTTTCCCAAATGGAAAACTATAAATAGGGCTAGACCCCCCTCTCTCATTTCTAAGAATTCTCTCTTCTTCCTAACATAGATGATAGTATTTTGTTTAGGATTTAGATTGTAATTCATTTTCTTCCATTGAGCTATTATCATTTGATTTTGTATTTTATAGCACATATATGGATTAAAAGGGAAGAACCATTGGTCTTGAAGCCATTAATGGGGAGATATCTTTCTCTTAAACACAAACTAAATTGTTAGATCCTCTTAAGCTAATTATTTCAATATTTCAAAGAATAGAGGTTAGTTTCTTTTGCTTAGTTTACTTGTTTACTTCAAATTAATGTATGCAAAGTAGAAACCCTTGCTCATTTCTTATCTGATGGTCCATTTATCAGCTTGTTCAAATCCTTTGGGGTTTATTTAGAGATTCTTACCCCAATTCCATGGATTTTGTAACTTTTCATTAAACACATTTTGCTACAAAGTCATGCCTTTCGGGCTCAAGACCGCTGGGCTACTTATTAGCGGGCCATGAATGTTATCTTCCATGATATGATAAATGACATCATGGAATATTATGTTGATGAAATCCTAGCGAAATCCAAGAGTAGAAGAGAGCACCCTGAAGTACTGAGGCATATTTTTCAACATCTACGAGACTATAAGGTTCACTTGAACCCTAAGAAATGTGTCTTTGGCGTTTTATCAGGAAAGATCTTACGGTTCATTGTTTCAAAAAGAGGGATTGAGGTGGACTCTATAAAGGTTATGGCTATAAAAGAAATTCCACCACCTACCACTCTCAAGAAACTAAGGAGTGTACAAGGGAAAATTCAGGCAATCCATCGCTTTATTTCACAACTTGTGGATAAGTGTCACCCCTTTACCCATTTAATGAAGAAAGATGTCACATTAAATTGGGGACCTAGCTGTCAAAAGGCCTTAGCGCTACTAAAATAGTACTTGGTCAGTCCACCTGTACTCATGCCGCCTACCCTAGGTGAACCTCTCCTCTTATACATTTTTGCTACCCAGTTTGCTATTGGTGCACTACTTGCCCAATACGAATTATACCATAAAGAGAGAGTAGTTTACTATCCCATTCACACCTTGATTGCGTACGAGTTGAATTACCCCCAAATAGAAAATTCCTACTTAGCAGTTGTCTTCACCTTCCAAAAGCTTTGCCATTATCTCATAAACAATAAAACCAAACTCATATCCAAAGTTGACCCTCTCAAATACCTTTTATCCAAACCCACCATCATAGGTCAAATGACAGTGAATTTGATATCGATTTTGTGAATCAGAGGTCTTTAAAAGGAAAGGTCCTGGCTGATCAATTAGTAGAAGTGCCTCTCCCCAGGATGGAACCTTTGTGCCTAGATCTGCCAGATGTATCTATGATGTATATTGAAGAATTAGTAGAATGGCAAGTCCATTTTGATAGATCTTTCACCTTCCATGGCTCCGGAGAAGGAGTGGTCCTCATCACTCCAACAGGTGATCTCATACAAAGAGCATTCTGGTTGTGATTCCTGTGCACAGATAACATTGTAGAGTACAAGGCACTCATCACTGGCCTCAAGCTAGCTATTACTTGGTACATCCGACAACTAAGAGTCATTGGATACTCTCAACTTATCATTAAAAAAGTTAATGATGAGTACAAAGTTAAAGATGAAAAGCTTATTCCATATAAAAAGATGGTTGACACCTTGAAGGAATACTTTACACATATCATATTTGAGCAAAAACCAAGGTCGCACAATAGATTGGCAGATGCTATGGCTATTATTGGGTCTCTATTATGCATTCCCCTCAGAAAAGTAAGATTCCTTTCTTCATAGAGCATTTACGAGTGCCAGCATATAATATGCCAGATTTATGTTTGGCATGTGAAGTTGTTGGTTGCTTATCCCCTTGGTATGATCAAATATTTCGATACCTATAAGATGGCACTTTTCCACCAAACATCACTCATTTTGAAAAGAAATCCCATATCTTCCACATAGCCCATTATACCCTCCTAGGAGGCACCCTTTATCGTCATGGCTATGATGGGAATGTGCTTCGTTGTTTAGATGTTTCTGATTCTATCCACGCCATTAAGGAAGTATATGGTGGTATTTGTGGAGCGAACACCAGCAACATAGTCTCAGCTAAGAAGATATTAAGAATAGGCTATTTTTGGCCTACCATGGAATCAGATTGTTGAAACTTTGTAAAGAAGTGTGAACTATGCCAGAAATATGGAAACTTAATACATGCGCCAGCACAGGCCTTACAGCCTATTGCAATGCCTTGGAATTTCTCTAAATGGGGCCTATATCTCATAGGGAATATCCATCCTTCTTCTTCAAATGGTCATACTCACATAATCACTACCACTGAATATTTTACCAAATGGGTAGAGGTTGTCCCTCTTACCTATGTCATCGGTGTGTAAATTTCAAAATTCATCACGAACCATCTCATATGCTGTTACGGGATCCCTTCATCCATTATCACTAATAATGGTAAATCCTTAAAAAATGGTTAAAACCTTGTGTCCACACTTCCATATCCGAATCAAGTGGTAAACCCCCTATTACCCCCAAGGTAATGGATAGGCAAAAGATACTAATAAAAAAATTGTACATCTTATGGAGAAAATGGTCAGTAAAACTGGACATAATTGGCACCTACAAATACATCCCTCCATCTAGGCCTATCATACTTCCATCCGCACTCCTACTAGTGTGACCCATTTTTCATTCATCTATGGAATTGAAGCCATCATACCTCTAGAAGTGGAGCTTCCTTCCCTGAGAATATATCTCAAAGACTATCTTGATAAAGATGAGGACTACATATGTGCCCGCTTGGCAGAGATAGAACTATTATATGAAAAGTGTATTAGAGCACTCAATCACATGAAAGTCTATTAGAACAGACTATCCAGGGAATAAAAAAAATGCATCATTCATTGGGAATTTGATGTAGGATATCTGGTCCTATAAGAAAATTAGAAGAACAATATTAAAGACAGAGAAAAGAAAGGTAAGTTTAAGGATAACTGGCTAGGTCCTTATGTAGTAATTGAAAAGTTTGGATCAGGAGCCTATAAAATTACATATTCAGATGGTGAAGAGTTTCTAGAACCTATTAACACCATGCACCTCAAGTGGTTCTACGCTTAAGCATGACAAGAATATCATATAAGAACTAAAAAAAGGAAAAAAAAAAAAAAGAAAAAACAAGAAAAAAATGGAAAATTGAGAAAACAATAAAGAAAAGGCATGTCGTCCACATGTGAAAACCATGCAATTGTGGTGCATTAGGTAGGTGTTAGAGTATTAAATGTTGCCTCTAGTGCTGGCCACAATTACATGCTCACCACCATGGATTATTTCACCAAGTGGGTGGAAACTGCACCTATTAAGTAGGAAACATCTGAAGCTGTGTGTAATTTCCTTAAGGAAAATATAATTATCAGATTTGGTGTTCCTCACAAGATCGTTGCTGATAAGGCCCCCAATTTCTCATCATATGAGCTAATAGAATTTTTTTATGGATTCATAATCATGCTAGCCCATTCATCTGGCTATTACCCCCCAAGGCAATGGTCAAGATAAATCAAGCAATAAAAACCTAGTTACTATAATCCGAAAGTTTGTTGATGAGAATCAAAGGACGTGGCACAAAGTATTGTATGGGATTGATGCTGAGATCCCTTCCTTGGTAGAATTTCCAGCCTTGTGGTTGGCCAAAGCAATTTAAGATGAAACTTTTCAAAGTTATGTTGAGAGGATGGTTATGTACCTAGCCAAGTTGGAAGAGGAAAGGAGCAAAGTGGTTGATCACATTGCAGATCATCAGAGAAAGGTAAAGAAGATGTTCAATAAGAAATCAAGGCAACATGATTTCCAAATTAGAGATCTAGTACTTCTCTGGGATAAGAGAAGGGAATGGAAGGGGATGCATGGAAAGTTCAATTCTTTGTGGAAAGGACCTTTTAAGATACATTAGCTGAACTGTGAAAATAGCTTCTATCTATCATATCTCGATGGAGAGTTACTTCCTCTACCTTTCAATGGTTAACATCTAAAGTTGTTCCATCAGTAATGCAAGATTCTCTCTTCCATTGTATATATTTTGTTTTCTATCATGTGTTTGCTTTTTGTTTCTTTCTTTCTTTGTTGGTTTTTGGTTTTCTTCTTTTAGAATTCATAGCCCAATGGATAAAGCTAGAGATTCTGAGTTCTCTTCCTTTGATGTCATAAAGAAAGTCACCAACTGGAGCCAACTGTTATCCCATTTTAATGATCCCAGCTAAAATTAAGATAACCATAGAAATTTTTTAGAAAAATCTCCCAAAATGCCCCTTTGAGGAGATTTTTGGGTTTTCGGGTTTCAACAACATGATCCCATATTTTATATGTGCCTCATGCAAATTGTTTCCCGAAACCCGAAACCTGATACAAGCCAATTCATCGAGTTTTTGGGACCTTGAAGCATCGGAACATAATTCGCAAAAGGCATGCTTCATTTCGTATGACTTCTGAAACCCGAAACCTGATTATGTTCCTTTGTGTCACATGTTTCCCGAAACCTGAAACCCAAATTGGTAGGAAATATTTTGTGTCGGGTTTCCATAAACTCCAGGTGTGATGACATCACATTAATGCCGAGTTGTCGGGTAGTTGGCACATGTGTTAAGTGAGGTGTAATAAATGCAGGGTTTTTATAAATAGTTGGATTTATACATCATTTTTACCAGTCATAATTTTTGTTGCATGGATTTTCTCGTGCATGTTCCTTTGACCTTCAAACTCGATTTGATCTCGTGCTCGATTGTGTGACTCATTTTCGATTATTTTTTGAACTGGATGAAGGTATTTTCCTTACCCTCTATTTGTGAGGTCTTTTGGATATGTTTTTATAGTACCCTTTTTGATGTTCTTCTTCATTTTTTGCTTTTCCCTTTAAGGTTTGGGGTTTTAGATTGTGTTCTTCATTTTGGGTTATATTCCAATAGAAATTATGGTTTAGGATTCACCCTTAGGGTTTTTTCCTATTTTATGCCTTGGAATATGGATTTTTGTGTTTTAAAAGAAAAAGAGAAGAATACAAACATCCTAATTGTTGAAATGACAGAAATTTTGCATGTCTCGACATCACAAAAACCCGATCTCTCTATTTCATGTTTTGCAGGCTGCTTTACAATTTCTAAGTTCCGTAGTGTGTCAGGTCTTACGGCATGCTAGGCATCTAACATATTTCAACATCTGATTTCTAGTGTGTCAGGTCTAGCGGTGTGTTCAACATCTTCCACTTTCCCCAGTGTGTCGGGTCTTGTGGTGTGTTCAACATCTTTTAGGTTCCACAGTGTTTCGGGTTTCTACAAGTGTCCAATACCTAATATTTTCCAACACACTCAGCTATCTGTCAGGTTTTGCAAAGTGTCTGACAAAGCCTAACCTCTGACACACTCAGCAGTGCATCAGGTCTGTGCGGTTGCTCAACAAGTTTTCAAGCCCGAGTGTTCAAACCAGAAGTGATCAAGGCATTTCTCCTCCAAGACTCCTTATGTTAGATCTTGGACCATGACGAGATAAGTCAGATAAGTCAAGGAAGATGAAATACAAATTTAGGAAGGTGGATTTTCCTTCCTACATTGATTGCAATTATGACATCCAGGATACAGAACTCAGAAATATAGACATGGAAGATTTTTGGAATAGAATCAAGGATTCATCCCAAACCCCCTAGATGAGATCAATAGCTAGAAATGGCCTCCCTCTTACAGTAGGATTCCCCATGTCTGCTTAGTGCCCTGAGTTCATCTTGGCATGTGCTTCGAATTATGACTCTACTTCTCGTTCAGTGAGAAATCAGGCAGGAGAAGTCATAGTTAAGTTAGACGTAGGTTACTTCAATGACCTTCTTAGATTTCCTAACTTCGAGGAGTCAGTTAATATGAATCTTAAATCAGCTTAGAAATCCTAGGACAATGACCAGGAATATTGTATTAAACATGTGAATAAGATGTTCCTGATCAAGGCCAAGCCGGCTATCTCTAAGTTTCCAAGATTTGTTCCTAGAAGTGATTTCATTCATGAGATTAGCGATATCATTGCCTTTCTGAGCCGGGTTTTTGGATTTCCTGAGTCAAATTTTTTCCAAGGATGGATGTACTAATTCATGGTCATCATTGAAAATAATCAACATGGGATTGATTGGGGTAGTCTTATCAGTGACGAGGTAGAATCCTATATGAAAACATTCTTGTCTACGGGAAATTTTTATATGTCCTTATATGTCACCTATGCAATTGGACACAAAGGGGAATAAGGCAGCTGAACACATTTATCGATATTTTCCTTAACTAACAAGGAAGGGGTCCAAGGACCAATTCAGAAGAGTAAATGATGCTTTCTTTTACGAGAACATCTACAGGATGAACCCCAAACTGAGGAAAACAAGAGTCTCTGATGAGGCATGGGCTGAAGTTTCAAAATGGGGTTGTGTCTTCTTGCAATTTAAGAAGTTCATGAACCCGAGTGATCCTTTCCAATTACCCAGATACCCAGGAGACAAGTTGATCCTGATGGAGTTGGTCAGGTAATTGTTGGATTTCCACAAGTTCCAACAGAGTAAGCATAAGGACATTGTATCCTTCCTAGTTTCTATTGGAAGGTATACCTGCTCAACGGTGGTAAAAGTTGAGAATGTAGTACATGAGCTTCAGGAGAAGTTAAAGAAGCACATGAAGCACAGAGATGGGTTTAACTTTCAAGGAGTTATTAAGTCATATGGAACCCTGTACCTACATGTTCCTAGCATAGATGACATCTGGGTTGATCTTCGTGATGAAGTTGTTATCCATAGAAAGGAGCATAGCATGTTAACACTTGAAGAGATTTAGACAGTTGAGCTCATTGACATCCCAGAGGGTACTATCAACAATGAAAGTTTTCTGGATGCTTCATATGACGAACTGAATGAGGATCAATATGTTTTCCCAACTATTGATTGGTCTATTAGTGGAAAAGCCTCTATTACAGATAGATCAACTCTGATTCTCACACGCACTAAGGCATGGCTCATTTCTTTGGGAATGAGTTACAAAGAAAAGAGTTTTTCAAAGTTGGTTGCTTTGGAAGTTGGGCCCTCCAGAAAGGAAACAGACAAGAGCACTTCTAAGAGGCCTTTAAAGGTCAAATTTTTCAAGAAGGGAGAAGAACAAGAAGCCCCTTCATCTGTCACTCCAGCTTAGATGGTGAACATACCAGATTCACCAACCCCACCAAAAATAGGGGAAATATCTTTAGAGGTAGACGTGAGTCAACCTCTAATTTCACCTTTTGTTGATTACCCAACGAAAGTAAGTTTATCTCTTGCTTATTAGGCTTTTGCTTCAGAATCTACACCTCCTCCTTTGTAACCACTTCCACCTCCTCTTTCTCCATCTTCTTCATCAGCCATAGCTAGCATCTTCTCCGGTTTACCACCTCTCTCTGCTGGAACTAAAGTGACTATAGATATGCCTCCTCCTTCTGCACCTCTTTTCATTGAATCCATCACCACACTTGTGGCTATTCCCACTCCACCAGTGAGTCTTCCTCCACCTGCAAGTGTGACCCTAACTCTTGTAACAATAGCAACTTCTTTTGGCATGCCTCAATGGTTGCTTGATCAAACTCCGAGGAAGAGGAAGGTGGTAGTTCCCCTACCAGCCTTTGATTTTAGTTCACTCAAGGCTTATACTACTAAATCAGCTAAGAAACAACAATTTCAAGGGTTTTAATGGATGATTCGGGGCACAAATTTAGAGATATCACCACTCCCATAGCTGAAAAAACCAGAGAGGACATAATGGTATCTGACTATCAGATAACCAGGGTCGATCTAGGGAAGGTGACGGCAGAAGGAGCACAACAAGATGAACGAGATGCTATGAATGTACTATGTCAGAAGTTAATGGAAATAAAGGAAAGCAAGGATGAGCTTAAAGAGAAAGTGGAGTAGTTGACTAAAGTGTTAATCAAGTTCTCAAAGCCTCCTGAGTCAACACCATCATCCTCTACTCCTATCAGGTTTGATTTCTCATCGGTACCCATGATTGAGAATATTAATGAAAAGGGGAGAGCGGTCGATGAATGGACACAAATGATACTCCTGCAAGGAAAATAAGTCATCAAAGATACTGTGGAAGTCTATCAATCTTTATAGGATATAAAGAAAGATGGAGAGAAAATGGACGATGAGTTTTTAGAGGAAATCAGGAACATAGAGTTGACTTTCAAAGCTCTCCAAACGCTGAAATAGATCCCATCCCACATCTTGGTCAAGGAGGGCATAATTCCACATGGGGATAAACATTTTTAGTTGACTAAAGCCATCAGATTCAGAATAAATATTCTCAATGAAGCTGACAGAAAATTGAGAGAGTCAAGAGATCAATTGGTCGATGGCAAGAATGACTTAGAAGAAGAGCTAGTCAAAATTTGTGCTAAGGTGTTGAGTGAAGGCTCGAGTATCTTACCTATTGATGATATTTACAAAAAAATCCAAGAATTAATTCAGCATGAACCAGCTTATAGATTTGGCATGGAAATCATTGATAGTTTTGTGAAAATCGAACATTCTTTGGAGACCCTGATTAAAATCAGCAAGAGATTGAAAAATCTTCTTGGTAATGCTAGTGATACTCAGGAAACATGTGAAGTTTTGAGTGATCATTCCACCATTCCTGATGAGAATGAGATGCAGGGTATAATCTGGAAATTCCAAGAATTTTAGGACAAGCAGGCTTTGTTGGAGGAAGATAAAGATGATGATACATAATAAGCACAATGCGACATGTCATTTCAATCTTGAAATCTACATGTTTTTTTCATTTTTGTTTCATGACATAGGAAGCAAATTTTGACTTGGTCTCCTGCGTGAGAGTTAAGCAAAATAAGACTCTCTTTTAAAAGACTATTTTCTAGGATTTATCCTATTTTCTCTCAATGCCTTTTATTATAAATAAGGGATGCTTATGCATTCCAAAGGGCTGAGATTTTTGGAATATTGAGAACTTTTGTGAAGAATAAAAAAATTGTGTTTTCTTTTAATCATTTGAGGAATAAAAATCGATGCTATTTTTACAAACTTTGTGTTGTGAGATTCATCTCTCTTAAGATATTGTTCTTATGTTCAGGATCTTAAGTTATTATTTTTTTAGCATTCTCAATCATTTTAATCATTTAAAACATTACATTACATTTGTTATCTAGAACTCGTATGATTATTTCATGATCTGTGTTTGCTCGAAAGAAAATACGTTCCTGTCATTTACTTTCCATTGTGTATTCCATTCTTATCCATTCTATTTCAGAAAAAAACAATATATTTACCTAGCATGGATATGGACTTTGGGATTCTATCCCAACCCCAATGGTTAGATTAATGTGAATATTGTACATATTATTTTTTATGTGTTTTATATTAGTAATAAAAAGGCTGCCTCACCTATCTTTGAGGAGGGATTTAATCCCATGTAATGTGGTTGAATCTCATATTTTGGCATGAAAAAATATCCAACAAACAATTTTTAATGAGGAAAAGAAGGCAGGAGCTCTATCAGGCATGATAGGCCCTATCTTGTTAAATCTTCTGCTTTTATTTAAGTGTCTTCATTAATAGAACTCTGCTCTTGTTGGAAACTTTTTAGTTCTAATTTTTGTGTTTCTTCTCCTTGCTTCAATGGAATTTTTGATTTGGTTTCTTATGGATGATTTATGATGTTATGTGTGTTGTATTATTGTGAATCTGGGTTGTATTGATTGAATGACAAAAGTGTAAGCGTAAATAGTTGCCTTTTGTTTATTGAAATCTCTAGATTTTAGCTTGGAATTCTCTCCTTATTAGCAATGGTTGGAAACCAACATTATTCATCGACTAAATCATTTTTGTAATTTTACTTCTTTGAATCATTTAGGTGTTACTATTTTGGGTTATGAGTATATGCTATTCTTGCCATGAAATGGAAACTGTATCAATTTTTTGCTACATTTGTAGAACATGCTCTAGGTGATAGTATCCCTTGATGGAAGTTGAATAGGAAGGTATACTTGTGGAATGTTTTTGGTTATGTTATTTTTTGATTGAATCATTTACTACTACCCATTTTGGGCTACATAGTTATTATAGGTAAGATTTGGTTGATATTATTTGGGCATTCAAAGTTGGTTATGCACTAGAAGTGCATTTCTCTTTAAGGTAGGCCGTTTTGATATTATTGTTTGTCTTTGTTTGGAATGGTTGTAACTATTTCTGGGTGAATTAGTTTGATTGATTAGACTGATAATTTTTTTATCCTTCTTTTTTATTACTGAGTTTACTTGGAATGAAACCTCTTTTTGGGTTGGCCTGCAAAAGGAGGTAACATTTGGTTTGGTTGGTTCTAGGCTATGATATAAATTTAGATGTTTAGTGCTATTGTGGCCTAGATTAATTATGTTTTACTTCTTGGACACTCTCTTTGAGTTATCTCCAATTTGTGAGTATGTGGTTCCTTTGGAAAGTTTTGGGTTGTTCACCCTAGGTTGCTTTCATATTTAACTTTCATCCTTAGAATTTGTGGCTTCTAGAGAAGAAGTTGGACCTTACTTTTTGTTAATGAAATATCTTATTACGCTCAAATTTTTGTGTTTAATTGTGGTGTTTCCTTGACCTTGGTACATATTGGTCTGTGTGTAAGACTGTTCCTTAGGAATGATAGGGGTCTTGAGTTGTTTTTGAACTTGTAGTTCTCCTGTTCCTTTCCTTGATTTGGAATTGATTAGTTTGAAATTTTATGTTCTGTAAAATGATTTCTCGATTCTTCTTTGGTAGCTTATGGGAAACCAATTACATGTAGATGTGGTTATTTTTGGGAATCTTGGAATGTTAGTTATGTCATGCTCTTTTATGATCATAACTCTGAAATGAGTGCAGACCCATATGGATACCTTAGTTTGAGCTATGTTGTTTTGTGTGGCTTGCACCAAATATATTGTGTAGTTAATATTTTCTTACTTTTAATGTCTGAACTAGTTCTTGATCAACATAAATATTAGATTATGAGCTCATCCCATGTTGGGTAAGATTTTTGGATGGAATGATATTGAGGTTGTATCTTCTTGATTGATCATGTAGTCATAAATAAAGTTGTTATCACCTTGAATATTTAAAAATTATTGTCATTTTAGAAATGTAGTTTGATTATTTCAACTACTTATTTAATAAACTAACAAGTTGACTTTGTGGAATTTAGATTGGAAAATAGTTTGAGGAGATAAAGATTGGGATAAGAATGTTGAAATAATTCTTGCTAATTAGTTGTTATTTTTGATGAATAACATGTTGTATTGAGTTTAATATTTTTGTTTGAGATAGAATTAATTATGATGATTTAATTAGTTCTTACTTGATATTTACTTCTTCTAGATTCTATTATCTCTTTCTATCTCTTGGTTATGTAGTATTTTGGAAAAGTATTTCATTAACAACAGGGTTCCTTTTGAGAAATAGTTAGATAAAAGCATATTGTTTTAACGTTATAGCATTTATCATGATTAGTTCTTGTGAACTGACTCATGCTAAAAAATTTGTAGATGGATTTCATAAAATATGAAAGGAGAAAGACATATAGATACTTACATCTATTTTACTACAAGAAATTATCTCTTTATTATGATCTCTATGTAGTGACATTTACTTAAAATGTAATTTTTTCAAGAAAAGAAGATGTATTAAAACTAGCTTTATATTGATGCAATGAAATTTTGTAATCCTTTAAAATATTCCTAAGTTCAGTGGGTGGATAACTCTCTTTTTGATAAATGAATTGCTTTGATGTTTGTTGATTACTAATTTACATATGAGACCTTCATGACATGAGATGTGTTATACTACTAAGTAATATCATTCATGAAGTGGGGAAATTTAGATATTTATGTGATTTGAGATTACACAACTTATGATTTGGGATTAAGGATATGCACTATTAGTTGATTTCATTTCACAAGAAAGAGCACAACTAAGTTGATACTCTTGGGTAGATCCTTAAATACTAAAAAGGGAACATGATTAATTTATATAAAGGTGTATGAATTCTTTATTATGCTAAAGCATATGATTTCTGTTTTCATAATTAGGACATTAGTCCTTTATAAGGAAAAATATTATTTTCCTTGTAATTAAAATGAAGAGCTTTATTTGAGGTCTTGTTAGGTGTTGTGATAAAAATACGAGGATGGTTGGTTGTGTTTTTCCTTAAGTAGATTTTTGTAATTGAACGTGACTGTTTAAAAAGGACGATAAAAGGATTTAGAATTTCAGTATTATGAAGTCTAAAGTAAAAGTTTCAATAATCTTATTACAAGATAAAAACTAAAATAAAAAGATCTAATGATCACACTTTCATAACATTGAGATCATACATGATGTCATATGTAATAAAAAGATAAGAATAAGACAAACTTAAGCATGAATTTAGAGTGATTAATCGATGCTTAATTGACCCTTAAAAGCATTGTTAACGTTAATCTATAACATAATAATTGATTGGGTTAATAAATTTATATTCTTAAGTATGTTAGTCTAGTTGAGGAAACTCAGTTGGATGTTGTAACACAACTGCAGCAGAGTACCTTTGTAATGACTTGTTTCATTATGAGGATACTATGGTAAAACCTACTATGCCTCAACTCCCTACTTAGTTCTGTTAACTCGATATAAATAAGTGGAAGTTTTTATCATGGTTCCACCCTAAATAGAGATAGAAATATGATCTAGTGTTGTGGTCAAGTCATGCTGACTTAGGGTGACTAGACACACCAAATTGACATAAGTCGATTAAGTATGTCTATGTATCCTTAGTCACTATGAGTAACCCTCCACACTAGTGCATGTTATTGCCCTTGTTTAGTGTGTAACGTTTACTCAGATTGGGTTGAAAAAATTCAAGAAAGACCATTCTAGATAATAAAACAAGTGTAGTGAAGGACATATTTCTTTTGACGAGTATGTTGTCTTGAAATGCAAACATGTTTAAAAGCTATGGCCAAAGTTTTGCAAGCTATTGGGTACATTGTCCTATGTCACCTAGTCTAAGATGAAATATTTCAAATGAATATCGGTAACATGTATTCAAATAGGCTTCTTAGATATAACACTAAAAGGGTAAAGGTACCAAGTATACATAATATACAGATTATTAATTTAACATGAGAGATCAGTTTAATAATGAGTAATAGAATGAGAGATCGGTGTTTCACCGAGTCATTACAGCTACATATGGTTTTCTGTTATGAGATAGATTAGCAATGGAATGTGTCTTCTGAATTATATTAATTTAGAATAGAGAACATTATGTAAAAAGAAACAACATTCGTTGTTTATAAAGTCTTAAAATGAGGATTTTACATTCTCCATGGTAGTACAAATTGAGAATAACATCAAGGTAGTAGGAAAGCCTCTTAAAAGGGAGGGTGTGAAGTTAATTAATCCTAAAAATCCTCACACAAACAAGGGAGTAGATATAGAAGAATTGGTTAAAACTCTAGCAGGAGTAGTGAAAGAAATTTCTTAAAAACTTACTAGGGAAGAAAAGGGGATAGGTCATAATTCTTAGGCCCAACATCAACGTCAAGATCAAAATATATTTTGTAATCATCCTAGAGGTGATCATAGGTAACATGATAGAATAAAGGGGCCCATGGGATCAGGGAATAAACAACAATCACTAGGAGAAAATAAATTAGTCCTAGTTCATTAACTTTTAGAGTGTCCTTAGTTGAAGAAGATCATGTGATTGAGTGGTGTGATAAGTCTTTCCTCCCACATATCCCATGTGACCCTGCTAGGAAAAGTGAAGAGGTTGATGGAAATGCTGGTTATGGTGATGTTTGTATGGAGTGTAATAATATCTCATAACAAGGAGCTATTTCCACTGAGTTACTGATTACAAGGATTGTGGAAGGCTTTTGGGAGTGTATACAATGAGTAATTTCTATCCCATTCACTACTAACTTGGATGTTGATATGGTTCAATATTTTGTGTTACACAATCATGATTTTGAATACATGAGGACATTAATGATTCAAAAATATGATGGAGGGATTCCTTATGAGGAGGATAGGTATATTTTAATGAATGCAGTGGTTGACCAAGAAAAGGAGTATAACCTAAGAAATAGAACTGTCAAAGGGGGAGGGCCACAACACAAACCAAAAAATCCTATCCTCACCAATATACCAAAAGATACCCCAACAAGGATATGCAAAACAAACACCCAATTATTACGAACAAATCCAATATCCTTGTCCCTACCCAAACCATGAAGAACCTCATACCACAAGAAAAGGCAATTACCCTACCTCTTAATATAACATTACCCAAGTATACCCCCTCTGATATGACTCTCATTTTGAGTCAGATCAAGGTTACTATACCCATTATTGAGTTGCTTAGTATCCCTGAGCAAAAAAGAAGGTCATTCAAGTACTTGGGGTTCAAGGAGGAGGTAGTGGCCTTGGGAAAATAAGTTAACAGTGTTGATCTCCCCCTGGAATTTCAGAATTGGAAGTTCCACAAGAATTTGAGAGTTTGGGGGAATCCCTTGATGTATTTTTAGGCACCTCCCTTATCGATTCCCAAAATGATGTTGATCCCTTTTACACTACTTTGATCATTAAAGACAAACTTGTTCATAATTACATGTTTGATTCGGGAGCTTCATGTAATGTAATGCCCCTTAAAGTAATGAATGAATTTGATATCAAAGTAACAATAGCCTTTGGAAAATGCATTTCCATGGATTCAAGAGAGGTACCAGTAATTGGGTACGTCAAAGGTTTGGTGGTGCAATTGGCATAGTACCGTAGTAATTTTTTAACTATGAATGTGGTCTTGTTGACTATCGTGAAAAATGTGGTGTGATGTTGTCAAGGAAATGGGCTACTAGTGTGGGGGGAAGTGTGAAAATGGACATGTGATATTCCACTATACCATTGGAGGGAAAACTTGTCAAGTTTTACAAGGAGAATAATATTTCACATTTGATTGAAGATCCCAACAATGCTTCTTATGAAGTATTGTATGCGGATGTGGATGTTAACAATTTTGCTTTTTATGCAGATTTTGAGGAGCATAATATCAATGTAAGTGATTTGAACAATTTGGTGCCTCTTGGACCTTGTTGTTTGATGGAGCCTGCTCCAATATGAGAAATGGTGTTGGGCTTGTACTTATATCTCCAAGCCAGGAGACTTTTAATTTTCATTTCAAAGTGAAATTTGCGTGCACAAACAATATTGCAGAATATGAGGCAATGCTCTTGGGTTTGAGGATTTATTAAAGATATGGTATAAAAGATATAATTTTTAAGGGAGATTTAGAGCTTGTGGTGAAAAAAGTAAGGAAATTGTATGCTACAGAGAATCAAAGAATGAAGCAATACAAGCATGTAATATGGGTATTTTTTAGTTTTTTTATTCTTTCAACATATTATACCATGACAAAAATAAGAATGTTGCAGTTGACAAGTTGGTTGTCCTTGCATCTAGGTTTGGTAATTGCACAGTCTCTCCTTACTATAATTATGTTGTTGAAATATTGTCTAGACCATCTATGCTAGATACTATGAAGCATTGGAAAATATTTGATGATGATTCCAAGCTATAGAGGTTTTTACTAAATGAAGGAGAATTCACCAATAAGTGCATGGATTGGGAACCAATGGTTGCAAAGTGTGATAGGAAAGAAACTCTGTTTGGAAAGGATATTATTCAGTTAAAAACCAACACCATTTCCATGGGGTTGTTTTCTTTAGAATCCAAATTTGATAATGCTGACAGGGTGGTTCATACACACATCTATGCTTCAAGGGTCATTAAAGAGTTCAACTTGGGAACTAGAGAAAATCCCAAGAAATTTTGGATAGGAAGAAATTTGAGTAAGGAAGAAAATCAATCTTATGTTTAATTGTCGAAAAAATATCAAGATTGCTTAGCTTGGTCTTATTTAGAATTAAAATCATATAGGGAAGAGTTATTTCAACATGAAATACCTTTCGAACCCAATTATAAATCATTTAGGCAAAAAAAAAGGCCTATTAATCCACTAATCTCCATTAAGATGCAAGAAGAATTAACAAAGTTGAGGGATGGGGGGATAATACAACCCATAAGATATTCTTCATGGGTTGTAAATCTTGTGCCTGTTAGAATGAAAAATGGAGATATAAGGTTGTGTGTGGATTTCAAAAATTTGAACAAGGCCTCCATCAAAGATAACTATCCATTTCTGAACATGGATAATATGCTACAACTGGTTACTGGATCTCATTTGCTCTCTACATTAGATGAATTCTCAGGGTAAAATCAGGTGGTTGTGAATGAATAAAAAAGAATTAAAAAAACTTTCACCACTCCATGGGGTACCTATGCATATGTGAGAACGCCATTATGCTTGATGAATGCAAGGGATAACTTTTAAAGAGCTGTGGATGTTGTCTTTACATGTTAAATTAATGAATTCAATGTAGTATATTAGGATAATGTAAATGTATTCTCTAGGAAGATAAATGACCACCTTAGCCATGTGGAAAAGATGTTAATTAGATGCAAGGAATATGAGATTTCATTAAATCCTAAAAAGTGTCATTTTTGAGTTCAAAAGGAAAAAATATTGGGGAACATTGTGTCAAAGGAAGGGGTCATGATAGATTCTGAAAGAATGGAAGCAATTGGTAAGGTTCATTTCCCTAAAAATAAAAAGAGGATTCAATCCTTTTTTGGTCAAATAAATTTTATTAGTAGGTTTATTTCCATTTTTTCTAAGATATCCATTCCCATAACAAGCATGTTGAAAAAGGACCAAATCATTAAGTGGGAAAATGAAGCCATCTAAGATTTCAATAGAATAAAAGAAGCATTGAAAAATGTCCCAATAATGAAAAGTCCTGATTATAAAAAGGTTTTTCAAATTTTCTCTCTCGCATCTGAAAATACCATTGCATCAGTGTTATTACAAAAAGATGATGAAGGCAATGAAATGCATATTGCTTTTTTCAGTAAATCCTAGCAAGTTGCTGAGTTGAAGTACACTATTATGGAAAAATATGGTTTTTCTTTGGTAAGAGCTACCAAAAAGTTTAGGCCTTACATCTTGAGTTCTAAGATTGTAGCTTATGTTCTTCATACAATGGTTAAGGATATTTAATCAAAGATGGAAATTTTTATCAAAAGATGTCGTTGGGTAAACAAGATACAAGGATATGGTATGGATATACAAACCACCAAATTGGTTAGGGGTTTGGGCCTTACAAAGTTGATGGTAGAAAGAAACTTGCAAGTAATGGAGATAAATGAAGTTAAGGATGGATCCATGGATGTCCAAGAGATGTTGGAAAACTCCATATGGTACAAGGACATAAAATTTTACCTTAGGAAATTGGTGTCCAGGTTATTTAGATAAAAATAAGAGAAGGACAATGAATTTGGCCTCCCAAAAATATGTTATAATTGAATATGGGTTGGCTTGGAAAATTCATGATGGGGTCATCCTCTTGAGATGCATCATAGAAAAAGAAGTTCCCAAAATTATTGCAGAATTATACGGGTGTATAGAGGTCATTTTGCATGAAGAGTGACTACTCATAAAATTTTAAGAGTAGGTTATTGGTGGCCTACACTCTTTAAGGATGTAACTTTATTGGTTAGAAAGTGTGAAATTTTTCAAAGGTTTTTTGGGAGGATGAAAGATTCAAGTGCTTTTTCATTACAACCAGTATCAATAGAAGTCCCTTTCAAATAGTGGAAGATGGATTTTGTTAGAGAAATATCATATTCTTCTAGTGCTAGACATAGATGGATCTTGGTTTCTACTGATTGGTTCACCAAATGGGTTGAATATATCACCACCAAAAAGGAAACTCAAAAAATAATCATGGAATTCATTTTGAATAATATAATTTGTAGATTTAGATTACCTGTAAAAAGCATTGCTGACAATACTATGAGCTTTAGGTATAAACCACTAGTAACTATGTGTCAAGAATATGAAATCAGTTTGACTTATGCATCCAATTACAATCCTCAAGTACCTCTTCCTCTTCCCCGTACCTCTTCCTCATACCCGATCTCCTGAGGTTGTGTTGAGACAACCGGTGAATGTTGAATGTGAATAGATATAGACAAGCTAATCGGGTAATCTTATATCCTCAATACGCAATAATAGAATCTATGAATCTAAGGTGATGAAGGCCCTCCTAACCTGAATTGGTGTAATGGTTCGTTCATATATAATGGTTGTTTAGAGGCTCCAATCGATGTTGAGCTCTGCCGAGATCCTGTTTCTTAGTTGTTGGATATGTGGGAAGTGACCTGTGGGAGTTTCGTATATATCTGCAGACAAGGTCATGAAAATGGTGATGGGTGACTTAGTGGATTTGTAGTTAACTATGGGTGATTTTCTGGTCTAGCCCCAAAAATATTAGATTGATTATCTTTTATGTTTAATACGGAGAATTGTACTATAATATCTGGTGGGAGTGGTGAGGATCTAAATAGCAACGTTCGTAAGCCAGTGTCAATAATTAACTGATCTGTATGCCCGTTGGGTTGTGGGACTTGGGGATCACAACCGTGAGCTCCTGGTTGTTGTGGACATGTTATGGTCATGTGAAGAATCAATCCCTTCTCCCAACTATTCAGTAATTGTATGCCTTTTCATCCTCTATGTTTAGAACTAAAAGTTGTATGATTTTCTTGGAGTACCTAAAAGATGTTATGACAACTTGAATATGTAAGCTAGTGTCTATGTCGACGAGGAGGTCTCCTGCATTAAGCTACGGAACCAAAGGATCACAACAAAATATTTTCTCTTGTTTGAATCCTTGCATAGTCATTCAAATGTTTTATCAAGGAAATCTATAGTTTAGATGGTTTGACCAGAATGTGTAAGCTTTATCGTCTTCGATGTTTAATCCTCTTAGTTGCTCACTAATTACTTGTAAGTTTTTTTTTGCTTGAAAGACATGTATCCTAAGGTCATGATCTATATCAAATAATGTTGTGGGTAGATTTGGCTGAGGCACTATGGGTTCAAATATACACTCTCTAGGATATCTAGGTCCTGTGATTGTCATACAAAATGATTCAACTTTTAACTAAAATTAATAAACTAATTAGGAAGGAGGTATTTACACTATGCAAGCATTCTTCTATTTTTGTATTTTTCAATAACGTATTTCAATGAAATTAAAGAGCAACTATTCTAGTATATTTAGAAAATAAACAACTAATCTAGTAACAGAATAAAAACAAACAAAGTAGCCTGGTATGGTTATTTTCCTGTGCAGTTGTGATTTTATCCTAAGTATCTAAGAAGCTATTTATTGTGGATTTGAGAGACTCTCAATCCTACCTCAGAAGTGAGGAATGAATCACATTTTCTCAGAAACTATCAATCCCCACAGCTTCCCTAGTGATATCAAGAGCAAACTTTTAATTGAAATGAAATAATTCACTACTCTATTTGATATGTTGTAACTAGAACTTTTATAGCTCAAACTTGGCATTTACAAAATAGCAGTAAATCTAGTTGTGTGTGATTTCATCCCCTCAGTGTGATCTCCTTGTTCCTTCATGTCCTCGTGAATTCGGAAAGTATGTATATGATAGTATCAACAGAAGATGGTATTTGAATAATTGCATCTTTGGATATAGACCGAATACAATGTGAGTAGGAGAGAGACAACGCAAGTAAACAGAGCTTGACTATGTAATTCCTAGTGGGATTTATTGTGGGAATACAACACAAGTGTACTGAGAGTTTCAGAAACTATCCTTGTGACAAAACAAAACCTTCAACTTTAATGGATTCTAGTCTAGAAATGAATTTATTCTATGTTAAACTGATTGTATGAAGTAGCAATGGAACAAGACTGAAATAAGAAGATCATATGACCTCTAAAATACCAATAATGGAAGAAAAATATGAAATTGATAGAATTCTAAGCAAGAAATTGAAATACTAGATTAGAGAATTGAGAAGGTGAGGGGCCATTGGCTTGAAAACAAGCTGGCTATTTATAACCAATGCATTTACTAGAGGGTAACTCCCATTTGATCTCTTTTATTATAAACAAAGGAAAAACACTAGTACTAGGGGACCAAAAACATTAATGCAAGCCAAAGTGGTTGAAGAAAGCGTGTAAAACTCAGGATTTACATTTGACGTGATCGTCACAAGGATCTAGAAAATGTGAAAAAAACTGCCATCCTGTGCAGGGTGGTAGTTAAAGAACCGCCACCCTATCCTAGGCAGCAGTTGTGGGACCGCCGTGTAGGCAGGGCGGTGGTATCGTCACTGAAGCCTAAAATGCAAGAAAATAGGGGGGAAAGGGAAAAACAAAGCATGCAGAGGCTAAGCAGGGCATGCGGGATACAAGCGTATACTTGGTGAGCCTTTCTAGATTCCGAACACCTTGCAAGGAGACCTGTATCATCATTGGGGCATGTGTAACATCATTCTGGCAGTGTAGTACCCTACAATTTTGAGTACATACATATTGCCCCCTCGGAGAAGTGTTTTAGCTATGAAGAGGTGTAAAATAGTGGATCTGAGTGTGGTGGTCCCGAAATGGGGAGCTAGGAGTTATACCTAACACACTCGTGTGCTGGAAAGTTGCCATCCAAGATCCTGCTACCTGCAAAAAATGAAAAAGGTGACTCAAGTGCAGATAAATAAAATAAATTGAGAAATAAAACAAAATTGATATGAAATGAGGACTTACCATCCATGCGGGATTTAGAACTTACCTCCGTTGGCCCTCTGACCCTGTGAAAGACATTCAAAACAAATTAAGGGGGCTATTTATATAAAATGAAGTCATTTTACTATTCATTTGCGCGGATTGATTTGATAGTTTTTTGAGCTCTGGGACCCACGGTGACAGTTTTTGATAAGAGTATAGTCAAAACATTCACGGTGAGATAGCGATCATGCCTCCGAGAGTGGAACATCGACCCACGAAGTCTCAGGTTAGTTCTTCTTGATTTATTGTTTTTAGACCTAAAATGTGGAAATGATGAAATATTTCTCTTGGGGGGGTCATTCTTGAAAATGTTAGTTTTAAACGTGTCTCTAGGGGGGGCGCCCATAGGGTAGGCTTCTTTTTTTGTTAAAATGTTTTTTTTGTTTACTTTTAAGCATTTTTTTTAGGGTATACGACCCGTTCGACTTTGTGGAACATGACCGCTGTGCTGTGTAGGGTGGCGGTTATGGGACCGCTGCCTTAGAAGGTGGCAACTACGGAACCGTAACTCTACATAGGGTGGTGGTCCATGACAGAGGACCAAAGGAATACAAAACTTAGCTTATTTTTGCATGTTCAGCACTTTTACGTGTTTTTAATAGTTTTTCCAGCTAGATTTCAGTACTAACTTAGTCCTTTTTTGTGTTTTTGGGTGTATGTAGAAGGAGGAGCATATTAGATGGAGCCAGGAGAGGGAGTGTGATTGGCTCTTAGTAGTGTTAGAGGAACTCTCCCAAGTAGAGTGGGATATTCTCTAGAGGGCTAGTATTTGGAGGATTACACAGGTATCTCACGTTGCAACTGCTAATCACATACTGTGTGACTTATTTTCTTACTGGGATGAAGATCGGAACACCTTTCGATTACCAAGAGTTACGGGTTAGTGGTCCATCACCCTAGAGGATGTTTACCATATACTGGGGGTTCCGATCCTTAGGCAGTGGCTGTCTATTAAGACAGCAGTATCAAGATCACAAATGGTTTAGTGGGCCACCTATATGGGAGATGTAGTTGTATCGATGGGATCGAGAATGGCATGAGGATCTGCTCTATTATTGAGTCAAACATCCCCATGCTCCGCAAGGCCATCATGGGCATACTTGCATCTAGACTAATTGGGGATAAGGGAGGGGACACCCTCTTATATTGTTGGGCCCCCATTATTACACAGATTAAGGGCCATGGACGTGTCTATTCTTGGGGAGCAGATATCCTCAAGACTACCTACCATGATTTATAAAGTCTAGTCTGATTATAGGGACAGTCACTGAGCCACCCGACTCTTATCATGAGTTGGTTGTATGAGCATATCACCCCATATGGGAGAGGTGTAGAGGTAGAGGATCCCGGGGCTATCAGGGTAGCGAGGTGGACATGGATGATAGTTCTCAGAGCACCTCACTAGCCAATGGACTCTCTGACCACTTTAGACATGGAGGCCACTCCTTATTAGGCCATGGTAGGGGTATGGGGAGAGGAGACTGTTACATCGATTTCCTATCAGACTACCAGCCAGTTGATAGATAGGGTGGGGAAGCTGGAGATCCACCCCTTTGATAGAGTACCACAAAAGTTTGTCCTCCCCTATAGTGACATGCTTACTGCGGTGGTGCTAGTGTATAGATCTATCCACGAGGCTTAGGGAGGTCCTAGAGGCTAGGGTTGGACTATTGTTACTCCTGGTGTTCCTATTGCATCCAGGAGGGTGGTACGTGCACAAGGGAGAGCTGGTGCTCCTCACGCACCCTTACTTCAAATTTCCACCGATCCTTCCCATAGCAGTAATGAGCCCATTAACATGGACTCTGAGTTTGAGGATTTCACTAGGGGAGAGATAGAGGAGATGGAGATCAATGAGATGGGTGGGGGGATTATAGTTATCCCAAGTGGCATGATACCTAGGAGATCCTATAGGCTGAGAGGGCAGATCAGAGCACAAAGAGGGTGACTCTGGTTTTAGAGGAGTTACTCTCTCGCAACCTAGGTGGAGATGGCGAGTCCATTTCAGGCCATCACATTGCCCAAGACATCGGAGAGGGACACCAGTCAGTGGCAGTGTTAGTGGTAGGCACAGATCCTAGAGATCTTTCTTGAAGACCCATAGATCCAAGTGAGTTTTCAATCTTCTCTTGACATTTGTCTTAATTAGAATTATCTTAGTTTTTTATTTCTTTTCTTTTGTTTACTCTTGGTTTTATTGTTGATCATTTTCTAACTTGTTTTCTCCTTTGTTTGCAGTGACTGCTGATGAGTGGCGAGACTTTATTCACTGAGTATGCACTGATGCCTTGCTTCTACCCTAAGAGAATACTTGGGCTGAGCTTTTCATGGATTTGGGGGAGCCGTCAGTGGCTGGTAGGCATACTGATGTTTTTTCTTCTATCTAACATATGCCAAATATCATAACTTCTCTCTACGCGGAGGTAGCTGGATATAAAATGGCCGAGCACTTGATGAGGAGGAGTCATTCTCATTGTGAGATGGAAGCTACTAGTCATGACCATGAGCCCTCGGTGAACTCGGAGCACTGACGTAGCTGAAGTCCTAGGTGTGGTTGTGCATCCTCTGAGGGATCCCATAGGGATTGAGAGACTATTTTTGTAGCATTTTGTTAGATATCCATATGAGTGCTTTTGTACCTTTCGGGCTCATTAAGCATTTTGACCATGCCTAGTGCATGATGGCATTGTATATGAAACTTGATTTATAGATATATATATATATATATATATATATATATATATATCTTTTTGGATCTAGACTCTTGGCAATGGATAAGAAATGATAGTAAATAGAATGTTTTACTTTGTATGTTTTTTGTAATGCTGATATGAGATGATACTAACATATGATAGTATTGATCTTTTGAACTCTTTGGGAAATGTTTGTAATTTCTTATTATGTTGGAAAAATGTGATGAATGCATAGTGATAAAGAGATGAACTTGCCCCAATCCTAAATCCATGCAACTAGTAAGATGCGAGGGCTCAACACCAAGAGTCAGGAAGGGCACAAGTTGTATGAGATTGACTAAATGGAATGATGAGAGATAGACAAACCAGTAACAACAACAAAATTTTGACCTACACACCTACCCTACTTAGAACTACTAGCACGCTTAGAAGGCCACTTACTTTCTAGTTTATCTAGACTTAGATTCATAAATGACAACTTGGTTGACAAAATTTGGTTTTGAGGATTTGATCTCTTTGGAATTTGGATATTTGTTTTCTCTTAATAGAATTTGATTTGTGTTTTTAGCATACCAAGATTTATTCATTTGTGTGACTGGACCCCCCACACCCTACCTAACGTCACTAGTGAGAAGCATGGGTTTGTCACCAAAGGAAAGATATAGGTGAGTAAGGGAATTTCTTTCCTTTCCCAACCTCTGATCCGGAGGATTTTTCACTATGAAAATTTTCCCTAAACTTCCCTAAAATTGGACCATGCTAAAGGGATTATTGAGACCTTTCCAACGGTATTCTGAACTCTAGAAAAAGATTCCGTATGCAAATTCTATCGCCGGTCGAAGATGGGCCTCCAAACAGGTCAACTCTGGTCAATAGGTCAACCAGTGGACCAATGACAAGGTGACACGTGGCAGTTGGTGATGATAAAAAATTGATGGTAATGTAATGTTTCAAAATCAGTTCCATGGTATAGAGCTCATCACAAGCTTTCCGACGTATTTTGAACGGACCAAATCTGAGTTCGTATGCGAAAGATATGCATAGTCAAAGTTGCGGTCAAATGATGACGTGACACACTCTAACGTGGACAAATGGCATATTATGGGCGTGACACTTGGAAGGTTTGTTGTGGATTTAGATTTTAAAATAATAATTGTAAAAATCTATTTAATCCATTCCATGTGAATAAATTCAAATCCCATGGTATAAGGAGGAATTTGTGGCCAAAAAAGCTATTTTAAGGCTTATCTTATCTCTTTCCCACCAAACGTGGGGTCAATGGCTAAATTGGGCTCCTAAACCTATGGAAGGGGGATTTGAACCTTTTCCAAAATAGTAATCAGCCTTCCCAAGCTGCCACTTTGTAGCAAATGATAGAGAAGGAGATCACATCTATTTAAAGGGAAGCTTTTGGTAGGTTGGAAAGGGGGACAGCCAAGGACCAGTTTGCAGAGATCACAATTTTCGAGGCACTTATGGTTCGAATTAGGACTTGGTGTAAAAATGAAAGTTGTTAAAAATTATGAGATATTTCCAGAAAGGTAACTTTTGTTGCAAGAAGTGCTATATATTTTTCTGTGTAGGCATTTTTCCATCGCAGTTTCACAGAACATGCACGAGGGACAAGCAGAGATATGTATTTTGCATCCACTTCTGATCCGAATCAGACCATAAAGTAAACGGGGAAGTTTTTAATAATTTCCTAGAGTTTCGAGAAATGTAAACCTTATCTATATAGATCTTGTATATTTCAAGTTGTAGACGTTTTTTGAACGTATTTACATAGGGAACAAACAGAAGAAATACTGTAGGAGCCACGGATGAACTTGGGAATGATTATGGTAAATTACAGAATTCCTTGAGGTTTGAATCAGCTCATTTGCAGGTATAAAGGTCTGTTAAGTCAAGATTGAAGGGATATTGTACTTCATTGGATGTTTAATGGATCGATTCACTTTTTGTGAATCCGGAGATGTAGCCTTCGGGTGAACTCCGTTATCAATTTCTTGTTTTGTGGATTTGTGCATTTCAGTTTTTTAAAGCTTTTTATCAGTTGAAATTAATCATTGGATTAATTTTATTAATTGATAAAATAAGTATAAAACTGGAGTAAATGGATTGAAGGAACTTTCAGTATCCATAACCCACAACAAGATTTGAATACACTTATCATCTTAGATTCAAATGTCAGTTTGAGTGTATGATTAAAAATCAACTGTGAAGTAAAATGGATTTGTATTAGATTCAAGTGATTCACTTAAAGTTAGAAAATCAGATTAATTGGTTTTTTTGGAAGAGTTGAGGATTTGGGTTTCAAGACACCTAAAAATTGGATCAAATTAACTCAAGATCAATGTTGAGTCTGTAAATTTCAAAATCTGGAAATTTTTTAAGTACTTCAAAAATAAATAAATAAATAAGTTCCATTTTGAAATCAAGTTGGTATCAGAGCTGGTTTAGCTTTTGATTTGCATCAGTTGATTTGGTTCAGTTTGGTTTTTGCATTTTGGGCTTGATCTTTCATTTGCAGTGTGTAGAGTTTGGAGGAACAGGTGTGCAGGAATCATGGGTAAGATGTCCAACAAGACCAAGTTTGAGGAACTGGAAGCATGCAATCATCAAATTCAGGAAGAGAATGCCTTCTTGAGATGTCAGGTATTGGCTCTTGAAGAGAAACTTGACACATTGAGAAAAGAGCTAGAATCTAAGGATGAGCTCTTGATGGTGTTGCAAATTGATGGACCTAACAAGGTACCAGTTATTGTTGATGCCTCCACTATGAAAGATGAGTGCACAGTAAGTATGACAACACTTAATTCCTCACCCAAAGCTAATTTGGATTCTACTATAGTGCTCGGTGAATTTGAAAAGCACACTAAAGGTACAGGATCTAAAATTTTGAATAACATGGGTTTTAATGGAATTAACCTTGGTAAGAATAACCAAGGTATAACTAACCAAATCTTGGTTGAGGAGAGACCTCGTTATGCAGGACTGGGATATGCTAGTGCAGGGGAAATGGAAATTGGAGAGAACTCCAAGACTACTAGAAGAAGAAAAGCTTCTAACAGCAAAGAGTCATCCCCGCTAGCATCAGGTGGTTCATCCTCATCAGGAGGATCTGGTAATAATTCACCACGGAGAGGTATAGAAATCCCCCCACCTTCGGTTTACCATTGCTAAAAAATGAAAGGTAAACAAATTGATCCCTTATCTACACTGGAAAAATTCGGCTATAATTTTCAAGCTATGTTGAATAGTTATCCGTGCACATTCTGTGGTTTATCTAATCATTGTGTGGCCAAGTGTAGGAAGTATAAATCTAGAATGGAACAGTTTGAGAAAATGCATTCTCCTAACTCGGGTTCGGCTAAGAGCAGTCAAGGTAAGGTTCCTAAAAATGTGGATCCTAAAAAAATGGATCAAAGGTTTTGTGATCATTGTAATAAACAAGGTCATGAAATTGGTAAGTGTTGGAAGCTACATCCAGAACAAAAATTAAAGTTTTAAACCAACTAATTTGACCACTTCGGTGGCACTGGTAAAAAGTGAATTGAATCAACCCCCTAAAAAGGGCAGTATGCTGAGTAAAGTGGGTAAACAATTTATCAATTTTATGTTTGCATAGTTGATTGTGGAATACATGCAAACTAACAAGGCAGTTTTGGAAATCCCACTAAATTGTGAAAAGGATAGGTACAAAATTTATTTTTCTACCTTGGTGTTGGTGAAGTATCGTAAAGAGGAAATAATCGGGTGACAGGTTTAAAATACTTGATGCAATTTTATTTTTTTAATGGTTTTACAACTTCATTTTTCAGCAGTATGTATAGTTTAGTGGGCATGATCATTGGTCAGATGTCTATATGTGGATTGTAGTTAAAATACTGTTATTATGCAATTTGTGGCATGTAGGCATTGTTTGTAAGTGCACAACTTATACAAACTCTTTGTTTACTATGCATGACATTTATACATTTGTAAGTCTTATTGATAGACTTAATATTTGTAACTGTTAGGTATAGTTGCAAATGGTATGTACAAGTTTTGCACTAACAAACTGTGAGTGCAGGTTACATTTGCATTGTTGACAGTGGTGAGTGTAGGATCAGGATGTACAAAGGAATATGGCAGTTGTAGTGTCATATCAGTTGCAGTTTAGGCCATTGGGTTATATTACTATTATTGGCATTTGATTATTGCAATTTTTATGGAAAAATTACCATGCTATAAACTGGGTTCTATGTTTGTATTATGCAGAGAACATGTGTATAGTTCAATAGAGTGAATTTCCATTTTGAGGTCAAAATGGTCTTATTGGGAAGGAGTGATCCAGAGGATTTTTCACTATGAAAATTTTCCCTAAACTTCCCTAAAATTGGACCATGCTAAAGGGCTTATTTATACCTTTCCGACGGTATGCTGAACTCCAGAAACAGAGTCCATATGCAAATTCTATCGCCAGTCGAAGATGGGCCTCCAAACAGGTCAACTCTGGTCAATAGGTCAACCAGTGGACCAATGACAAGGTGACACGTGGCAGTTGGTGATGAGAAAAAATTGATGGTACTTTAATGTTTCAAAATCAGTTCCATGGTATAGATCTCATCGCAAGCTTTCCGACGCATTTTGAATGGACCAAATCTGAGTTCGTATGCGAAAGATATGCATAGTCAAAGTTGCGGTCAAATGATGACGTGGCACACTCTAACGTGGACAAATGGAATATTATGGGCGTGAAACTTGGCAGGTTTGTAATGGATTTAGATTTTAAAATAATAATTGTAAAAATCTATTTAATCCATTCCATGTGAATAAATTCAAATCTCATGGTATAAGGAGGAATTTGTGGCCAAAAAAGCTATTTTAAGGCTTATCTTATCTCTTTCCCACCAAACGTGGGGTCAATGGCTAAATTGGGCTCCTAAACCTATGGAAGGGGGATTTGAACCTTTTCCAAAATAGTAATCATCCTTCCCAAGCTGCCACTTTGTAGCAAATGATAGAGAAGGAGATCACATCTATTTAAAGGGAAGCTTTTGGTAGGTTGGAAAGGGGGACAGCCAAGGACCAGTTTGCAGAGATCACAATTTTCGAGGCACTTATGGTTCGAATTAGGACTTGGTGTAAAAATAAAAGTTGTTAAAAATTATGAGATATTTCCAGAAAGGTAACTTTTGTTGCAAGAAGTGATATATATTTTTCTGTGTAGGTGTTTTTCCATCGCAGTTTCACAGAACAGGCACGAGGGACAAGCAAAGATATGTATTTTGCATCCACTTCTGATCCGAATCAGACCATAAAGTAAACGGGGAAGTTTTTAATAATTTCCTAGAGTTTCGAGAAATGTAAACCTTATCTATATAGATCTTGTATATTTCAAGTTGTAGACGTTTTTTGAACGTATTTACACAGGGAACAAACAGAAGAAATACTGTAGGAGCCACAGATGAACTTGGGAATGATTATGGTAAATTGCAGAATTCCTTGAGGTTTGAATCAGCTCATTTGTAGGTATAAAGGTCTGTTAAGTCAAGATTGAAGGGATATTGTACTTCATTGGATGTTTAATGGATCGATTCACTTTTTGTGAATCCGGAGATGTAGCCTTCGGGTGAACTCCGTTATCAATTTCTTGTTTTGTGGATTTGTGCATTTCAGTTTTTTAAAGATTTTTATCAGTTGAAATTCATCATTGGATTAATTTTATTAATTTATAAAATAAGTATAAAACTGGAGTAAATGGATTGAATGAACTTTTAGTATCCATAACCTACAATAAGATTTGAATACACTTATCATCTTAGATTCAAATGTCAGTTTGAGTGTATGATTAAAAATCAACTGTGAAGTAAAATGGATTCGTATTAGATTCAAGTGATTCAATTAAATTTGAAAAATCAGATTAATTAAAGTTGAAAAATCAGATTTGGGTTTCAAGACACCTAAAAATTGGATCAAATTAACTCAAGATCAATGTTGAGTCTGTAAATTTCAAAATCTGGAAATTTTCTAAGTACTTCAAAAATAAATAAATAAATAAGTACCATTTTCAGATCAACCTCACACCACCTGCAAGAGATGTGGGCTTATCACCTAAGGTTGATGGGGCACAAAAGTGTGTAAAATAAAATATTTTGTTTCCTTGGTGCTTTTGATTTCATTTGATTTTGAAATTTCTGATCTATGACTTTGGGATATCCTTTTGTTCAAAGAGATTTAAGAGGGATAGATGTGACACAAAGAATCTTCTAGAATAGATCATAGGCAAGGACAAATTTACCTGGTAGAAAGAAAGAGCAAAGCCAAGTATGCAGGACTTGGTATGGTTTTCATCAATGCTTGTCTGTCAAACTTAATGAGAAGATTTGAAAAAAATTGATGATGTTTGAAGAGATGTGATTTGAATGATTTTGCCAATATTTTCAGAGATTTGTAACAGATTGTTTAAGAGTAAGCTCCTGGACTACTATTTTTATGAAATGAGTGAACAAAATGAAAAAAATAAATGACTAATGCAATGTAGGTAGCTATAATGTATAAGTGGTGATTTTGATGTTTTACGTGTAAAACCGTTTAAGATGCAAGGAATTGACAGTTTCATTGAATTCCTCACCTTCTAGTGTGCATAAGAGATATGCGCCATTTCTATAGTCTTTCATGACTCGGTATGGGCCCAACCATTTGGGTCGGAACTTTCTTCCTTTGCCGTTTTTTTTATTGATCTAGCTGTCTAGTCTTAGAACTAGATCTCCTTCATATATTTCTCACTCATAGACTTTTTTGTTGTATTGCTGGCACATCCGGTTGGCATAGGCTCTGTGCCTTTGTTCAGCATTGAGCCTAATCTCATCAAGGATTTCTAGTTGAGAGAGGCATGCCTCGCTATAAGCTTGTTCATCCAAAATCCCTTGTAATGAGATGCAGAGACTGGGTATTTCAACCTCAAGCGGGAGAACTGCTTCTGCTATGAATACTAGCGAGAAATGAGTTGCTCCTGTTGGTGTTCTTACTGAGGTTCGATGGGCCCAAAAGGCCGGATATAGTTTTAAATGCCAATCTCACTTGTTCTCCTTGACCTTTTTGAGGAGAATAGATTTTAACATTTTGTTTTTTGCTTCATCCTGCCCATTGGCTTGAGGGTAGTAAAGAGAGGTTGTGTGATGGTTTATCTTGAATTTTCTACATAACTCATGGACTTCGTCATTTTTAAAGGACGTTCCATTATCTGAGATAATGACTTGTGGGACACCATACCTGCAGATAATTTGGTTCAGAATGAATTTGGTAATTACCAAACCTGGTACTGTGGTGAGAGGCATGGCCTCCACCCATTTGGTAAAATATTTCGTGGCTGTAATTATAAAATTATGGCCATCGGTTGATGAGGGAGAGAACTTCCCTATCAAGTCCAAACCCCACATGGAGAAGGGCTATGGGGTCGCTATTGGCTATAGGGATTGTGCTGGCATGTGAATCTTGTGAGACAATTCTTGGCATTTGTGGCAGTTACGTACAAATTCCACTACGTCATGCTCGAGAGTGGGCCAAAAATAGCCCATCCGATGTATTTTGTGAGTGGTGGTGTGACCACCAAAGTGGCCTCCACATATCCCACTGTGGGATTCATGAAGAATCTTCTTGGATTCTTCTATGTCGACACATCTTAGAAGCATGTCGTCGAAGGCTTTACGATAGAGTACCTGTTCTAAGACAACATATTTAGCGGTAATAATGCATAACTGCCTTCTTTGTTGTGATGTGTCACCTTCCTGATATGTGTGGTCTATGATGAAATTGATGATATCAGTATACCAGGGACACGTAGAGATGGGAGGCTTGGTTTTGATGAAGTATATACACTCATTAGGAAAGTCTAGATTCATCAAATTACCTCCATCTAGTGGATTGTTAGCCAATCAATCTGCAATGATTTGTCCCTTTATAGATTTTTGGTTTACGAATGTCAACTCAAATTCACCCATTAAGGTTCTGAAACATCCAGCCTTTTTAGATAAAAACCCTTGAGTAAGGAATGTTCGTAAATGATCTAATTTTACAATGACCCTTATTTCCTAGTTTAACATGTAATGTCTTAAATGTTTTGTTGCAAAGACTATGGCCAGGCATTCTCTCTATACATGTGTATAGTGTGTTTCATAATCAAGCAATGTTCAGCTGATGAAATAGACCACATGTTCCCATTTATCATTGTCTTCTTGAGCCAGCATGCAGGACAGTGAGACATGAGTGACTCATGAGTATAGGATCAAAGGGCAGTCTAGTTTGGGAGGCATTAACGTGGGTGGAGACAACAAGAAGAATTTAATTACTTTGAAATCTTTGTTGCATTCTTCAGTACAATCAATGTTATAATCTTTCTTTAATATATTATTGATTGGATGAATGACAAAACTTAGATTTGGGATGAACCTACAGATTGCACCGAGTTTCCTAAGAAATGATCTGACTCCAGACTCGTCTGATGGTGGGATCATTTTGATAACAGCCCGTATTTTGGCTGGATCAAAATCAACCCCTTGTGAGGATATAATATAGCCCAGAAGTTTTCCTCCTGTCACACCAAACATGCAAATCTCTAAATTTAATGTGATGCCATATTCAATTAATTGTGAGAGGAAGATACATAACACTTCCAAATGATCACAACATTTCTTAGCCTTGGCCAATAAGTCATTAACATAGGATTCCACAATTTTATGGATAAGATCATGGAATATATATGTCATTACCCATTGATACATAGCACCAACATTCTTAAGACCAAATGGCATGATAGCATAGCAATAAGTTCCCCATGGAGTTATGAATGTAGTTTTGGCTTGATCTTGTTAAGATATTTTAATCTGATTATACCCTGAGAACCCATGCATAAGGGACAACAATTCAAATCCAGTTGTTGCATCAATGATAATGTCAATGGATGGTAATGGGAAGTCATCCTTGGGACAAGCTTTGTTAATATCCTGAAAATCTATGCAAATACGTATCTTCCCATTCTTTTTTAGGACAAGGACGATATTAGATACCCATTGTGAATAGTCAATGGGCTTGATGAATCCTACTTGGAGAAGTTTTATTACTTCCTCTTTTACCATGAGAGACACTTTTGGCTTCATTGGTCTTGACTTTTGTTTAATTGGTTTCACATCTAGTTTAGTGACAAGATTATGTATCGTGATTTGTGGTGTAATGCCCGTCATTTCTTTATAATTAAATGCAAAAGCCTTTTAATGTTCTTTGAGGATTTGGGTGTCTATTTCTATCTCCTCCAGAGTTAATGAGGATCCCAACTTTAAAAATTTTGGTTCTTCCTCCATTCCAATGTTTATGTCAATGGTTTATTCCATTAAAGAAGCATTACCTTCTTCAAATTCAGGTGGGGCTGGAGGTAGTTCCAAACTTTCTCCATATTCTATCTCATAGATATCAAGATCCTTCTATGGAGGAGACTTTATCATGGGATTTCCAAAATAGGAAGAGGAATGTGGTATTAAGGAAAGATCAACTATACAATGAGCAAGGTGTAGCTTTGCATAGGCATTTAGATATTCGAGAGTGACTCTATCATCATCAAAGTGATCTATAATAGAAAAATCATTCTTAGCTTCTCCATCAGTAAGGAGTGAGTTTGTTGGTATTTTATGCACTAATGGTTCGGTACGAAATGATACCGTGAAATTTGTATCCTTCAACTCACTATTTGGGATGAAACGGGAAGTTGAGGTTGCTATCGAGTCTGCAAGAAGGTTATGCTCTCATGGGATTGATTCAATTGATATGAAGCTAAATCCCTTACTTAGATCTTATAATGTCATTTTATAGAGTAGTAAGTGCTCAGCTCTAGTTTCATATACCTCAGAGACTTGGTTTGCAACCAATTGTGAGTCTCCCAGTACTCTAATGTTGTCGACACCCATTCTGTTAGCTAGAATGAGGCCAAGGAGGAGAGATTCGTACTTAGTCCCATTGTTTGTACATTCAAAGTTTAATTTAAAGGTGAAAGGTAGGATATTTCCCTAAGGTGAAGTAAAGTTCACTCCTGCCCTAGCTCCAAAGTGACATCTATCTCCATCAAAGTGGAAATTCTAATACTTGTTTGGAAAAATGGATGTTGGTATATCTGTCGTATCTGTTTCTTTTGCTTCAGTTACCTCTACCATAAAAACTTCATCTGATGGAATAGAAGCAATTCCAAGGGTGTGTCCTATACTCATGGAATCAAATGGTCAGAGAATAGGTAAGTCTTTCTCTAGTAATTCAACAATTTTGGTGGTAGTCCCTAGTGATACCATTTTTATAACATTGGTCTCATTTTTGAATGCTAGAATGTCTTCGGCTAGATTTGTAATCTCCAACTCCATTGTGCGTATCAACTCTTCTATTTGTTTCAAATTAATTGGTTTGATGAGTTGATTTCTTATGATTTCAAACTCGGAGTGAATGCCATGTCTTTTCTTCAAATCAACTAGGTGTATATCGAAGGGTTTTGGGTCACCTTGTTCCACAAATATTTTCCCTAAGTGTAGAAATATTATTTCTTGGAATAGCATGGAAGGGATTGCCTTCATGTGGTGTATCAATGGCTGACCAAGGATCATATTATAATTGGTTTCCTGATCTATAATATAAGACTCGATGAGGACTGTCTTGGGCCCTAAAGTGAGTGGTAAAACTATGGTTCCAATCGAAGTGGCTTTGAGGCTATCATAACCTCTAAGTGGATTTCACATTGTGGAACAGTTCTTCTCTCCGTATCCTAACTTTTTAAGCAAAGCAAAGGTGACTATATTAACTGCTACACCATCGTCAACCATTACACATTTAACATAATTATTGTACACCCAAACTTGTAAATGTAAAGCTGGGTCGCCTCTTCGTGTAATTTCAGCATCTATTAGCATTTTTCTTATATCAAATATAAATTTTGTATCCCTATCTGGCTGCCCCAGAGGATAAATGTCAAAGTTCACATGGTTTAATTACATTTCCAGAGGGGGAGTGATATTGATAAAATGACCAGGGCCTAACACTTCTAAGAAGGCAGCTCTGTGGGTGGGAGAGTTCTTTAACAAATCCAAAAAGGAGATGTGAGAGAATGTTTTAGTTAAATCATTAATTAAATCATAGGCGCCTATGGGTTTTACCAACATTTGTTGACTATTGTCTGGTTCTAATGAATAGCTTGGAGTAGGTTGGGATGAATAATCCCATGTTCTTGTTATGGTTTCTATGGGTAGCTCAGTGTCTAACTCCATTAAACCAACTATCTTAGTTTGAGGTCGAGTTCCTAATTGGGGTGCGACTGGTGGATTTAATGAAGTTGAAGCTTCATGATCATTGTTTCCTGTCATGACACCCTTGTTTGTTCCGTTAGGATCTAGCCTATTATTGTTGGGGTGGTTTGGGAGTGGATCATTAAAGATCTTGAGAGGTGCATTTTGAGGGGAAACTACCCCTGCATAAGCGTTTGGTGTGGGTACTACAGAATTTGCTAAAAATATATCTATAAAGAGTTGATTTTGATATTTTGGCAAATACTGCATGAATTTATTATATTTGTGACAAGTTCTAGTATCGTGGCCTTGAATCTTGTGGAAGCCACAATATAAATTGGGATTATAATTTCAAGGCTGTTGATTTAAAACCTGTTGTGGCCCAAAATTATGATAAGGTTGCTGGTTGTTAGAGTTAAAATTTTGAGGTTATTTCCTTTGGTTTTGACTCTGATACCCAGTTGAGTTATGATTTGGACTTTGTGTTTGGATTTTTCATTGTTGTTGTTTTTTTTTGTTTTTGTTGCCATGGTGGACGATTAAAATCCACTGCATTGATTATTGGAGTAAAAGTGTTATTTCATTTATTATTAACAGGTGCCAAAATGTTTACAATGTTTTCCCTTTTAACTTAGTCAATGACTCCATCTGTTGTAACTCCATGGTTCTTGTTAAGGATCTTAGGTCCTTGATTAGTGTTCCCTGTATTAGAATAGGCCATGGTGTTTTGATTGGGAGTGGTTAATTTCCCGTTTGTCCCATATGTCTTACGACCACTATCTATCACTGCTTGGTCGATTCGGAGAGCACTCTCGAGTACTTCGTCGTAAGTTCTTAGTGGGAAATTTTGGACTTCTTCCTTTACCTCTTTATTGAGAGAATTAAGGATTAAATCACATAGTTCCATTTGATCCATGTTTGGAGAACTTTCCGATGAGTAGAGAACCATATGCCATCGTTGAATAAAATGAACAGTGGATTCATTATGTTCTTGTTTAATATGCAAGAATTCCTTGATTCTCGTTCTTAACCATTTATTCATGTCGAAAGCTTTGATGAATTTAGACACGACTTGTTTAAATAAGTGTATCGAGCCTTCAGGTATTCTTTAATATCAATCAAGGGAAATACCCTCTAAGGTCTTAGAGAGTATCTTAGCAACAACCACGTCCTAAGGGAGTAACTCTCATATGGTTGTGGCATAGGCCTTAATGTGTGCATTTGGATCACCTTCCCCTTTTTATTTGGGTAAATTGGGAAGAGGCATTAGAAGCATAATGCTTCGTATCATAAAGTCTGGGGGCTCTTTTAAATATTCTGAATAATTCCCTACCGCATAGGCATCAATCATCGATGGTGCTTGTTGAGGGGGTTGAGGTGGCATGGATTGTTGATATGGAACATCATATGCATTTGTAAGGACATAAGGGAATCCCTGTGGTTGAATGAATATCCCTGGAGAAGAGAACATTTCTTTTTGTGGTGATTTCGAATAAATGTGTAAGTAAGGAGGAGCATTGTTCTGGTACTAGTTGTTTGGTGCCAAGCCAGGCGGTGTCATGTTTTTAACTAGAACGGTGTTTGAAAATGTGGTCCTAGTTGGTGTTTGTTGTGGGTAACTATAAGGATTTTGAGGAGGCATGCCTAACGTGCCTGTTCCTATAAGAAGGTAAACTTGATTGAGATGATGCAGAGGGTTGGGGATTCCTACTTGCCCAAAATATGAATTTTGGTTTGCTTGAGCAAGTTCCATCCCTCTAACCTTTTCAACTAAGGCTGAAATTACCTCCATTGGTGAAGACACAATGCTTTTCCTTAAGGGTGTTTGTTGTATAGCTTGAGGTTGTAAAGGGGTATGATACCCTGCTATGAATTGATTATTACCCTTCCAGTCTTCACCAAGGGAATTTACCACAGGTGGAGGAATGGGGGTGTTTTCTTGGAGTAGGGTATCAGATTGTATTTGTAAACTTCCTATTTTTGGATACATGTTTTGGAAACGTTCTTCACTTTAATCGAAGCGTGCTAAATATCCCTCATCCAAAAAGGGTAGTGGGTCTGATTGTCTACTAATCTATGGTTTGAACAAGACTCGAGGAGATGAAGTGGATTCCCTAGTAAATGTCATATTATTAGAGCCTGAAGGCTCTAGCTGTTGTTTTTGTGCAAACTGATCAAACTCCTTGATTCGGAATGAAGAACTTGAGATAGTTCTTTGAGGCGGAGTTTGTGATGACGAGTAATTACTTGAATAGTTATCAGCCCACGCAGAAAGTGAGGGCGATGGTTGTCTATTTGTTTGGCCATAACTTGCTTCAAGACATGAGAGAGGTTTTCCATATGCATCATATCCCGACATATTTGGGGGGTATATGAATACCCATAGAATAATGGGAAAGAGTGAAGGTGGATGAGAGAAATGAAAAATAAAAAGGAAGAATTTTTTATTCATGTTGGGTTCACCAATTTTGTACGATGGAAAAGTGACATGTGAGCATGGGAATCTACAAGTACCTCTTCCTTATACCTGACCTCTTGAGGTCATGTCGAGACAGCCGGTGAATGTTGAATGTGAATAGATATAGACAAGCTAATTAGGTAATCTTCTATCCTTAATATGCATTAATGGATTTTGTGACTCTAAGGTGACAAAGGCCCTCCTAAACTAAATTGGTGTAATGGTTCATTCAGATATAATGGTTGTTCAGAGGCTCCAATCGATGTTGAGCTCTGCCAAGATCCTGTTTCTTGGTTATTGGATACGTGGGAAGTTACCTATGGGAGTTTCATATATATCTGCAGACAAGGTCATGAAAATGGTGATGGGTGACTTAGTGGATTTGTAGTTAACTATGGGTGATTTTATGTTCTAGCCCAGAAAATATTAGATTGATTAACTTCTATGTTTAATACGGAGACATGTACCATAATATCTGGCAGGAGTGATGAGGATCTAAATACCAGCATTCGTAAGTCGGTGTCAATACCTAAATGATTTGTAGGCCTGTTGGGTTGTGGGACTTGGGGATCACAATCGTGAGCTCCTGGTTGTTGTGAACCTGTTATGGTCATGTAAAGAATCAATCCCTTCTCCCAACTATCCAGTAATCATATGTCTTTTTCATCCTCTATGTTTATAACTAGAAGTTGTATGATTTTCTTGGAGTACCTAACAGGTGTTCTAGCAACTTGAATACGTAAGCTAGTGTCTATGTCAACGAGGAGGACTCCTGCATTAAACTGTGGAACCAAAGCATCGTAACCAAATGTTTTCTCTTGTTCAAATCCTTGCACAGTCATTCAGATGTTTTATCAAGGCAATCTATAGTCTGGATGGTTTGACCAGAATGTGTAAGCTTTATCGTCTTCAATGTTTAATCCTCTTAGTTGCTCACTAATTGCTTGTAAATTTGTTGTTGCTTGAAAGAACTGTATCCTGAGGTCCTGATATATATCAGTTAATGTTGTGGATAGATTTGGCTAAGGCACTATGGGTTCAAATATATACTCTCTAGGCTCTCTAGGTCCTGTGATTGTTATACAAAATGATTCAAATTTTAACTAAAATTAATAAAATGATTACGAAAGAGGTATTTACACTATGTAAGCATTCTTCTATTTTTGTATTTTTCAATAACGTATTTCAATGAAATTAAAGAGCAACTATTCTAGTATATTTAGAAAATAAAAAACTAATCTAGTAACAGAATAAAAACAAACAAAGTAGCATGGTATGGCTATTTTCTTGTGCAGTTGTGATTTTATCCTAAGTATCTAAGAAGCTATTTATTTTGAATTTGAAATAATCTGAATCCTACCTTAGAAGTGAGGAATGAATCACAGTTTCTCATAAAATATCAATCCCCACAGCTTCCCTGGCGATATCGAGAGAAAACGTTTAACTGAAATGAAATAATTCACTACTCTATTTGATATGTTGTAACTAGAACTTTTATAGCTCAAACCTGTTGTTTACAAAATAGTGGTAAATCTAGTTGTGTGTGATTTTGTCCCCTCAGTGTGATGTCCTTGTTCCTTCATGTCCTCGTGAATCAAGAAATTATGTATATGATAGTATCAACATAAGATGGTATTCAAACAATTGTAGCTTTGGAAATAGACCGAATACAGTGCGAGTAGGAGAGAGATAACGCAAGTGAACAGAGCTTGATTATGTAATTCCAAGTGGGATTTATTGTGGGAATACAACACAAGTGTACTGAGAGTTTCAGAAACTATCCTTTTGACAAAACAAAACCTTCAACTTTAATGGATTCTAGTCTAGAAATGAAGTTATTCTATGTTAAACTGATTGTATGAAGCAATAATGGAACAAGACTTAAATAAGAAGATCATATGATCTCTAAAATACCAACAATGGAAGTAAAATATGAAATTGACATAATTCTAAGCAAGAATTTGAAATACTGGATCAGAGAGTTGAGAAGGTGAGGTGCCATTTGCTTGAAAACAAGATGGTTATTTATAACCAATGCATTTACCAGAGGGTAACTCCCATTTGATCTCTTTTATTATAAATAAAGGAAAAACACTATTACCAGGGGACCAAAAACATTAATGCAATCCAAAGTGGTTGAAGAAAGCATGTAAAACTCAAGATTTACGTTTGATGTGATTGTTAGAAGGATCTAGAAAATGTGAACAAAACTATCATCCTGTGCAGGGTGGCAATTATAGGACCACCACCTATGTCCAGGGCAGCGGTCACAGGACCGGCCCAAGAAGGCAGCGGTTTCATAACTGAAGCCTAAAATAGAAGAAAACCAAGGGGAAAAGGGAAAAAAAAGCATGTGTAGGCTGAGCAGGGCATGCTGGATACAAGCATATACTTGGCGAGTCTTTCTGGATTCCGAACACCTTGCAAGGAGACCTGTATCATCATTGGGGCATGTGTAACATCGTTCTGGTGGTGTAGTACCCTACAATTTTAGGAACGTATAGGTGCCCATCCCTGATTCAGAGCCGATGTTAGTGCTTGATTTAATCTCACCCTTTTATCCAATGTGTGCCTTTGAAAACTTTTCTTTGATTGGTTTTCCCATGTTTTAAAAATGTATTCTCTAAGATGTGATCATGTTAATGTGAATAAAATCCTGTATTTAGAGTGTGAATCCTCTTTTTCAGTAGAGGAATGTAGTAGTAATGTCATCCGTGAAAATTCTTGTAAAAAATTGATTATTGATCAGTTTAATCTTGAAAATCTTCCTTGTATATCATCCTTGAAAGAGTTTACAACAATCAAATTGGAAATGATGCACCACAAAGTAGTTGCACTTAAACAAAATTGTGATAGCTCCAGTATAATTGCAAGGATCGATCAACAATGGAAAAACTAGCATTTTCAATAGGAGTAAAGCTTTCACATAGATTTTAGAATCTTTAGTATCTTGGCATCCCCATTAAGTATGAAATTAAAGGGTACACACTTAAAGGAAAATATACCTAAATGTGTAGACACATTTTATCTTTTCTTGAAATTTATTTTACAGAATCCTTGTTGTGCTTAGTGTTGGCATTCTCCATGATGATGCTTGCAACATAAATTCTGGTCAATATCTATGATAAATAATTTAAATTTAAGTCAAATGTAAAGTGTACAACCTTGAATAGAAAAGGAAAACATGCAATATGAAGTTTGGAACTTGTTACTTGATATTTTTCTATGGATTTAATGTATCGTGTTCTCAAAATTTTATGATATTCCATATAACAAGGGAAAATAAGATAAACAAGAGACCTTAGAATGTACTAAGCGAGAATATGAAGGTTGCATTTATCCTAAAGAAGATGAGTAGCTACATAAGACCTCACCCCAAGAAGAGATTGCAAGTGAAGAAACTTCACTTACGTGAAGGGCTTTGTGAATATATTTTCAATCTAATTAACTATCTAAATGTGTTGAATGTCGATGATACCATCATGAATAAGCTCACGTATGAAGTGCATATGGATCTCAATGTGCTTCATCCATTGATGTTGAACTAGATTTCTACAAATTGAAATAGTGCCCGTGTTATCACAATAGATAATGGTAGACTGCCAAAAGTGAATGCCAAACTCTGTCAGTATACCTTGTAGCCAAATAGCCTTTGTGGTAGCGTGAACTACTCCTCTGTATTATGCTTCTATAGAATATGTCAAAATTGCATTCTGCTTCTTGCTAGACCAACTAACAGGACCCGAACCAAGAGAGAAACTGTAGCTAGAGGTAGATTTCTGATGATCTAAGTCACCGGCCCAATCAGAATCTGTGAACCCAATCAATTCAATATCCACACCTCCATAATAGTGAATGCCATTAGTATAGGTTCCACGAACATAATGAAGGATCCACTTGGTTGCTTTCCAATGCAGCTCATATGGCTCCTACATGAATCTTGACACGATCCCAAAAACATAAGATAAATACGGTCGAGTGTGAGTAAAGTAAATCAAGCTCCCCACCAACTGTTGATAAAGGGTACCATCAACCAAGGGAGTATAGAAATTAAAAACCAACTTAACCCATGAAATAAATGTAGTAGGAGAAGACTTGCAATCAAACATCTAAAAACAAGAAAGCAAGTCAAGAGCATACTTAGGTCCCAAAATCAAAATTCCCTCATATTGTGAAATATGGATCCTAAGAAAGTAATGAAGCAGACCTAAATCAGTCATGGAAAACCTGTTGGCCAAGGTTTTTTTCACAAAATCAATGATAGAGGAAGAGCTACATGTGATCAAAAAGTCATAAACATAGAGAACAAGGATGAGTATGAAGTCATCTTTCCATAGAATATAAACATTTAGATCAGAGTGACACCTAGTAAACCTTGATATAAGTAAAAAGGAGTCCATCTTATCATACCAAGCCCGAGGGGCTTGTTTAAGGACATAAAGAGACTTATTTAACTTACAAATGAGGGAGGGATCATGGACATAACCCAAAGGTTGTTCCATGTAGATCTCTTCCTCTACGTCACCATGAAGGAAGGAACTCTTAACATCTATTTGAAGGACTTTCGATCTATTTTCTGTGGAAATGGTAAGGGTCAGTCAAATAGAAGTCATTTTTGCAACCAGAGAAAAGGTTTTAGTATAGTCAACCCCATCTATCTGGGAGAAACCCTTAGCTACTAATCACACTTTAAACTTTTCGATGTCTCCATCTACTCCATACTTTTTTTGGAACACCCACTTACACCGAACGATTTTTCTTCCTTTATGAATAAGGGTGAGATCCCAAGTATTGTTCTTCATGAGAGAGGAATACTCCTCATCCATGGCAGAATCCCACTCAGGAATACCAGAACCATCCTAGAAATACTGTGGATCAGAAGCAGAGGTGAAGAAAGAGTGGATTCCAATGAAATCTAAGCAAGTACGTCTCATATCATAAGTATCTCCAACTAAATCTCCAACACTTTGTAAAGTTTTCCTAGCCCAAAGAGGACCAGGAGGATTAGGCTTTCAGTCAAAAGATTCATTACTCGAGTGAGAAGGGACATAGTCCTCATCATCACTACTATCAGAATTGAAAGACTCAAAGGTCTGATTGTTGGGAGGATTAGGAAGAGGATCATGCTCATCAACATCATCATTTGATGTGTCAAAATATGAATTAGCAAGCTAAAGAACCTCAATAGGTAGATAAGTAGAAGTCGAAGAAGACTCGTCAAACTTAACACTTCTCTCAATATAAATCTCATGACAATTAGGATTCAATAATCAATATCCCTTCACGCCATTAGGATACCCTAAAAATATACAAGGTTTGGATTGTGGTTCCAATGCCTTGCATTTCTTCTTGGGAATCTAAGCCATAACCTTGGATTCAAAGACTTGAAAGTGCTCAACATCAGGCTTACATCCAAACTAGGCTTCAAAGGGTGTCATCCTTCTTACTTCCTTGTGTGGAACATGGTTATGAATGTAATTAGCACAATTCACTTCTTCAGCCCAATACTGTGGAGGAAGAGACTTCGAGTGAATCATACAAGTGGCCATGTCCTTAAGAGTAATTCTTTTTGCTACTCCATTATGCAAAGGGATATAAGCAACTGTATGCTACAAGGAGATGCCTTTAGAAGTAGAGAAATCCATGATCATATTGTTTACATATTCACCTCCATTTTCAGTTAAAAAAACCTTTATAGACTGTTCCGCCTATTTTTTAGCAAGAGCCTTAAAGTCCTGAAAATGTTCCAAGAATTTAGACTTAAGATTAAGAAAATATACCCAAGTATATCGCGAATTGTAGTCAATTTTATTCTCATCACAAAAGGAAGGAACCCCATGCATGTCAGCCTATCACCCAGCAAAACCTGAGCACTCACCTGAGGCATGCACAAGCACCGAGTCTCTCTTTTATTCGAGTTTAGTGGGAAGCGTCATTTATGATTAGTGTAAGATTTTTTATGAGGGAGGTTTAAACATACAAGGACCATAGGGCTCAGAACAGCCTCTAGATCCTGGTAGTCACCTTAGACTGATTACGTTAATAGAATCCAAAACATGTATTATGATAGAAATAATTATACAAGCATTCATACATAGCATGAAAGGAAAGAGAAGTCATATGAGAGAAAGATGCATTAGAACCATTGATATCCATGTCTATTTATAACAGGTAACCTCATCATATTCATTGATTTATTATAGAGTGTCATAGAGAGTAGACCATAGTCATGTATATCACTGGATGTATGTAACTAAGCTAACAACAAAATAAAAATTACAACTCCATGCTTAGTACATTCCTTCCTAAACACAAATATCCACTCGCGGTAATTTTACAGAGCTCCGCTCACTCTCTAACCCATTATACCTCATACTTCTATATATTTTACTCCGGAGGCACTTGTATTTATAATTCTCCTACACTACCAACTCACCTTCCAGTGTCCTCAGATCTAGTGCCAAGTGTCGAATGTGGTCCATGCTAGCATGCTTCTCTAGGCCTGGGCTTTCCACTTTACCTCATGATGTTCTTTTAGAAGATTCCATCTGAGGCATGCTCTTTCCTGGGCCAGCCTATTGCCAAGTTGGCACCTTATCCACATGCAATCGATCATGATTTTCTCATGTTCTACCTTGGGAACTCATATTGACTAAGTCTCAATCCTCCTTTTGTGTGTCACATGTGCTATGTGCTTACCTAACCCTTTCTCTCGTGTACTTTTGCCTTGGGAACCTTTTTATACTTGGGACCCTACGCGCCCACATGCCTTCATACTCGGTTAAGATTACAAGGGTATAACATCACCCCACACTACGCATTTTCTCCGTCCTCAGAAACACTTTACTTAACCAAGATGCATGTTGTCTAGGGAACCACTCAATAGTCTTACATTCTACAAAAAGAAAAAGGAATGAAAGAATCAGGGAAAGAATGAAGAATGGGGGGGAGCATCAATTCAACAAGCTAGGAAAATCTTTCCAGAGGTCTACCTCTAGCTTATTCCATACTTCAACCTCACCATGTGCCCTCTATTAGAGGTCACTCACCAGGTTGCTCACTTCATCAAAACTTAGGCCAACTCCCTAGGTGCCCAAAATTTCCACAATCTGCTCCATCTCTTTTCCTAGGTCCTCAAGTTTATCCATTCTTCTAGTGATCTGGGGGTATAGTTCCTTTAGACGAGCCTTAATTGCCTCTAATTTCTTCTCTGCCTTGGCCAGAACCTTGTCCCTCTCCACCCTATTCCATTTGTTCTTTTCTTGGAACTCTTTTAGCTCTACTTTAAGTGTGGTGACCAAGGAGCTCACCACCTTATCTCTGTCCGTGCATGTATCATATGCGGCTTCTGCGAACTGGACAATGACCTTAACCTCTACAAGTACTTGGTTGTACTCTGCAATGAGTGCTACCACCTTTAACTGGTCCTCCTCTTTCAAGCATGTTGTCCACTCAAAATTCCCTGCTCTTAAGAAAGTGAATTTTCAAAATTTTGAGTTTTAAGTGTCTTCTCTGTTGTATTGAAAATGTTAAAAGTCGTGAAATTGAGAAAATCTACGTTTTTGGGTCATTTTGTGTGTTTTTCGGGCCTGCCGGACATTTTTGTCCTACATGTCCCAAGTTCAAAAGTGTGCTATGTTCCCCAATCGGCCGATTTCCCTGAAGTTTGTCTTTTTTGGGCCCGTCGAAACTTTTTGTCCCAAATGTCCAAAGTTCAATCAGACAAGTTGTTCCATTTTCGGCTGATTCGCCCGAACCACGTACTTCACGCTTTCACGTCCCAAATGTCCTAAACTCTTCCGGACCCATTGTCACTTTTTGTCTGATCCAGCCGAGTCACGTATTTCATGTCCTTTCGTCCCGCATGTCCCAAAAGGCATTTGTGCGTCTTTTCCCCGCTTCGCCCGAATCGGCTGAGCTGCGTGTTTCGCGCATTCGCATCTCACATGTCCCAAGTGAACCAAGTGCCATTCATGCTTATTTTTCCTGATCTACCCGAATATCATGCTTATTCAAATTGGTAGGTATGTATTAAATGCGCATTCATTGTCTTTCTCTCTCCTAATCGGCTATATAATGGGCATACCCCCTTTACATTTTTCACACTGCTTCCATGCTATCCTTTGCTCGAACCCTTGCAATATAATTTCCTACACGTGTATCCCTTCCCTCTGTAATTCCTTCCTGAAGTCAAGCTCGCGTCTCTGTCCTCCGAATTACTGTCAATATGAAGATCAAATTTCAGGGACAGGAGCAAATCTCGCCACTAGAATCTGCCGTTCGCAATATTGGGGACAGTGAAGCTCATCATCTTGATTTCAGCAATTTTTGGGCAAGGATGGCAGATGCAAACCCTACACCAATGGCGCAGATGATTCACGACAGTGGTTTGGCTTTTGCTGGAGGTTTCCCAATCTTGGTATAGTGTGCGGAAACAGTGCTTTCATGCGGAGCTCACTTCGACCCTGATTCAAGTGAATTAACCAATGTACATGGGGAACTCATCACCAAGCTAGATGCTACCGCCATTAGCACTGCTTTGAGGATCCCAGAGATGGATAATGCCATAGTTGTTTCCCGGGATCAAGCACAGGCCTTGTTCAATCAAGATAGCGACAAATACAAGGCACGGGTGGCAAAGTCATGGCTTAAAAACCCTAAGAAGGGAGCGTCTCATCTTTCTAAGACTCTCTTCCGAGTAGATTTCAATGAAGAGTTGTTAGATTTCATAATCCTACTGGCTCGGGTTATAATCTTACCTTCTACTAACGAGTTCCATTTCTGGATGTGCCCACTCATCTCCATGGTGTGCGAGGGGACTCAAAATATCCACTTGGCGAAGCAGCTGTCCAACGTACAGCAAATGAAGAAGTTCTACATGACTTCGTACCTGATGTATACTCTGGCGGCATCAAGGCAATGGTTTGGTTTTTCTTACATTGATGCCCACAAGGATGATCCTGTATATGCCTACTGCCCGCAGTTCACTCTAGAGACCAGCAATCACAATTTCAAAAGGGTAAATGATGCTTTCACCATGTACGTGGTCAGACTGCTAGAGGGTGACACTGCTAGAAGGTTTTCAGATGAAGCCATGAAGCTGATATCGCACTACGGTGCCTATTTTACTCAATTTAGAAAATTCTCTTATATCAGGCTTTCCAGCTATGAGAGCACTCCTTTGAGGCTACCCATGTTCTGCAGTGACAAGATGGTTTTGATAGAGGTATGCAGGTAATTAGACAAATTACACAGAACCTGCAGAGACAAGAAAATTTCTGGTTTGCACTTTCCCATCTCTTTGGGAAATTACACTTGTAAAACAGCCCTGGACGCACAAAACATAGAAAGAGCCCTGGTTCCTATCACCGTTCATTTCTTTAAGCCAAGAAATTGCTTCGACTTGAAGAATTTCATTGAGAAGAACATAAAGATAATCTATCATCATAGGGTAGCTACAAAGGACTATTGGGATGATTGTATGGATGATTTTGAAGCTAGAAGGAGGCACTATGGCAGGTTCTCTCTGTAATTGATTCAAGAACTTGGCTTGTACCAAGTTCCTGAAGGACTCCAGGATGACAATTCTACTCTATACTCATATGAGTATGACAATTTGGTCAAGCACACTCCCTGGGAGGACTTGGATTGGAATAGGAAAGAAAAAGATGATCTAGCTGAGATCCTTGCTCCAGTCTTAGTCAGGACTAAGGTCTGGTTTGACAGGAAAGTTTGAGAACTCAAAAGGCACTCAGGAGAATCCTCTTCCAAGGATGTTTCAACACCAAAGAGGGAAGCATCGACTCCCATATCAGACACACCTGTGTAAACCCCTCCTTCCTCATCAACGCAAGGACCTGCAGCTTCCACTCCTTCTTCATCCACTAAAGTGTACCAAAAGAAACTCAAAGAGGTTAAGAAGGAGCCTGTGGAAAAAGATCCTCAAAGTAAACAGGTAGAAGTGCCTTTGGGACCAGAGAACATCATTGTTCTCAGTGAAAGTGAAGAGAGTGAAGTGCCAGCCCCTGCAAATGCTCCTGAAGATCCAGCAGATAAAGATAAGGAAGTCCAGAGCACTGAACTTCCAAGTGTTATTGATTCTTCTGCAGCAATTGTCTCCAGTGCCCCACTCACATCTCAACTTGAGACCACAACTGTGCAAACCTTGAGCGTCATGAGCTCTATGTCTCTTGGTCCTCTTGCCCCTCCTGCTACTTCCTCTTCCTCTTTTGCATGGGTTCAACCTCTTGTTGACAGTAGAAAGAGGAAATCTTCCTCTCAGAGCTCAGGGCCAAATTTTGATGCTGTCACAGCCTTGTTGGGCACTACTCCTTCTCGTGCCAAGAAATCCAAAATCACCTCTAGAATAGTGTTTGATGCTCAAGGTCAGCAATTCCTGGAGATTGCTAAGCCTACAGTGGACAAATCGGAGCAGGACTTGCAGGCATCTGACTTAAAGCTCTCAAGAATTCCAATGGGAGAGTCTACTCCTGAAGGTGAGATCCACAACCTCTAGGAAACGGTCACAAGAGTCATTGGGAGGGTAGAGAAAGGGCAGCAAACTATTGAACAGTTGGAGGAACAGGCCTAGATTCTCACAAGTTTTATCAAATCTCTTTTGTCTAAGGACAAAGTTTTGGACCCTACCCCATTGACTACTCTTCCACCTCTTGAAATTTTGAGCCAAGATGAAATACAGAGTATCAAAGACATGCACAAGTATTCTGTCTATGGCAGAGCTATAGAGGCCATGGTGGAAGATATGCTTGTTGCAGGATTGAATTTCATTGATGAAGCTTTCAAACTCCATGGAAAGGTGAACAATTTGCAACAGAAGCTCTCCTCCACTATCAAGGTCATGGATAAAGAGCTCAAACTCTGGAGTAGTTGCATAGTAGACCTCTGTCTCATGGGACAGACAGATGAGAACATTTTATTGGCGAATAAGTTTTTTGATGATACAACGGATAATCTGTCAAAGTCCTGGGTTTACAGCGTGGAGTGGAAGATCAAAGTCTTGGAGGAGGCTTTGGGAGAATTGAAAAATAGCTGGCAGAAAGGTGAGGCTTTCAAGGCACTAGTTGTATATGCTTTCAAAGATATACAGTGTCATCTTCAAGATGAAACTTCTAGTGTGCCCCTTTCCTTGCAAGAAATCAAAGCTCAATTTAGAGATTTTGTCAAAGATAATTTATTCAAGGAAGGCTCCATCTCCAAAGAGAAAATGAAGGATATTTTCTCTCTTCAATCAGCCATTGAAGAAGCAAATAAAGATTATCATACTCATGTCGAGTTTGATAAAGAAATGGAGAAGTGTCTCGGATTTTGGGGTCAATCTACAGCCAACATGTCAGTCCCTCGTGGTAGAGACATAGCTGAGGTGTTGAAGAGATTTAGGCAGTGGATTTTGAAGTCAGTGGGTCCCTCCCAATAACTTACCACCTGCCTTCTTCTCTTTATTCTTTTCTCTTCTTCCCATTCCTTTTCTGTTTTCTTTGTAAAAAGTTAAGGCATTGCGATTGGCAGTCCTTAACTAATATTAGTTAAAAGAAGCGGTTACGAAGAGTAACTGATTTGTAAGCTATATAATGGCCCCTCCACGCCATTTTGTAAGGAAAGGAAGAACTTGGTTTATTTTCTGAAAGTGTAAATAGATCATAACGAAATCAATACAGAAGGGCTTTCCATTCTTTGTCTATCAGATCTCTGTTATCTCTAAGCTTTCATTTAATTTTTGTGAAGATCATTTGTCTCTAGTTTGTTAGTCTTGCCGATTGCATACTCTCCAACTTTGCAAGCATAGTGATCTTGTATAACCAAGAAGGAACTTTGTGTTCTGGCAGATTTTATTTACAAAACTTTGTGTCTTTAAATTCCATCTTATTTATACGATACAAATGATCTTGTTTCAATTCACTATAACTTCGCATACATAAAGAATTACTCTGTTATCTATAATTCTGCATGTTGCCTTTCTGCTCATTCTCGTACTCTTATTCCTCGGTCCTTTTGTAATTGATGATATTTATAGAAAAAACTTTCGTAATATACAAGTTTAACCAAAAAATCATGTTTTGTATATTTGTAAATAGGTTCGTTTCTAAATAAGGGAACCTCTCCCATTAAAGAGGAGGGACTTCTTGTCCCCTGACTGTTGCTCTTCATAAATTCCTATTTGACGACCAACAAAGCGCACGACCATTTCTTCAGTAGATTCCAAGGCCAAGGGACATCTCTCCATAGTGAGGATGCACGTTAGATCTTCAATACACTCTAGGAGGGATAGGTACTTATGTGCGGGTGGTGCTAAGTCTGGGTACTTCAGGAGGATGACACCCTTGATAGACTCCATTTTCTTGTACAATTCATGCACCTTTACCTTCTCTTCCTTCAACTCCTTGCCTTATCCACCAGTTCTTCCTCCTTCACCTCCAACACTCTAATCCTATCATTACGTGTGAATAATATAGCCTCAGTCTCAACCATGACCTTGTTAAGAGCATTGCAGACTTACTCATCTGAGAGCTCCTGAGCATTCACTATGGGGTTCACCCCCTTAGATTATGGAAATGTGATGAGCACTCCTTAGTAGACTTTGAATTCTGGCTCATCAATGCGGGACTTGAATGCCTAAGAGAGCATCTTTTTGGTTCTAAGGTACGCGCCGTTCTTCTCGAAAGAACCCATGGCTATGAGTCTCTTCGTGGGTATAGTGTTCTAGAATAGTGCACGTAACACCTTCCTTGTGTCATCAACATCTCCCATTACCTGTCTATTCTGCATCTAGAGTTCTTCTGCCCGAGTGCACGCCTTTTGGGAAGCTTATTGTCAGAACGGGGCCTCCTAGGCTGTCATGCTCTTTTTTAATGTTCTCCTCCTTCCCCTCCTTTAGCACTATGTCCACGTTGCACTCCAACTCTTGGTCTACCAAGATCTCGAGCATTCTCTATGATTCTCTCTTTACCACCTCTGTGATCTACTCCTTTGTAAAACTTATGGCTCCCTCCTCATACTCCATGTATTCGGTGCCTTCCTCATCCTATGTGCCCTTACGCCTTACAATATGAACTCCTGATTCTCACCTCCACTATCCTCTTCTGAGTAGTAGATGCTAAACACATGTGGCTCTTAGTCTTTCTCTACCTCTTCTTGCTTGCTGCCATCTTCTTCACTTTCATCCCCTCTTCCACCCATGTATTTCTCCAAGCTATTGGTTGCCTCCGAGTCATCTTCTTCATCAACCCTCTACTTTTTCTTGAGAGGTGGCTCCTGATCAGGGGATTCAACCTTATTTTCTTCCTCAAGTGATTCTTCCTTAGAGATAGGTTACCTAGGCACCTCTATCTCTAGCATCTTCTCCTTCACCAGATACTTCTTTCTCCACAAGTAAGTGCTTGGCTTAGTGCTTGTGGATGGTATGCTCACTGTCTGAGTAGTCCACACAATTGTTGCTTCTTCTTTTCCTCTCCCTCTTTTCTTAGACATTTACTTCTTCTTCCCCAAGGGGTCTTCAGGTATGGAGACTTCATTCTCTAGATACGAAACCTTCTCGAACTTTGGCCTTATAGCGCAGATTATACGCATGCGTCACGGATCCTCCGGCAATGGGTAGCATCATCGGCCTTGTCATTTGAATCTCGTGTGACATGTACTTTTCCACGTACATGTGCTTGCCACTGAGGTAATTTAAGGTTCTGTCATCATCTCCCTATGTTCCCGGTCTAGACAACCCAGCTCTAGCCTTAGCTTCTTTGAATCCTTAAACCTATTTACCCCCACTTTGAAGTAATGAGCAGTGAACATGAAGGGAAGCTTTCATCAAGGGCTCTATGATTCAGTCTATCAGCTTGAATCTGCCTAGGTAGTAGTGTTGATAGACCATAGTGAATTTGGATTCCCCCTTGGTGGCTACTGAAAGTTGTTCATAGCATTTTATACTCTGAACCTGAATGCATTCCTCAGGCACGTGTACCATTTTTTCCAACTGCATCTTGTAGGGTGTTGTCATTGTATCGCAGGCATATTTTTCAAACCTCTTCGTGGGTGAAGGATCCTTGGCAGGGTACTCCCATACAAATTTGTCTGGTGCATCAAGCACCCCAATCTCTGTGAATAAAATGGTGAGAAAGATGTTGCCAAAGAGGATCTTGTGCTCTTCCTTCACGCAACTAACAATTTCCTCTGCAATGTACATGGATAGGTTATATATAGTTCCCTCTGAAATATTCTTGTAAACATGTAGCCAAGGTTTGTTGACCTGCGTCCACCTCTCCTAGCCATTCAACTTAGTCACCAAATATGCGGCCATTTTCATTATGGGATCCTTGATGTTTGAAATTTCATATTACCGTGACCCTTTCTTGTAGACATACTTGGTGATGGTCTATTGAATAGCTTCCTTGTCACCAAGGTCATCTTCTAGGATATCTCCCTCACATATGAGGCCTGTAAATTGTGAAATCAGCTAGGGAGTCATGTGCATCTTACACCTTACAAAGTGGAAGTAATCTTCGTGCACCCGTGACATCAACCATTGGTACAGGCACTCTGGCTTTCCAAAATAACGTAACTCATAGAGTTGCAACAGCCCTGCCTTCTCCATTTTAACCTTAACGTCATCATCGTATATAGGCAAACCCTTAGGTGTTTGTTTGTTGGTGGGGCATACTAATTCCAATGCCATTTATTTTTCTATTGTGTTCATGCGCTGATTATAGTCACTATCAGGTACACTTCTCAAGTGGGATTCCCATTCCTTCCCCATCATCACCCCATCTGGGTATTACATCTCTGCATACCATTATTCATTTTTACCTACCATGGGTTCTGATTATTTAGCCTTGGCTTTGCCCTTTCAATTCTTGGGTGCCATGGTTGAGGTATTTTTATCACTCCTATTCTCTCCTTGTTATTTTTTCTTACTTCTTCCAATCCTTCGATCTTAAATCCATGATACAATCCTTCTGAACCTGTGCCCTAGTTTATCGAACCCTAACTGGGATGCAAATCTTCACAAAACAACACCTCTTAAACTATTTCCATGCCCATGTAACCCCTTCTGGTTTGCAAACTCAAACTGGCTGCTTTAATCTCACAGATCTTCCTTCACTCGATTGAATCTAAAAGCCCTAGTTTATGTAACTCGCTTATATCTCAAACTCTTCTATTTCATAAAGTAAAAATGAGAGTGCCCCGACCCTTTACTTATAGTTTTTCTCTTTTCTAAACATTAAATGCTACTTCACCTACCACCATACTTTGTTCATTTAATGCATATTTTTCAAAAAAATCCTGTCTTCAACGCCTTCCATTACGCACCCAAACTATGCAAAAACTCCTCCAACCTTCTAGTGCGTAACCAATCCAACCTGACAGGAGACTCTTGTGTGCCCCTAACTTGTGCTGAAGGCACTTCTTCTTTCTTGATCCTTTCTCTCACCTACCTCTTATTTCTTTCAAATGTGCTTTCTTCTCCTTAGTATGTGGGATCTACAAGTACCTTTACCTTGGCACCAACCATTCTTCCATCTTCCTCTTTATATACCTCTTTCAACCCCACTACTCAACAAGGCTTTTCAACACAACATCCTTGGCACTTTTATCACGCACTTCTTCACTTTTCTCCACCCCACACTTAAAGTAATGTGCGGTCCTTTATGAACTCACAAATTCTCCAAAAATAGCAATAAGGTTAGCGGCACCCAAGGCGCAAAACAAAACAATAACGTGAAATGGAAACACAAGAAGGGGAAAATGCATAAAGGAAACTTCTAAACTAACTGGAAAAACTACCCTATTTACAAACACCAAGAAGACTTATTTATAGTACGGCTTCAGCCTACTACCATTGAAGTGTTTATTAAACTTCGTCCTATCTAGCTCTTGTAACTGGCACACGCCTGCATCAAGGATGTATGAGATTGTTTAAGGACCCAACCAGTGGACTTTTAACTTCCAAGGATGGCACAGAAACTTAGAATCATATAATAAAACCATCTGCCCAACCTCAAACTTCTTGTTTCTAGTATGGTGATCATGCCAAGTCTTTTTTCTTTACCTTTTCCGTTGTTTGGATCCATAGGGAAAGTGATCGTCTCTCATCCAATTTCATTAGCTCATCAATTATTTCTTCCAGCACTTTTTCATTGGCTAACCCTCCTGTGCACACTATTCATAGAGAGGGCAACCTAAATTCAACTAGAAAAATAGCTTTTGTGCCAAACACCAATTGAAAAGGTGTGCCTTTATTTAGTCTTTTATACGTTTTCCTATAGGCCCATAATACTGCCGATACTTTGTCATCCCAATCAAGTCTTCCGACATCACAAATTTTGGTCAAGGTATGACTCATTATCTTGTTGAATGCTTCTATGGTTCCATTTGCTTAAGGGTGATAGGGCATAGTATTGTGATGAGCCACCATGAATTTAGATAACAGGATCCTCATGGTCTCATTCAAGAAATGCATACCCCTATCATTGGTCAGAATCAAAGGGCATCCATACCTCATGATAATGTTTTCCCACAAGAACCTCGCTGTTATTGCTATCATGTAATCTTTAGTTAGGGAAGCCTCTGCCCACCTTGTGAGATAATCTGTGCAAGTGATGACATAATGTGACCCAGTCCTACGTGTTGTTGATGCAATAGGTCCTACAAAGTCTATCACCAACTTTTCAAAAGGCTCCGTGCTAGGAATAGGCCACAAAGGCATCTCATCTCTCCTTCCTGGTTTTCCAATGCACTAACAATGGTCACAGGCTTTACAAAAGTCTCTACAATATTTGTACAAGGTTTCCCACCAAAAACCTGCCATTAATATCTTACGCACGATGGCATCACCTACATAATTCCCACGTGCATTTCCTCCATGTGCTTCCTCCATGTTGGCTAGGCACTCATGCTCTAAGATAGATCTGAGAAAGACTTCATCACATCCCAATTTGTATAAGTCTCCACTGATTAACATGTAGGGCATGACGCGTATGGCCAACTGCTTCTTTTCTAATGTCTTCATTGTATCTGGTGCCACACCTTCCTTTAAAAATATTGCAATTTATTCCAAATTAGATGGTACGTGCCACAACCTTAATAGTTTCATGTCTGGCATTGCTTACTCAATACTCTACGCATCCTCCCCTAAATTAATTCTTGACAGATGATTAGGCCCACAGTTGCTTTTTCCAAGTTTCACTACAATGGTGAATTCCAACTCTTGAAACAACAACACCCATCGACATATACGTCCTTATAGAAAAAGTTTGTTCACTAAATAATTCAATGCCATGTGGTCGGTGTAGAACACAAAGGGTGTTTGCCAACAGATACTACCTAAAGTTGAAGAACACGTAGATCATTGACAATTCCTCGCACTTAGTTGTGGTATAATTCTACTCTGCTGGTGTTAACTTCTTACTTGCAAAATAAAGAGGATGATCAACAATCCCTTCACTTAGATGTGCAAGCACTACTCCAATGGTGGTCCCTAAGGCATCTACATGAACCTGAAAGGGCTTGTCCCAAGAGGGAAACCATAAAATAGGCATGGTAATAAGCCTATATTTTAATGTATCAAATGCCCTCTTTTGCGCCTCTCACCAATGGAAAGCACTTTTATGTCTAAGAATCTCCTCTGATGGCACGATGATCTTGGCATATCCCTTAATGAATTTTCTGTAATAGCCCGCATGCCCAAGGAATCCGCGCATTGTGCTCTAGCTAGTAGGCTCCCTTAACCCCACAATAAATGCAACTTTAGCAGGATCTACCAGAAAGCCCTCCTTACATATGATATGCCCCAATAAAGTCCTAAAGGGTGTAGAAAACACACATTTCTTAATGTTGAGGGATATCCTCAACTGCCTACACCTCTCAAACATTAACCTCAAATTGTCACAATGGTCTTTAACTAGACTATATACTATCCAGTCATCCAAATAGACTGGAAGAAATTTATGGATGAAGTCTTGGAATGCTTGCACCACCATGCGTGAAAAGACAGTTGTCATATTCTTCAACCCAAAGGGCATGACCGTATATGCAAAACTTCCAAACTCAGTGGTGAAATTTGTGTTCTCATGGTCTTACTTTGCAATCTGGACTTGGTGGTACCTTGAAAATCCATCCGTAAAGGAATAGATTTCTCGCCCAGTGACTCCTTCTAACATTTCTTCATTGAAGGGGGTCAGAAATGGATTAATGACACAAAATGCGTTCAATTCCCTATAATCCACACAAACTCTAATCCACCCATCCTTCTTGATGCTTATTACCATTGGACTTATCCACTCTGATTCTTCCACTACCTCAATGATCCCAGAAGCTATCATTTTTTCTATCTCCTCCTTGACCTTTACGTGTAAGTTGGGATTCATTTGGTAGGGCCTTTTCCTAACCAAGAACGCACCATCCTTCAGTTTTATCTCCATCTCCCCCAAGGAATGGTGAACGCCTTTGAGCTCATGATACCTACGCGGGAATAAATCCTCAAATTTACACAATAGATCAATGATCTTTGATACTTCATCCTCTGTCCAGTAATCCCCAATAATAGCTTCCTTAGGTTCTTCTTTTGGACTGATGTTAACTTTCTTCATCTTTAAAGGCTTATGGTAGGCACGCACGTGAGCATCTACATTGTCCACTACCTTGCGCGTCCCTACAGAATGGCTAACATACAAGCTTTCTGATTCCTCTCCATCAATCACATATACCAAATTTCCCTTCTCTTTTTCTAAACACGTGCGCTCAAGATGTAACTCTTATGCTTCCTCTTCTTCTTCAAAATGTGCCTCCAATCTTGGTTCACCTAGTAATTCCAACAGCTTATCTTCCTTCCTGGCACTATCCCCCATGGTAAGGCACTTAATACCCTACAAGGCCTTATCAACTAATGGCTTAGTACTCCAATATTCAAAGGTTTGAATAAGGTCAGCTGCGATTTCTTAATAATTCCTTTTCTGGTGGCGTGTCTCCAAATGAATGTACCATACACGCGTGTAACCCTGTAGTGTAGAATACAACTTGTACACCCAGAGGGATGGTGGAAAATATTCCCCACCTTCTCTCTAGACTTGTTCACACTCCTGGTTATGGAAACATGTGTGATCCTTCCCATGGTATTCCTTGATGATGGTGGGTACATTACTCATGGAGAATCTGACACAGAGAGAAATTCTTACCTCGTGCCATTCTAAAAGGATCTCCTAATGTGTGGCCCACCACCAAGCTTCTGTATTGAGAAATACATAACTTAACATCTCCCTCTATTCCTTCTCATCCTTCCACTGAGATTCTACCTCCTGTAGAAAGATCTCAGGGAAGGTTCCTCCTGAATACTTGGGTAGTTCTTTTCCTCTAAGGCACCTAACCATGCGAGCCTTTGTTACCTTGGTCACCGACCCTCTCAACTACCATCCTATTAATTCGTAAGTCCCATGCACCCAATTGTCATATGCCAGACTGGTGATATCACTCACTGACTGAGCATCTTTAAGTTGGATAATCCCATTAGCAGGGTGTATCATCTCAGGGTCTCTGATTGAGCGCACATAAATATTTTCCAGAAATTCTTCTCCCAATGGTTCAATATATGGTGTCGAATTCCCATCAACCAGGGGTTTAATGGCCTATTTTTCCTTGTTCTCAAAGCTGATGTACCCTTTGTTGAACTGAAGGTTTGCATTATTTTTATAACACCAAGGACACCCAAGTAGTGCTAGGAAATTATCTACCTTGGTGAGCGCCAAGACTTCAAAGTCCCCAGTAAAATTGGCTCCCTAGATAGTAATAGACACATCCTTCAAGACACTGATGGGAATCACCTTAGTGTTGTTTGCCATATATAGCACATTTGAAGCTGGTTGTAATGCAAGTCTTCCCATCTGATGCCATGCATCGAAAGTCAAAACATTAACCTCCACGCCTATGTCAATGAGGATATTGCTAAGGAGCCATCCATCTACAACTACATTCAATGTAATCTCCTTGTCATAGTCGAGGCTGTGAGGGGGAAGGTTTGCATGGAAGACCTATCTCTCGCGATCTTCATAATGGTGATCACTATCCTTGGAACCACTGGAAATGCTGGTTTGGCGCACCCCATGATAAATTTCCTCATGGATCTGATCAATGAGCCTACAATAATTAGTGTCATGGGTTGTAGATGTGTTTGCAGTGACAAGATACATTCTTCCTGATCACGCACTACAGCAAGGGACATCTACTTGCATCATGGTCCCCATGACAAATTTCACAATCCACTGTCAAAGATTTTACCATCCTCCGAGGGAAATTATCCTTAACGTCTCCCTCTATTTCAAAATTTGTGCACCACAAACCACTGTGAGTCTTATGGGCTATGTTTGCAGATAATTTTTCCATAACAACAATCTGAGCCTCCAAGAATGGGCTAATGCTAGTATCAATACTATCAATAGCCTCAGTGTGTAAGGCAGCTTCTAATGCTTCACGCAGGTCTGTAAAAGTTTTATGAGACAAGACCCTTCTAAAAGGGGTGATCAATCCTCCAACAAACCACTTTGTATGCTGAGAAGGATGGATATCATATGGTAATTTAGACAAAAGATTTTTAAAGCACACATCATACTCCCGCACACTTTCTGCCATTCCTTGTTGAATCTCCTTCAAAGTGTTGATGCTCTTCTACTCGAACTCAGGGATGTGGAACGCTACCAAGAATGCATTCTTTAAGGTGGTATAGTCCACCACCGTTTGATGAGGTTCATACTTCCTATACTAGCCTTCCGTTATCGGGTTGTGATACCCTTCGTGTGCCATAGTAGTTCACACTTGTGAACATGTTCCGTAGCATCCGCAATGCCCCTGTAATCTGGAAAATGTAGAGACATTTCAAAGAATACTTGAGGTGGTCGTGTGGGTCCCTGTCCTCATGATCCTAAGCCTTGGTTCCCTCTGGTGTTTCCTCCACCACCTGATCCACTAGGTCATGCGCCTCCAGAGCCACCAAAACCACTTGGTTCAATAGGGCTTATAGGAGTTGTACCAAGTGCCCCCAAAGTCCCACTGAACTATGTAGTGATGGTCTATGATAGTGCTCCGCTACCACTACTTTGTCCCGCACCACTCCCTGATGCAAGACCGAAATCTTGTACACTTGCTCCTTGTCCAAAGACTCCTCCAAATACTAGAATATGTGCAGCCATAGAAGAAGGGAATGTAAAATTGTATCTCCTAGGCATAGATCTGTCTCTTCCACTTATATCAACTGGGTCAATAACACTTCTTCCTGGTTCAAGAAAACTAAGCACTAGGGCTCGGTCACTGGATGGGTTTAGATATGTGCCAATGACTCTCCTTTCTTTGTGTGATGAGCTCTCACCAAAATCTGAAGTGGTCTCCCTCACGTGCTTGCCAAGATTGGGTAGCACAGACTGCTTAGGTTCCACATCCTCCACGTGAACCTCAACTCCTTCCCGCAACGTCTATCTGCATGATCCATCACACTAGTAGCTTCGTGTCATCTAGCAATCTCCCTTTCACACGCCACACTATACTTGAGCCATATCTCTTCCCTCTCCTTTTCTGTCGTGATATCTGCCATCTTCCTCCTCCCAAGCTCCCTTACCCAGACACTCAGAATGGTTTATCCAACCATTAGGAAATCCTCTAAACTCATGGTAACCATTGATATCTTCATAGCTAGGGGAATAACACGTAGAAACGTTCCTCTAGGTTCTCGTAGAAATTCAAACTCAGCAACCTCCAGACAAGAATAAGTGGAAATGGTGTATTCCAGAGTGTAACTAGTCAGTACTCCTCTCCACCAATGATCTACAACATGGGTCCACATTAGATCTGCATCCTGCAACCTTTGGTAGTCTTCTTTGGTCCATACATGTGATCCATAATGGAAACTTGATCTAGAAACATAGGCTGAAATCCATTCATATAGTTCTACTGGGAAGCAACATAAGAATGACTTGTACAAATCATGGTATATGTTCTCTTTTACCCATCTACGTGCATTAAACTCAGGTCCAGTGTTGTATCTCTAAGAAAATTCATCCTCCATGCTCTTGAACCATGATTCAACAATTTCCAATGTTAGCCACTCTGTCATTACTCATTACATAGATCATAATGTATGTTATATCCCACTACAACTTCAAAAAGAGGTCCTAGTAATGGAAAAAAGATGTAGTCATTTTTACTACCATCACAAAAGTAAGGAACCCTATGCATGCCGACCTATCACCCAATAGAAGCTGAGTGCTCACTCGAGGCATGCGCGGGTACCGAGTCTCTCTTTTATGTGATTTTAGTTGAAAGTGTCATTTATGATTAGTGTAAGATTTTTTATGAGGGAGGTTGAAACATACAAGGACCATAGGGCTCAGAATGGCCCCTAGATCCTTGCAGTCACCTTAGACTAAGTACTTTAATAGAATCCAAAACATGAATTATGACAGAAAGAATTATACAAGCAGTCATACATAGCATGAAAGGAAAGAAAACACATATGAGAGAAATATACATTAGAACCATTGATGTCCATGTCTATTTATAATAGGTAACCTCATCATATTCATTGATTCATTACAGAGTATCATAGAGAGCAGACTGCAGTCATGCATATCACTAGACGTATGTCACTAAGCTAACAGCAAAAGAAATATTACAACTCCATGCTTAGTAAATTCCTTCCTGAACACAAATATCCACTCGTAGTAATTCTGCAGAGCTCTTCTCACTCTCTAAAATGCTATACCTCATACTTTTATATATTTTACTCCATAGGCACTTGTATTTATAATTATCCTACACTGCCAACTCACCTTCAAGCATCCTTAGATCTGGTTCCAAGTGTCGAATGTGGTCCATGCGAGCATGCTTCTCCAGGCCTGGGCTTTACACTTTACCTCATGATGTTCTTCTAGAATATTCCATCAGAGGCATGCTCTTTCCTAGGCTAGGGTTAGTTAGAAAGTTATTGGATAATTTTTTTTTGTTTGAAGTGTCTACAACCAGGTTGCATGACATCAATTTTACTAACAGGTTCCTCTACAAGACCAATGTACTACAACATATGTTCCCTTTATTAACTAATAACAAGTTCACAAGGTTCAAATTTTAGGGTTATATGTTTTAGTTAGATTCAAGGAGTTATTTACCCCCATGCCTGCTATCTAGCAGCCTCAAAATTTTAATAGGATTTTTCTCATACTTAACACTTATAAAATTTCTCCAAACCATTTCCATCAGATAGAAAATTTTCTCACCTTTCCGGTGATATAGGGAAGTCCTCCTAACTCCCTATAATTTCCAAGTTATGGGCCAGCGTAATTTAGGGGAGAAATTTTCCCAAGATTAGTTTGCGGGTCTAGGGAGGATAATTTTCCCCCTTGCACGGGTCAACAGAGCGGGGAGGAACTTGGCACATTTTTCCTTTTTGGGCACAAAAGTGCAGAATTTATTTACGCACCTGCAAGCTTGGTGGGGAGACATGTGTCACTCCCAGATTGGTTGGGAGGGATGGCAGGCCGATGGAGCGGGTTGAGACTTTAAGTCTCTTCCACCACAAAACGCATGGGGACCAAATTGGTCCGTGCCCACGCCGACACCAGAAATGCCACGTGTCACTCAAGGATTGGCACAGGGAAAATAGATGGGAAAGAGTGGCAGAAGATTTGATATTTTGAGATTAAAAGCTCAAGGGAGAAATTTCACGCGTGCCTCCGCCGAAGGCAAAAAAGGTGCAACGTGTTGCAACAATATTAGGCACAGGCGGCAAGGTGGCGGAGAAATCCAAGGGGTTGAGCCAGAAAGGTTTTCAAACCTAAAAAGATTGTGTGGGCCCGTGCATCTACAAAATGACATTTTCTAAGCTAGGTGGGGTTGCGGGGCCATGGAGTCAAAAGGAACATTTTGCCAAAAGAAGAATTATAAGTGAAGTTTTCAAAATTCTCCCGCACATCCATCGAGCCACATGTCAGCATGGGATTGGTCACGGGTTAGTAGGGATGCATGAAAAATTTGAGAATTTTTCCGAAGTCCAAAACTTAAAGGGGATAATTTCAAAAGGGGTCATCCCCTCTGCCATGCCATGTGTCAGCATGTGATTGGCTACAGGCTGGCAGGGATGAAGGGAAAAGTAGGAAAATTTTCCTAGGGTAAATTTTTCAAAAAAGGTAAGTTTAAAATTTTGGTCCACCCCTTCGATGTGCCACGTGGTAGGTCCCAATTGGTTAAGGGATGGTGGGGCCACAGAATCTTTTTGGATTTTTTTCCAAAGTAAAAAATTAAAGTTAGCAGTTAGATTTATTTTAATTTTTGAATGCCAAATTGAAGTAAACTTCAAATAGCCATAACTTGAGCTAGAAAGCTCAGTTTTATGAACACGAGGACTTTTTGAAAATATCTTGATGCCCTCTTTGCACAAAAACCATAAAAGTTAATTTTTGATGAAATTTAGAGGGTTAATTTTAGAAAATTGATCTGCAGCCTCTTAATTGTCAAACTGGCAATTTTCAACTTTTCAATTTGATTAAATTTAGTTTCTTCCTTCACTCAAAATGTCAAAAAAACATAGAGTATTGATCTAGGGAGGGTTTAAAGTGTTTTCAGGAAGTTAATTTGTTCAATTTATTTAAAAATATTATATTTCCATCACATGACAGAAAAATGACTATTAAAGGAATTGTATTCGAATTAGCTATGGTGAAGTTGTTTTCTTAAGGTTTCTTTCTCCATTGGGGTTCCTTAATGTCTTAGCATGCTAACTTATAACATTTTTAAGTTAATTATTAACTGCAGGTCTGAACTATACATTTTTATGAAAAATAATTACCAGTGTAAAGCTTATACCAGTGATCTTTTTCTTCTCAATCTGTATATCAATTTTATCATTTGAATGAGTGTATAGTTTATAAACTAGTCTAATACATTTTCTGAATGAAATTAACCATTCATTTTCAAGTTAAATTACAATTCTGATTTCATTTCTAATTTATATTTCAAGGGAGAAAAATTACAATATAGTTTCCACTTACGTGTTTCTTCTTCTTGCATTTAAACAGAGGTTACATTCACAATAGTAAATCAATTCCAATACACACTACAATTTTGAGAAATAATGCCATCCTTTATTCATTTCTAATACAACTTTACAATTTTTCTCTTTTCTATTTGATTTCCAAAAGTAAAATACAATGCATGTAACAACTTTTTACATTTCTTTCAAAACAGAGAGTAAAATAGAATTCCTTTACATTTCACATTCTAATTTTCAATATTACATTACCAACACAATGTCTTCTCATTACAATTATGCTACACAATTCATCCACTTCAAAGTGGGAAGGGTTACAATGAACTTGCTCAAAAGAAGAGACTGTCAAAACTGTATATTCTTCTTACTCAAAACAACAACATGCTAGTTTCTCCATCTTTTCATTTTTCTCACAACAAGGAAGGTGGAAAGGCAACCCTCTCCACCCAACCAAGACATCCAATGAGAAGGGAGAATCCATCCTTCCTCATTATCCCCCGAGCCCCAACCATATTGAAATAAGAGATGAGATTCAACTCATGGCAACAAGGCTTCCACAAAACATACAAGCAACATTTTCACATTTAAACAACACAATTCAAGAAGAATGTAGGTTCACCACTACATTATATATATGCAAACAAAATTGAGGCTTCTTCCATGAAAGCCAACAAGAGCAAGGATATATGGGGAAAGCTACTTATGCCTCCAAATTGGGAATTGGGCATCCACCAATAATCATACCGCCAATATCAATATCATATCCCATAAACCTTATGCCTCCCAACCCCTCCTTATGCCCCCCACCCCCCCCCAAGTTTCTCCCTTATGCGCCCCCCCTGCAAGAGTAAGAAATGCAAAATATTTCTTTTCCATGGTGGATCCCAATCCCAAACTCCCCTCACAATAAAAATGGTGCCATTGGCATTCCCTTATGCCACCCCCCCCCCCCCCCCCCCCCCCCATTTGAAATCCCCATAGCCTTCTCCTACACCATGTCCTAAGAAATCTACCCAACTAGCCAACACTCACATAAACAACAATCACCATTTCCATTCAAGCATGCAAGAGAAAGAAGCATTTTAAAAAGGCTAAAGTTCCTACCTCTCCATAATGGAGTTTGTTCAAAGATCAACCAGCTTCCCAAATGCCAAAATTTAGTCCAAAATTAGCAACACACTAGCATGCAAATGACTCCCAACTCCTCCCAAAAACAAGCTCCAAAATAGCAAGCAAAATTCACCCCCAAGAGGAATAAGCAAAGTTTCAACAACCACAAACAAGTAAAGGGTTTAAATTTTAAAGTAGAGGAAAGAGAAGAGGATGATGTGGATCCATGTAGGATGCCACATCATTCTTCCTCAACCCCAAGAACAAGGTCAACATCATTCACCTAAACACAATAAATAAAATGACAAATTAACTTACACACTCCAAAATAACCCGTACCCCAAAAGGACTGATTTTAAAACATGTAAGATAAGTGCAATTAAAAATTACAATTAGTCATTTCAAAATGCATTAAAAAGGCCTAAATTTAACCTCCAAACCATAGGTATGGTTGGTGAATAATTTTAAGAGGTGTGGGACAATTTTAACTTGTCCCACAAGCCTCCAAGGAAAAATTTGAATTTCCCAAGAGGATGAAGTGTTTTCTTACACATTCTTACAATATTACTATTAAGAGTAATAACTTTATTTATTACATTCCTATGACATATTGATTTAATTATTTTAACACATGATTATTTACAACATTTATACAACATAAAATAATTAATGAAAGGGGTAACACATCACAAAATAAATACATGCAACATTGATAAAGAAACCACATTAATCAATTACACAAACCCTTTGTCACATATAATGGAAGTCCCCCCTATGGGAATCCCTAACAACACAACACATACACACACACACAAAACAGTTGCCATGGTGACTTCATTTAATTCACCCAGAATTCCAATATGGTTAGTCTCAAGTCCCCCAACATTGTTGTGATATTTTAACCTACAAAATGCAATACCTCCTTTGGCCTTATGGCCATATCAGAACATCCAAAATGATATAAATATACTAACAAATCCATCTATTCATATAAATTACAACAACATCAAGAAATCAACATTATCATTTTCAGTTTAATTAATCAACTATATCATCATCAATTAATTCTCATGTTAGTACTATTCACAATGTCCAATATCACATGTCTAAATCAACATCTATAATATGTCCATGTCAAACAGTATATCATCATCCACAAATAAAAATGTCTCTAATAATCATCATGCATAATAAATGAATCCAGATCAATAATAATCCCTGATCTAACATCTAACCATCATACTAAAACAAAACATAATAGTGTCCATAATAAGATCAACAGTATCAAGATCAGTATCTAAAAGTTTCAAAGGGAAGTGGGCACTACAACACTTTTCTCGTGTTCTACCTTGGGCATTCAAATTGACTAAGTCCCAAGCCTCCTTTCATGTGTCACACATGCTATGTGATTCCCTAAACCTTTCTCTCGTGTGCTTTTTCCTTGCGCACCTTTTCATACCTGGGACTCTACGCGCCCACGCACCTTCATACTTGGTTAAGATTACATGGGTTTAACACGAATAGTCATCAATGAAGGTGAGCACATAAAGACCTCTAGTAAATGAAGGAGATGGAAATGGACCGGAAATATCGTTGGGAACAAGATACAAGGGATGAGTAGCTCTCCAGGATTTTTATTTGTCAAATTTATTTTCAGGATGCTTTCCAAGGGTACAACCCTCACAAATAACCTTAGAAAAATTAATGCGAGGTAACCCATTGACCATTTCATTTTGGCTCAATTGTTCAACGTAGTGATAATTTAGATGTCCAAAATGCTTATGTCATAGCTTACTAACCTCATTTTCATCAGTGAGAAAGGCAGTGGGCATAGAATCAGAAGTAAAGTGGGAAAAGGTATACAACTGTGAATGGTAATCCGCCTTTGCCTCAGCCACTGTAGTGTCATCGTTAAGCTCACAAATAATCATTGAGTTAGGACCAAATTCCACTCACATTCCTTCACCAAGTTGAGTAATTTGGTAAACCAATAGGAGATTGATAGAGAGATCAGGAACACTCAACACTTGGTCGAATGTTCCCTTATCCATCTCTACCGATCCACTATCAGAAATCGACATTGTCATGTCATTACCCATCATGATTTGGGACATACCACAAGGATTGATGTTGGATAACTCAACATGTGAAGAATCCATGTAGTGCAAGGCACTGTAATCTATAATCCATGTCGATGAAGGAGCAAATTTGGCTACAAGGGCCTTTCCTTTATTCTTATCACATTTAGAACCTATTATAGTAGAAGACTTGGTATTTGGAGCATTTTTTTTATAGACTCAGGAACACATATAAGTAAATGAGTAAGGTGATCAATTCTTTTTCTCATACATAGATGTTATTTATGACTAGAATTCTTGTAATAGGAACAGAAAAACTTGTATTTATGTTCTCTAGGCTCAAAAGTCAAATTGTTCGTGTTAAATTTAGTTTTGGTCTTGGTTTCCTTCTTAGGTTGATCCTTTCTTTCTTTCTTAATTTTAGTCTTCTTTTCTTTACTAGTACTTGCTACAAGGGCATGTGACTTGGAATTGAGAGACCCCATTTGAATGAGTTTTTCATGTTCTCGAATGAGTTGGGATGAAAAAAATTCAAAGCAGGACATATTCCAATCTTTTCCCAAGACAACTTTTGTAGCATAAAAAGTGGACACAAAGACAAAATATTTGGGACCTAACTTAGAGAGAATTGACAAGATCAGTTGAGAATTTCTTCTCTACTTGGCATTCCTTTAACAACAATCTAGTGTGGAGAAAGTTATAGAAAAAATGCTTGTAGGTTTTCACAATCACTAGGATTTAACCCTAGTAGTTTGTTTTCTGACTTATGCACTCTCATGTCATATTGTTTTCCGAAAATTTTATCCAACGTTGTTTACGTAGAATTAGGTATTTCGAACGACTAAATGTGGAAGATCAATTCAGGAGAAACAGACATGCAAGGAAGACCTAAAGCTTCATCACTATGGTTTAACCACTTATATTTTGTAGGGTCATCGTCTGGTTCAGTCTCAGCTCCCATGGTGATGTGGGGTAACCCTTTACCTCTTAGTTTCATAATTATTTTTGATCTCCACTAAAAAAAGTTGAACATTGTAAGCAAAGGAAATGAATAAGCATCCATTATGAAGAGAGAGAAGGAAAGTAGAAAAGAAACACAACCACCCAGGACAATATAGAAACCGCCTACTTTTGGCACTTTATAGTTTAGTGCGTTGAATACAATCGGGTCAAAGCGTGTGTTATGAAATAGTTGGTAACTCATCTTGCAATCAACCTAATAACGCATAAGAGAGGATACCACAATCGTGTTTCATGGAGCGCAGCAAAGTGACACCGTACACAAGCACAATTTGTAAAAAAAATAGGAAGGAGGTGAAATCAAATCCTAGTTGTGAGAAAGAGCATCTCTCGTCGCAAAGGATACCCCTTGCTGCAAACTATGGCATATGCGCTCACTAGGCGCATAGTAAGGGTAGAATAAAAGTTTTAGATAAACTTAGGATGAGTCTCGATGATCTTCAAAACATCAAAAAAGTTCTAGGAAGGCAAATAGGTTCTCAAAGTGTCATTGCGCACTTGAGTGCATGATTAGTAATTAAAAAAATGACAATTAACATTAATTTTAAATGATGATTTAAATTATTACTAATCATAAAAGATAAAAAAATTAGATTCAAAATTAATAAAACTAGATTTAATAAAATTAAATCTAATTAATTTAGAATAATAAAGAAACACTAATTAAGATCTAATTAAAATTAAATCCTAATTTAATATTTAGATATATTTCCCTTTTGAAAAAAAAATCACATCTAAAGAAAACACCCCAAAAAACATATCCCACCAAAAATGAAATTTAAAAAAACTGACTAAACTTACCAACTTACCAACTTACCAACTTACCAAAAAATGTGGCTTGGTGGAAGCTGTTGGAGGTGGAGACTAATCGAGTGGATCCCACATTGGGGGGTCAAAGGGTCATTTGGGCATGAGAGGATCCTGAGTTGAGTGGAGGCCATTGGAGGTAGGCTTGTCACACGAGCAGGCCGAAGTAGGCTCAGGGAGGATGGGCTTAGGGCTCAGGGAACAAGAAGAGGAACCCTAGAGTGGCACGTGGGAGATAAAGGCCTGAGGTAGAGGCTTGTGAGGTAGAGGAGGAGCTTGGGAGAGTGGTAATGAAGACTGAGTAGGGTTAGGAGAAAACATGGGTGCAACAATATTGGGAGCTCGGTCGTGAGTGGGAAGTAGGCTCGGTGGGAGCATGTGGGGAGAAAGGCCCACAGGAAATAGGAGTCTAATGAGTATGCATGTTGGGGGGTTGGAGCCCGAGGGAGAGAATTTCGATAGAGGAACTATGTAGAGAAGGAAAAATGAACCATCTGGGCAAAAAAACAATTCATCCACACAATGCAAGGGTTAAAAATGAGTGGGGGTTGATTCAACATAGAACAAAAAGACTTCAACTGAGCCAAGAGAGCTCGAAGGAGAATTGAAGGAGCTTAGTGGTGAGTTGAAGGAGATCGGTGGAGTACAACACCAAAACACACATTTAAACCAAAATTTTGAACCTGTATTCTACAAAACTAACATCCAAAAATAGAAGAGAGAACAAAAAATAGAGATCTAAAAAAGAATTCTAGCTTGATAAAATGTTTTAAAAAACTAGAAAATAACCTCTTATTTTAACTGATCTATGAGATTTAGCTACAGTTAGCTAAATGTATTTGTAAAACCCTTGAACACTTTAGGAACCTGCACATGCACAAAGAACCCAACAAAAAAACAACTTTTGAAGAACTTGTTAAATACGTTAGCAATAAGTTTCACGAGGAATAAAAAATGAAACCAAGAGTAATCACAACTCAAATTACGAATGCACGTTTACCCGATCTCATCTCTGATACCATGAAAGAGTTTGTGAGAATTGAATCAAAAATGATGCACCATGAAGTAGTTACACTCAAATAGAATCATGATAGCTCCAGCATAATCGCAAGGATCGATCAATAATGGAAGAAATTGCTCAATAGAAATAAAGGTTGCACATGGAGGAAAGACATTGGAGTGTCTTGGCATACTCATAAATAAAAAATGAAAGGGTACATATAGGGTGTTGAGTAACCCTAGTGCATGACACACAAGAAAACCCTAAACCTAACCCTAAACCTAACCCATGTGAGATGACCCTCCATATGTGAGTGGAGGACACATAGGATCCCACACACTAATAATCCTCTGGACCTTCATTGTAAATTTTAGATTTCGTTTTGTCCCCAAAGATGCGTGGCATGTTTGAATTGGTTGCATTGAAGCAAGCTCAACTTGCATAATAACTATAAAGTGTAAATTTATCCCTGAGGCCCGACAAATATTCTTAGGGATATTTGAGTCAAAGAATGCAAAAAGGACTAAAAATATTGGAGTGGGGGATGGGACCAATGCTTTATTTTTAACGATGAGCCAATGAAGTTAAAAATGTAATAAAATCTCTAAGACCCGCCAAGGACATGTGTCATTCTCTCAATAGAAGTCAAAGAGGCGTGGTTTCGGGTCAACTTGGTAATTTTTTACCCAGTTAGGAAAATAAAAAATGTGCAGAAAGGTCTTATGACTCCCTTACATCTAAGATCTAAACAAGTGTCATGATCTCAATGAAAAACAAAAAACAGGTGCTCGGGTCAAATGTGTAAATGTGTATGTGTTTGAAAGATAGTGCAAAAGTTTAAAAAGACTCCTTGAGCCTGTGAATTTTATAAATATGTTTCTTTCTGAATTTCCTTATCAAATATTTCTATTTTATTTCATATTAAATTCCAAATTGATACCAAAGAAATAAAAGTAGTTATTATTCTATGTTCTATAATAAAGTAGCAGATTTGGGTTAGAGAATCCATTCCTATGATTAGTAAAACGCCTATAACTTGTCCTTAAAATATTCCACCAAGTTCAACCCAAATAAAATAAATAAATTCCCATATGTCCAAACTCTTTCTCAGATTTAAATAGATTAAACACACTTATATCCTAAAATAAAAGCATATATATTTAGCAAAGAAGACCCACGTAAATTCCCTATGAAAATATATTTTAGTTCCTTCATGAAAAACTTGTCAAAAAGGGAGATTGAAGGATAAAAATGAAACATCTTTCATGCACTTAGCTTCTCTAAGAAGCTTCGTTATTTCCAGGGAAACCATACCCATAATAAATGAATTAATTTTTGCAATGCCAGTTCACAATATGGCTTGGTTTATCCACTATTTTCCCTCCACTCAAATGGTGATGGAAGGTTGTTTTTAAATTAAACAATAAAACTTATCCAAGTTTATCCCTTATCTACATGCATGGATTTGGAAATGATCGGTCGAAGACATTAAATTAAACAATCAGTTTCCTTGAATGTATGGTGTGATCAGTCGACTAAATTAATTTAAATAAAACATTACCTAAGCTCATGATATGGTCAAAGATCTAAAAAAAACAAATCACATTCCTTTAAATTAAATGGTGTGGTCGACTAACTAATTAATGATAATGCCATATAATATGATCAAATACCAAGCTCCTTAAAACCTTTGCAATGTCATAAATTTATGGTCTAAAACCATTTAAACACATAACTATACTTCCCTTCTACCTAACTATTCCATCATGAAGACCATTAACCACAATTCAATTGCTAGGACTTAGATTAAAATAATTTATCAAAACTTTACCAGTTTGCTCATGATTTATGACCAGTGAATAAAACCAAACACATTACCTTATCACATTGAAATTTCTAATTTCTATGGTCTGTGACCAGTTCTGATGTCATCAACACATTAAATGAAAGATATGTTATCAAAATAATATGTTTATCTTATCAGATATTGTAAACATTACATGCACTATAATGAAGACTTTCATAATGCATTACGGTCCTCAACCACCAAGGTTAAATACTAGGATGATTATTCATATCATTGAAAACTTATGACTTGATTCCCAACACAAAAAAATGCACATATAACTATGTAATAGAGTTACTATTGGTTGTTTAAACTTTCACTTGTGTCTCAAATCTACTAGAATTGAGTAGTTTGAGTAAAAAATGGGAATGTCTCCAATTTGTGGGACCTAGTGGGCTTGAAACAGACCTTCGGAGAAGGCTGCTTCCTCTACCTATTTCTACGTATAATATTAATCCTAATGTAAAATTGAAAACCTAAGGTCAACATGCCAAGGGTCTAGGGATAGAGGATATGATAAAAGGGAAGACTAAAACTAAGGGAGGTGATAGCACCAGAAAAATTGGGATGAACACTATCTATTTTGAGTGAAAATGAGGGAAAAGGCATGAATGGAAGGCTAGGCATGCAGAAACACAGACCAAAATGCATTCACACATGATTGATTTTATGAGACACAACAAGAAAATGGAGCTGTATGGGATTTAAAATGGCACAACAATCACACAATATAAAGGAAAGGAAAGAAAGAAGAATATGGACACATTAAAGTAGAGAATATCCACAAAATAATACTTTTATTACTTCTGAGTATGCAGAGTTATGTTACAATGGTATATGAGGTCGATATCCATGTGCAAGAACCAGAGTCTAGAGGCCTGTAACTCAAAATGTCAAAGATACAGAATCCTTAGCAAACACTAGAGGGATCCAAACATTTCTAACCCTTTACAATGATCCATGCTCTCACATTTATAGATAAATGTAATAGAGAAAGGGAAGAGAAGGAAAGAAAAATCTGATTTGAAACTCAACCACCAACAACCAGCAATGAATGCCTACAAATCTGCACCTGCTAATTTTTCGAATGCACTTCTCTATGTCTATTTAGTGTGTGGGAGAAGGAAAGGGGTGATATTTGAATCAAATTGGGTGGTTGGAACAATCAGATAATGCATTAATGGAATGGGAGACATTTTCTATCTTTTCACATACCCAATCCCGCAGAAATTTGAATTTTGAGTGATCTAGAGTGTAACCCACATCATCAGCCTATTTTGTAATTTTCTGACCATGTGTCACACCTTAGTTGGTTGCAAGGATCCAACACCTATGTTACCTGCATTTTTAATATTTTTCATGTGATGCAACTCAACTGTCTGACATATACCACGTGACATAGAAGAGTGCAATAAGAAAGCATCTAAGATATGCATGTAAAAGAGGAAGGCACAGAAGGAAAACAGAGGAAAAATGTGTGCAAAGGGAGCACGTGTGGGTGGAATGGGAGGGATACTTGTCGGAGGTACATATGGTAAAGGCATATTCATTATAAAATAATGTGTGGTAGTAAGGAAGGGGCGTGCAAGTGTGACAGAGACTTGGCTGATTTTTGGGAGGCAAGTCTAAGGCGTGTGCTCATGATACATGAATTGTTGAGAAGAATATGGATGCAAAAGGAGTGAACGCAAGGGGGGAAGTGAAAAAAATAGAGGAAAGGGAAAGGAAAAGATGGAAGGTAACATAAGGGAAGTAGAGCGCACATGAGCATGTGAGGAATTGCCACCTAGGAAATGTGCCAAGGAGATAACTAAAGTATGTGTAACTGGTAATGTAGAACCTTCATAGTCAAAATGGAAACACAAGTTATCCAAATAACTAGGGGAGTTATTTTGGATAATATTTTGGTGACTTTCAGGGCCATCTCCCTACTAGATGAAGGTGATCAGTAGCCTCAAGTGTAAATTGGGTATGGAGTTACTGTGTGTATGAACCTCTAATATGCTACTTTGAATAACTACCCCTGAGTTACTTGAAGCATATTCTAAAACTTGTTCTGAATCCTACAAAATGGCTAAAAACTGCTAAAAGATGACCAACATTATAGAAGCAACAAAAGAGCATGTGCAAGAACCATGCGGGAAGAATTAACTATGTAAAAAAAACAATGTGGGTACAACGCACTTAGAGGAATTGAAAATACTTTAATATATTAAAAATGATGCAACAAGCTTAATGGAAGGGTTTGAGATAAATCCCATTGACTGGGATTGATAGCGCACCTCCATCAAGATCAGATAACTCGAAAGAGTTATCCTTCTTGCAAGAACTAATAATTTATGGGCCACTCAAAAGTGCATCAAACTTTGCATGACACCCTGGTTTAGCTCTATCAGCATCCCATTTTAAGACCAAGTCAACAATCTTGAAGCTTGGGGCCTAGCCTTTCTACCAAACCGCTTATTTACTGATTGTTAATGCTTCTCTAGCTTGGTCATGGAAGAGTTCCTTAATTCTTTGATTTCAACCAGCCATGTCATTCTAATTTCTCTCTAGTTTGTGCCTTCAAATTCTAGCTGTTGGGCAAGTGATAATGAATTAAACTCAAGTATCAAAGGAAGTGTATCCTCCTTGTCATAGAAAATATTATAAGGCAAAGTTCAAATTACCTTCTTCATTATGATTATGCCTACCCAGAGAGCATGTGAGAGATTTGTGTTCCATATCCTTTGGCTAATATTCATTTTTCACTTCATGATTCTGATCAAGATCTTATTTGTAGACTCTACTAAGACATTACCTTGAGGGTAATAATTAGAATAAGTCTTCAGGTATATACCAAAACTAAGATCCCAATCAGTGATTTGGGTACCAAGGAAGGATTTTTCATTATCATAAATGATTGTTTGAGAGATGCCAAACCTTATTACAATACCTTTGAGAAATTCAAGAATTACTGACTCAATTTATTTCTTGAGAGTGACAACTTCTATCCATCTAGTGAAGTAATATGTAGCTGTAAATACCCAATTGTGGCCGACACTTGAAGGAGGATTGATCATGCCTATGAATTCAAGACCACATTACATAAAATTTTGATCTACTTAGATTGGTCAGAGGGGAAGCACTCCCAATTTCTTCTTTCCTACAAAGAAACTTCATTATTTGCATTTGATGACCCACTTGTGCACGTTTGCAAACAGGGTAGGCCAAAAGAGTCCTGCCAATATAATCTTCATTGATGTAGTCTTGGAAGAGAAGTTTTTTCCAAAGAATCCATCATGAAATTTTGTTGACACTTTTTCAATTTACGTGCCATCAATAATGCACAACATCACGCCATCAAGATTATTTTTGAAGATAATGCCATCAATTAGCACATATGGAATATATCATATCCTTAGATGTATTCTCTTTTCTTTGTTTAGACTAGGAGGGTACATGCCTTCCAAAAGTAATTTTATCACATCCTTCATCTAGTTGCACATACAAGGGCTTCATTCTGTTCAGGATTTTTGCATGGGATATCTTCATCTAGAAATAATGAAGTCTCAGGTTCATCTTGTGTGTCCTCAGTCAAGATGTTTATAGAGCATGCTACCTCTAGCCAGTTTCTTGGCTTTGATAGTCACATCATAATCCAAGATTTTGGTTACCCATCTTGCTCTTTTATCACTAATTTCTACTCCCATGATGAAGTCTCTCATGCCTAAGTGTGAAACTAACACCATTATATGATTTACAGCGAAAACATACTCTTGAATTTCTTGAGCATGCGCAAGATAGCGTAGACCTTTTTCTTTGTGTAACTATATTTCAACTCATAATCCTTCAGCGTTTGACTAAAGAAAGCCATTGACTACTCTATCCCTTGTTTATTTTCTTATCTCGGGATAACAACAACAACACTCACATTAACCTCCATAAGAAATAAAGGATGAAATACTTTAAATAGTCTGGGTTGATGAGCATTGGTGCGCGAGTAATTTATTACTTGATTTTATTAAAGCTCTCTTTTTCTTCTATTGTACACCTGAATACTATGTCCTTTTTTTAGCACGAGGTTGATAGGCCAGACCAGTCCCACAAAGTTAGGAATGAAGTATGCTTAACAAAATTGATTTTTCCAAGGAAAGCACTGCAAGGCCTTCTTATGTGTTGCTAGCAAGGATAGAGCCAATTGGGATGGCAGAAGCGTGCTCAGGATCAATTGCAATGCCATCCTTAGAGACTACATGGCCTAATAATATTTCCCTGTGTCATAGTAAATTTACACTTCTTGGGCTTAAGAGATACCCCAAACCTTCTACATCTCTCAAATACTTTCTCTCTAGATGTGCCATGTGCTCTACGCCTTCCTTTGAGAAGATAGTTATATCATCCAGGTAAACCAAGATGAACTCATTGATGTATCCTTTGAATTAAATATACATGATGCAGTGAAATGTTATGCCTTCATTTGACAACTCAAATGATATCCTCTGATATGTATATTTCCCCCATTTAGTTGTAAATTCTATTTTAAATTGATCCTCTTTATTGACTAGGATCTTATTGAAGCCTGAATAACGATCCAGCATAGATAACTTTTGGGCATCAGCGACAGTCTATAAAATCTGTTCCATAGAAGGCAAAGGGTATTGATCCTTCAAAGATTCCTTATTAAAATATTTGAAATAAATGCAGATTCTAATTTCACCATTTTTATTGCGCACTCAAACTAGTTTCGCAACCCATGTAGAGTATTTGATTGGAAATATTATCTTCACCTCGAAAAGTTTAGACAACTCTTTCCTCGTGAGGGGGTCTATTCTTGGATTGAATAGCCTCTTATTTTGTTTGGTGGGATTGATGCTACAATAAAATTCAATGGATTGTTGAGAAATACTTGGATCAAATACTTTGAGGTCTTCATATTCCCATGAGAATATAACACTGTATTATGACAGAGAGAGATGAAGGCATTCCTTTCATCATGCACGTAAGCTTTACTAAGAAGAAACTCCTTTCCGCGAGTAATAGTGACTGGAATGTAGTCTTCTTGCACCGTACGCATATACTTTTTTCACCCTTGAACTCATCATCAGGGCTGAATATTTTCTCTAAGGTGACTAACACTTTAGGGTACTTATTTTTCTTTAGCTGGATGAATTGGTCACCATAGTTGTCATGCAAATAAGATTGCATGCTTGAAGAGAACTCAACTTCATTATGAATGAATTGGAAGATTTGTACGTTGTTGTAAAAAACTTACCATCTAGTGTTGTTTTCTAGAATAGATGGTCTGATTACCATTTTGGTGTGTTGCACATTTCCTTTGATAAATTCCTCAGTAGGGGAGAACTGTGAACCAAGTGTGGCCATCTGATCTGCTTCTTTATTCATCTTCCTTGGTACCACTTATATATTTAGAGGATCAAATATCTCAAGGAGGTCCAAAAATGTATGTTTAGAAGCTTTGATAATATTCTTCTTTGTTACACACTTGTTGGTAACTTGGTGGATAACAAATTCTATATCTCCAAATATTTGTAGCACCTTAATCCTTTTCTTCTCAGCAATAAGAAGATCATGTACCAATGCTTCATATTTTTCTATAGTGTTAGAGCATGTGAATTGTAACCTTTGTGCAAAGAAGAAATTTTCATCCTTGGGAGAACTGAGAAAAAAAGCTACACCCATGCCATTCCTACTTCTAGAGCGATCAAACTACAACTTCCATGGACCATAATTTTATTTATTTTTATTGAGCACATGCGGTAACATGTCTTCTTATTCAAGGATGCAATAAGTGTCAAGCCCAATTTCCAAATATTCAAGATCTTCAGCATATAGATCAAATTTTTGGTTCCTTTCTGTCCACTCATCTAGCACTAAATCAGGTACATGAGGGGGAACATGCTACTCTTAAGAAATTGAAAATTGTTCTTCATGAATTAGGCAATTGACTTAGAGAGGATATAGATCATATGACTCAACATGATAGAAAAATATTGGCTCATTTTGTATGGTAAACTGGGTACCATAACTTATCTTGGATAACATATGGGACCAATTAGAAGACAAGTAACTACCCACTTTAGTTGTAAAATCCCTTGATAGACATAGGGAAAATAAAGGAGGTAGGTCAATGATTGACACATCTTGAGTTATTGTAAGGCTGTGAGATGCATGGAGGGTTAACTCAAGATCCTTGATGATTCCCTAAGTGGTAATATTTGATCCATCGATTTGAAGGAATCCTTTGGATAAGGGGATGTACTAAAGACCTAGGAAATCAATAATTTTCTTAGGCATGAAAGAAGTACTAGCACTTGATTTAATAATACAATTGTGGAAAAGGTGTTTATGTGTCATTAAGGGCATAGAGAAGGGTGGGGTCTTGAAAAACTTACTTACTTTCTTCTCTTTTTTTTTTATAGATATTGATAACAGTGTGCAGTTGTTGGATAGCGGGATCAGAGTGTGGAAGTTGGGTCAGAGCTTTGTGCAATAGGCTGCACTGAGATGGAATGGTCAGGACATCAAACATTATGACATTTATATTTGTCTTCTTCATTTGATCCACAATGTTGAATGGAAAACCCATAGACTTGTGCATCTCGGGCACAGTAGTATATTTTATTTCTTGTTAAGTTACCGAGGTAGGGGCCTTGGCTTACATAGAGGCTTGACCTAGTAAAAGAGGGGGACGCACTGCTTCAGACGAAGTATTATACATAACCTTGCATGTAGGAACTTGCATGCCTTTACTATTGGATGCCTTAGCTGAATATTTATTCTTTTTAATATCAACCTGTGTGACATGATTCAAAGGTTTTGCACTTGAGTTTAGCATTCTCCTCTTGTACCTTGTATTATTAGCAACCTAGGCATGTAGTTTGTTTTTATCATCTGTAACTTGATTATTTACATAGAAGTCTTCAGCACCAAAGAACATAAGGTTGGCCTCACAGTTAGAAGAAGAACGAATCATGTAGGTATGTGCATGCGCAACATTGGTGCAGTGATATTGACTGTGATGCATGTTGTAGGGGAAACACCATTTTGACTCTTGTACAATGTTTTTTTGAACTAGAACAAGTATTTGACTTATACTGGGCACTATGAGAGGTTGTGCAGGAGGAACTACTTGCAAAGGAAGATGTGCATTAACATGCCATCTGTCATTTTGTTGGTTTTTCCCATATCTCTAGTTTGCATATTGATTCTGCCAAGGTTGATTGTTTTGGTTATGCACCTGATTAGAATTGTTCCTGATGGCTTGCGCCTACTACTTTTCTAAAGATATGAATTTATTAAGAAATTTTGTAATCAGAGCCATCAATTCTTCATCTTCTTTATGTTGCACCATAGAGTAGGACATGGATGCAACTAGTTGCATGCTCTGCTCAGGAACAAGTGCAATAGAAGGTTGGGGTGCCTAAGACATCTCTGAGAATAAGGGCATAGGCGGTCTAGCAGGTATCTTCCCCACATGAATACGACTATTTTCTAGCCTTATTGTAAAATTGTAAGTGAAAAGTTAGGTTCTACCCCCCATGGAATGAATCGTGACTGAAATTTCACTATTCAAGGCCCTTAGATAGTACAAGAAAGTATGTTGGGTTATAGGCCTTATCCCTTGAGGGATATTGTCCCAAATTTTCTGGAACCTAATATTAAAATCAGTCATTTGTTTATTGGGTGCCCTCTTTTTTATATTCATATGTTCCAACAAATATAGGTGATCTGACTTGTCTTCAAAATAGTTTCATAGAGTTGTACTAAGATCATCCCAGGTGGAAATAGATGTAGGTCTCAGGCCTTTGTACCACTAGAGTTCTTTACCTTTGAATGAGGCTACAAGTAGCTTGATTGCTACATCATCACACATGATCAAATATACATAGCACATATTTGCTAAATCCAGGATGTGCTTAATAAGTGTGACTTGATTCTCACCAGTGAAGTATGGAATAATTTTTAGCATCGTTATTGGCATATCATCTTGCAAATTCATAACAAGAGGATTTCCTCCAGTGAAGTTGGAAAATTTCCTTGGAGAAGGAGATGGGTGGAGTTCCATGGTAGGGTACAAAAGTATATTGTGAGGAGTAGTTGATTTCACACGGTGCACTGGATATGGGGATGCATGCATGGATGTTATGCTACGTACTCTTCTTAGATATAGTTGGAGGTACTTAAAATACCCTTTAGTTATTATGTTTTGTCTCTTATGCACTATATTCATGAAAGGCACTTAGGACTACTGAAATTAGTAGATATGGAAGTGTTGGGAGTCCTCATATTTTTTGAAATAAGCCTCCAAAGGATAGAAATCACTAAGTCACACACCAAAACTTAACAACAATGAATTTGAAGATTTTAATGCTAGTCCCACTTGGCATGCCAGAAATTGTTGGTTGTTCAAACTTACACCTGTGTCTCAAATCTATTATAAATGAGTAGTTAGATTCAACAATGGGATTGTATCTAAGTTGTGGGACCTTGCGCACCTTAGAAAGACATCCAGATAAGGTTGGTTCCTCTACCTATTTATACTCCTAATGTAAAACTGAAAAGCTAAGCTAAACACATTGGACCAGGGATAGAGGATATGTGAAGAGGGAGTACTAAAATTAAGGCAGGAAATATCATAAGAAAAATTAGGATTAACACTATCTTTTTTGAGAGGAAATGAAGGAAAGGCATAAAGGGAGGCTAGGAATGTGCAACATAGACCAAAATAAATTCACACAATCGATTTCACAAGACACAACTAGAAAATGGAGGTGAAAAGGATTTAATATGGCACAACAAGCACACAATACAAAGGAAAGGAAAGAAAGAAGAATACAAACACATCAAGCTCGAGAATAGCCACAAAACAATGCTTCTATTGCTTCTAAATATGCACAATCTATTACAATAGTGTATGAGGCATATATCCACATGCAAGAGCCAGATCTAGAGGTTTGTAACTCAAAATACAAAGATACGGAATTCTTAGTAAACACTAGGGGATCCAAAAATGTCCAAGCCTTTACAATGAGCCATCCTCTTACATTTATAGATGAATGGAATAGAGAGAGGGAGGATAAGTAGGGAAAATATGATTTGAAACTCAATTAACAACAACAAGCAATGAATGCCTACAAATCTACCTGCCAATCTGTTAAATGCACTTTTCTATGTCTATTTGGTGTGTGGAAGAAGAAAAGGGAAGAGATCTGAATCAAATTGGGTGGTTGGAACAATTAGATTTTGCATTAATGGCATGAGATGTGTTTTCTATCTTCTCACCTACCTAATCCTGCTAAAACTAAAACTTTGAGTGATTTAGAGTGTAACCCACATAATCAGTTACTATGTCATTTTTGCCACATGTCACACCTTAGTTGGTTGCAAAGACCTGGCACCTTGTTGGCACATTTTGATAGGTTGTGTGAGATGCACTCAATGCATGACATATACCACATGCCACATAAGGGCACAAAATAAAGTGTGAATATATTTGTGAAAGGTAGCACACATGGTAGGAACAAGAGTAATACCTTTAGGAGGTACATATGGCAGAGGTGCAATCATTATAAAATAATGTGTGGTAACAAGGAAGGGGCACACAAGTGTTCTAGAGACTTGGCTAATTTTTGGGAGGCAGGTTTAAGGCACCTACACAAGATGCATGAACTACTGAGAAGAATATGGATGCGCAAGGAGTGCACATGAGGGGGAAAGTGAAACAAATAGAGGAAAGGGAGAGGAAAATATAGAAGGCATGAAAAAGGAGTAGATTGCACATGAGCATGTGAGGAATTTCCACTTATGAAATTTGCCAAGGAGATAATTGAAGTGTGCACAACCTGCAATGTAGAACCTTCAAAGTCAAAATGGAAATATAAGTTGTCCAAATAACTAGGGGAGTTATTTTGGATAATAGTTACCAAATAGAAAATCATTACCCTCAATAAGAATGATAAAACAAAATCACATAAACAAGTACATAAATGAAATACATACCAATGTTACGAAATCATCGTACACAATAGGGTAAGGTAAATTCATACAATCCTAGTACAAAAAAATAATCTATAAATAGTAAGTACTCCATAAATGTGTGGCGATGAGTATTGTTACAAGGCTAGGTATGCAACTATGCATAAGTATATATATCATTTTTATGCTACATGTATGTATCTATAACTACAAACTTAGTTACGTAACACTGGTAATCATATTACATTCGTAAATCACTTTTTATATTAAAACTTATTCTTGTGAAAAAAAAAGAATGAAAAAGAGGGATGTGAAAGGATTGCTAGCATTTATACCTCATGGGGTATGTGTGTCTTGAATGGGGAGCATCTTTTCAATTTTGGAATCCAATTCATCAATTTCTTTTCCAACCTTATCCTTCATGCCATATATTTTTATTATGCATCTTCCTAGATTAGTTATTATCATCTTAATAGATTTTTCATATTCATATTACCTTCCCCTACACTCTGGAGGAAAAATGCCTTCTTCAACAAATTGATCATCCATGAAAGTTATAGCCTCAAGACTAGGCACTAATCCATCCTAGTACTCAATTTCATCATGAAATTTCTCTATTTGTTCCTTAGCATCATCTATCTGGTGAGATCCCATTTTATAGCATTTCACAATGTTCTTCAAGGCCTTACTTTGTATTATAATAATTTCTTCTTTCCATTTTTTTGGTTACATTCACCATGTACTTTAAATCATATGTGGTCAACACTACATCCAGGGTTATAGATATAGTAATCTCTTGGCTTCTAGTAGGGCTATAATTATTTTTTCTCATAGATTGATAAGATATTGACCTTCTCCTCCAACTAATTCTTTGTCTCTTTATCTTTATCAATATTGTGAAAGAGATATCCCATCGCAACTGATACTTCATGTTTTCAACCCTAGGGGGTACATTTCCCCAAGATTACCTATCTGATCTAATAGTCATTAAGGGAAACCTAACTCCTTAAAATGTCACCCTTAGTATTTGAAACCTCCATTAACCTTTCTCCTTGAGAGCCCACTACTATTTTGATAGAATTCTAGCCTTTTTAGGGGTCCTGGGTTATCTTGAGGAGATAACATTTTCAATGCTAACAAACTCTATTTATATTTTTACATTTTATCTCTTTACAAGGGATTCTCCCAACCATCCTACAATTAGAGTGCTCCCCTCTCCCTATGTTACTGGTTGTTGTGAAATGGTTGGTACAATCACAATTTCATGTAAAACAAAAAGGGTGACATCAAGAGTAGAATTTTTCACTAGTGAAGTTTCCATGCTCTCTTTTTCTTTCTCAAAGTTTGGATGTGCTACATTTATATCAATTAGCTCAGTCCCTTCAACATTAGCCTCAGGTTCCTTTTGTGGGGCTACTTATTAAGTTGGCTCTTCTTTCTTTTTATCCTTCTCTTGGATTTTTTCCTCTTCTTTTGCCCTAACAAATTCATGAGTTACTATTTATATTTCAACATCCTCTAATTAATTTTGAATACGGTCACTTGGAGTTATTTTTTCTCCCTAAGTGGCTAGGGCTATATTCATTTCAAGATGATTTTATTCTGATAAAATTTCCTTTGTGGAAACTATCTCCACTGAAACTACTTCAGATGTAGGTTGTTGAGATAATTTAGGATCACCACCTAGCATAATACTTTGTATTGTATGGGTGATTTTTTCTTAGATATATTTCAAAGGAATATCAAATCCCACCTCCTTTCCTAGGCACTGTAGCATATAAAAAAAATCTTGAGTGTGATATGCCTCTTGTTCCTCATTCTCTACCACTTCAACTTCCCCAACCTATTTATCTTGGGAATTTGGTGCAATAAGAACCTATTGAACTGATAAGGATGGACTTACATCCAATACTTCAATCCTTTCAACCTCCTTAGTATGCATTCAGGAATTGAAACATCTCCAAGGATAGTTACACTTGTAATTTCCTTAGCTGTAAAAGTCTCAATTTTAGTTATTTTTACTATTACAAAGAACCTAAGCTTAGGCTTCTCATCTTATTCTTTAGGTATTGGGCCTAATATTGAACCAAATCCTAATTTTACATGTGGGATTGATCTCCTCATCCTTTTTCCTTTGCATGGGGATTTTGAGGAATTGAAGAGGATGCACTTGCATGACCCTCTTCTTGTGAGGAAGATGTCTTGGAATTTTATGCATGATGAGACATGGAATTAAATGGAGTTGTTTTAGTTATGGGTGAATATTTTCTACTTAATTTATCAACTATTCCAAAATTATGTCTCTTATCCGAAACCTATTTTTTGTAGTCATTATTTTAGCCTCAATACTTATTTCTAACCCTAAGTGCGTCGGCGTATCATCCAACACACATTAGGTGAGACCCTCGTTTATGTGATCTTTGCAAGAGAGTTTTACCATTAATGGAGGATTTATTTTCATAAACAGAAGTACATTCACTTACTTTAAAAGGCATAAGATGCAACTACCAGATCTACACATCAATGCCTCACAAAACCTAAATAAACATTACACGAAGAACAAGAAACCAGATCTAAATCATAATATGCCAAATAACATAAGGGTTTACACCAATAAACAAGATGTACATAATAGATCCATTTATATTGATTTAATAAAGTCTCTGGTAGCCATACTACATTCAAAAGGGTCGTCTTAGACCATATACATTAAATGAAAAAGATCTAACCCGTGCAAACTAATCTTATCATAGATCCTAACTATACATTCAACCATTATATCCCTTGTTACAAATCCCAGTACCTATACATATGATTAAAGGTATCCGTTACATCCCTTATCATTTCTGAAACAATTTTTTATTTTGCTTCTCTTTCTCTTCTCCCCTTTTCACTTTGCACCTATATATCTCTCTCTATGTGTATGTTCATGTCCCAAGCACCTCTTTAAATAGGATCATCAACCACCACCATGACTTCTCTTCTAATAATATCGCATGCCAAGTGTTGATGTGGTCCTCCATTGGCAAATGATTATCCTTTTTACAAACCTTCCACTAACTTTAATGATACCTCGGGGAATATTCCCTACCTGGAATATCCTTTTCTTGACCTCCAAGCTTCTAGGCTAGCACTTTATCTACTAAGCACACCTAGTTGGGTCCTCACTTTTTTCATCGAGTGACTCCATAATAACAAATATGGATAAGTGCTTTAAACCCTTGTTATGCCTCCCACACTTGCCTTGGTTTCACTTAAACCCTTCTTAAACCATTTTTCCTATGCATTTTTCCTTGAATTCCCTTCTATCTACTGATCTTGTGTGCACATGCCTCTAGGTACTTATACAATATTTTAGGGTCCAACAACACCCCACAATACGCATGTTCTCTATCCTTAGAAACATTCTAATTCCTAAAAGAATAAAGAATAGAGGTATTGAAACAATTAAAGAATGGAAGGATGACAAAATGGAACAATAGAAGAATGTGCTACTACTATATGAGGAGTGGAAACTCCTTCACGGATGTCTCAATATTTTCCCATGCGTTTACTTCTCCCTGCACCTACTGAAGTAGGTCACCCACCAATGTTCTTACCTCATCAAAAATAAGTTCCTTTCTCTTAATTTTTAGTGTATCAACAATGCTTTCCAGACTTTCTAAGATAGCCTAACGTATCCATCCTACGAGCAACTTGTGGGTACAGTTCCTTTAGCTTATTCTTAATTGAACCCCACAAGGTTTCAATAGCTTCCAATTTCTTTGCAACTTCAACAAGGATCTTGTCATGCTCTGCCCTATTTCCTTTCTTCTTCTCCTAAAATTATTTCAGATATAACTTATCCCTATTGGAAAAGTTGTCATATATGGCTTTAGCCGTCTGTGTAGTGGTCTTTACTATAGCAAGGAGATCGAAGTACCGATTCATTATCTCCCTAATCTTCAGCGTTTCCTCCTCCTTCTAGTATGTCATCCCCCCCTCTGGTGACTCTAATGTGAGTGGTATACTTTCCATGGTGAGGGTGTAGGTGAATTCTTCCAAGGATTGCATGGTTGAATCGTAATTCTACTCACACGAGGCCAGGTCTGGGTGCTTCAAGATAATGGCGTCTAAAATGGCCTATATATTCTTATGGATTTTACACACCTTTGTATTATCATCCCTCATCTCGTGCCTTAACTGAGCACTGATCAATTCCTTATGTTTTATCTCTTTGTCCCACTCAACGATCTCCTCATTATTTTTCTCAGGCTCTTCCTCCAAGACCCTTATCCTGTTGTTTCTACCGAATATTATTGCCTCTACCTCCACCAATCCTCTGTTGAGCCCATTGAAAACCTACTCATTGGATAGTTGTTGGGAATTTACCAGAGGGTTTATTCCCTTGGCATCTGGTATCTTCATTAATTCATTTCAGTTTACCTCAAATTTGGGTTCATCAATGTGGGACTTAAAATCCCAAAATAAAATTTTCCTTGTGCGTGGGTACGCACCTTCTTCATCAAAAGAAGACCAAGAAAGGAGTTGGTTTATGGGCATGGCACTTTGGAAGTGCACACATAGTACCTTATTGGGATCACTAATGTAAGTCATTTCTTGTTCCTTCACCACTGTTATGCCCTTTCCACCTATGTGTGCTACCTTTGGGAAGCTTACTGCTAAGCTAGGGTATCCACCCATGCTTCCATACTTCTTCCTCACACTTGTGCTCTCCTCTATTTCCTTCAAAACTTCCTCGGCACTTCGCTCAACTTTATGCTAGACCAAATGTTGGATAATTCCAGTCACTTCCCTCTCTATGGTATTATCCATCTATTCCTTGGTCAGGGTTGGGGTCTTTTTATCCTTCATGCCAACTTCCTCACTTCCCCCTTTGTCATGAGCACCTTCCCCTTTCTCATCCTTCTCTTCATTTCCTTCTTCCTCTGACTCATGTACATCGTACAAAAGATGATTTTGAGCCTCATCATACTCTTCATTATCTTCATTGCCCTTGTTGTCCTAAATGATTTCTGTTTCACCTAAGTCTGACCCTTTTCTCACCCTTTGCTTCTTCCTTATTGGTGATTCCAGATCAGGGGAATTATATTCTTCTTTCTCAGGTGACTCTCCCCTTACCAAAAAATATTGCTTCTATGGTAAGTCCTCCTTCTGTGGTGAATCTTTTCTTATGGGAGACTACTTCTAATAGATTTAAGTACTTGAGCCCCCATTTGAATCATGTGCCCCTACTGTCTGCACTATGTATGCACTCAGTGCCTTTTCTTTAGGACCCTCTCCTCTGCCTATTTTCCATTGCATACAATTCTTCCACGTGATGGGGTCCTCAGGAATGCAAAAATTATCTTTAACATAAGCACCATTTTCATTCTTAGGCCTTATTCACAAATGCACCCTCGTTGTTCTCCTCCCTGCAACAGGTAATGTTACTTATTTTAACATGTGCATGTCATGGGAGACATACTTCTCCACATAGGCACGTTTCTTGGGGTATATTAGTTTCATGTGTAGCTCATGGTAGTCTTGATCTACTATACTCAACTAAAATTTGAGTTTTTTCACCTCTTTGAAATGGTTGGCCCTAGCCTGGAAGTACTGTAATGTGAAAGAGAAGGGTAACTTACACCAAGGACTCTTGGTGTCATCTAAACAAGTAAATATGCCGAAGTAAAAATGTTGGTAAATGATGAACTCAGCTTCTCCTTACACTAGCTAAGGAAACTATTTGGGTATTCTCCATCCAACCTTGAATGCATCACACATCTTCTTATACCACTTTTCTATTTGTGCCTTATAAGACATTGTCATGGTCTCACAGGTATACTGTTCAAACCTCTTTGTAGGTGAGGGTCCCTCATCTGGGTATTCCCAAACAAACTTATCTATCCCATTGGGCACTCTAATGTCTAAAAATAAAATGGTGAGGAGGACATTAAAAAACATGGTCTTCTCTTTGTCACGTGTGGCATCTATGATCTCCTTTATAATGAAAGATGAGAGGTTATAGATGGTTCCCTCTGAGATCTTGTTTAGCTTTATAACCAAATGTGTGGCCATCCTCGTCATCAGGTTAGTAATTGTGAAAACGTTGAAGTAACTTGAACCCTTCTTGTAGTCATAAGCCTCAACAGTTTTCTTAATGGCTTACTTGTCTTCCAAGTCATTGTCTAATGAATCTCCTTCATAGATAAGGCTGGTTAACTTAGAAATTAGCTGGGGATTATGCACATCCTCCAACATTCAAAATAAAAGTGGTCTTCATGCACGTGTGACATCAACCATTGTTATAGTCACTTAGGATTTCCAAAATGGGGAAACTCGTGGAGTTGTAAAAATCTAGCCTTCTCCATTTTTACCTTTACCTCATTGTCATAGATGGGCATTCCATTTGGTTTCCTCTTCTCTATATGGTGAACAATTTCTAGTGTGATTTCATTCTCTGTGGTGCTTGTTCGATGGTTATAATCACTAATATCCATCTTCTTGACATGAGACACCCATTCTTTAGCAAGTAATACATCATCTGGGTATTTCATTTCCGCGTACTATTCTTCATTGAAACTAGTAGAGATGGATTGTTTTCCCTTTCCTTTTCCCTTCTTCGGTAAAACATTTGTTACTTTCCTTGGTGTCATTCCTTCTTCGAGTCCTTAAAAATTCTTTCTCTGTCCTAGTCTTGGCTCTGCTTAACTTTTCAGCTCCAATCCTTTGCAAAAATTCCATCAAACCTCATGCCTTAGCTATGCAACCCTAACCTGGAAAACCCTTTTTCCACAAGACGGTGTAACACCCATGGGATTCTTCCACACCACCTTCTCTACTTATTCTTGTGTACTCCTTTCCACTATGGTTCACTGATAAAAATAGTTATGCATGCAAATTTCCACAATTATTCTCAACTTTCTTCGCAAGGATGCCCTAGTTCATAAGAGCTCTTTGATAACTTAAAATGCAGGGTAGAAAATAACACACTCCCAATATTCTATTTATAACTTTTTCTTTTCTCTGCAATAAATGCCATGCCACCTACTAACATACTTTTTCACAATAAAAGAGGCATTTTTTAACTCCAACCTTCAATGATTTTCCTCCATACATAATCCTACATGAACACTTATGTAACCTTCTAGTGCATAACTGCCTTGACCATAGAGTTCTTCATGCTTTCTCCTGTATTGAGTCAATTCTTCTTTTATGCCTTGGATCAAGTTCTTTCCGTTGGCTACCTCATGTTTTTTTTGCAGTTTTAACCCTTGTAAAGGTTTTGTCAAATCCTTTTAACATTAACCTTCCCTTAGGTTCACCTTTTCCACGCGTGATCTTCCAATCTAAGTGTTTTTTATTTTTCAAACCAGGCCATCCACAACCATAGATTCCAGCACTTGTCACACCACTCCACCCCACACAAAAATTGATGTGCCCTCCTCTATGCATAGAATTTTTTTTGAAAATAATAAGCGGCTACCAATGCACAAATGTGCTTAAAACAAATAAATAAGAAGGGGAAACACAAAGAAAGGAAACTGCATCAAAGCAAAACCTAGGTTAACTAGCAATACTTCCTTATTTACAAACACAAAGAAGACTTATTTATAGTAGGGATTCAACCTACTCAAATTGAAATGGCCTGACAACCATGTTCCATCCAACGCTTGTAACTGGAAAGCACCTAAAGTAATTATATAGGATATAATGTACGAGCCCGTCTAATGGAATTTGAATCATACAATAGAACCATTTTCCCAACCTCAGACTATTTTTTCTTGATGTGTCTATCATGCCATGTCTTCTGGCTAGATTTTTTTTACTCCAGCGAGCAATAGCCCTGCTCTCGTCTAACTGTATCAACTTATCAATCCTCTCTTCAAGCACTTTTTCATCCTCTAACCCTCCTACACGTGCTATACCAAATGATGGTAACATGAATTCAATAAGTAACACAACTTCCATGCCAAACACCAATTCAAAAGGCGTGGCCTTGTTCAGTCTCTTATGAATAGTCTGATATGACCATAACAAAATAAAAACTTTATCATCCCAATCCTTTCTTCCCACATCACAAATATTGGTTAACGTGTGGTTTAGAAAAAATAAATAACTGCCTCAGTAGTCCCATTAGCTTCTGGTTGATAAGGGATATTCTTGTCATGGGCTACCATGAATTCTACCAATAAGTTTATAACTGTCTCATTTAAGAAATGAGTACCCCTATCACTTGTTAAGCTTAGCGGGAATGCGTATTTTTGGAAAATAACCTAGATTTTGTTGTCGTTTTGTAATCCCTTGTAGGCACTGCTTCTTCCCACCTTGTAAGGTAATCTATGCATGTAATGATATAGCGCAAACTTGTCCTTCGTGTAGCTAGGTAAATAGGGCCTATGAAGTCAATTTCTCACTTCTTAAACGGTTATGCACTAGAAATTAGTATTAATGGAATTTCATCTCTTTTCCCTAGTTTACCAAGGTGCTAATAGTGGTCACCAGCCTTGCAATAATCGATACAATATTTGTAAACCGTTTCCCACCAAAATCCTACTAGAAGGATCTTGCACACGGTTAAATTCCCTATATAGTGTCTTCTTGCAAATCCATCATGTGCTTCCTCCATAATTATAGTACGCTCAAGCTCTAACACGCAACAACACAAAACCTCATCATGGCCTAGCTTGTATAAGTCTCCACTAATTAGCATGTAGATAACAACGCATATTACTAACTGCTTCCTTTGCAAAGTCTTCATTCCCTCTGACGCCACACCCATTTTGAGAAACATAACAATATCTTTCAAGTTAGAAGGAACGTGCCACAATCTAAATAGTTGTGCATATGGAATTGTATCCTCAATGCTCTGTGGGTCCTCCCCTAAGTCAATCCTTGATAGATGGTCAGGACCAAAATTTATCTTACATTGTTTTATGACAACCGTAAACTCAAACTCTTGAACTAATAGGACCCAATTGCATATGTGCCCTTTTAAAACGAGCTTGTTTTCCAAGTACTTAAATGTCATGTGGTCCATGTAGAATATAAAGGGTGTTACCAATAGATACTTCTTGAATTTTTGCAACGTGTATATCACTACAAATGCCTCATGCTTAGTAGTAGTATAGTTCTGTTTTGCTAGGGTTATCTTCCTTCTAGTAAAGCACAAGGTGTGGTAAAAAATTCCCTCTCCAAGTTGTGCTACTAATTATCCAATCACCATCCCTGAAGCATCAACATGCACATAGAATGGCTTATCCCAAGAAGTAAATTATAATATGGGCATAGTGATAAGCCTATTCTTCAATGTATCAAATGCCATATGTTGCGCCTCTCCCCAATGAAATGTACTTTTGTACTTTAGAAAATTTTCTAATGGTGTGGAGATCTTGACGTACCCCTTGATAAATTTCCGGTATTACCCTGTATGCCCAAGGAATCTATGCACTGCGCTCTGGCTGGTAGGTTCCCCTAATCCCACAATAATGATAAATTTGGAAGGATCCACAAAAAGCCTTCCTTACATATAATATGTCCCAATAGGGTTCCAAATGGAGTAGAGAAGACACATTTCTTAATGTTGAGGGATATTTTCAATTTACGACATCTTTAAAACATTGGCCTCAGATTGTCACAATGGTCCCTCACTAATCCATATAATGTCAATTCATCCAGGTAGACTTGTATAAACTTGTGGATGAAGTCCTAAAATTCCTAAACCATAATGCGTAGAAAACACAACAGGCATGTTCCTCATTCTAAAAGGCATGACCATGTAGGAAAACCTTCCCCATTCAATGGAAAAAGTTGTCTTTTCTTGGTCCTCCTTTGCAATTCTAACTTGATGCTATTTTGAGAATCCATTAGTAATAGATTTCTTGCATGGCTACTCCTTCCAAAATCTCCTCAGTCAAAGGGGGTTCAAAAAGGGTCAATGACACATACCGCACTCAAATTTTGGTAATCAACACAAACCCTTATCCTTCCATCCTTCTTAATGTTAATGACCATCAAAATTATTCATTCTGATTCTTCAACAACCTCAATGATGTGTGATGTGATCATCTTGTCAATTCAGATTCAAATTCACTCAATAAGGTCTCTTCCTAATTGGGTGCATACCTTATTTTATCTTGATCTTCATTTCTCCCAAGGAGTGGTGAACTCCTTTAAGCTCATGGTACCCACACGGAAAAAAATCCTAAAATTCCAACAACATATTAATGATCTTTGAAACCTCCTTTTCTATTCAGTAATCTCCAATAGTAGCCTCCTTAGGTTTCACCTCTGAACCAATGTTAATCTTATTGGTTTTTAGGGGTTCATGGTAGGTGTGCACTTGCTCATAAACACTATCCATAACCTTAAATGAACCCACAGTATGGTTATCACTAAAATTTTCCACCTCTTTACCATCGATCACATAGACCAACTTTCCTTTTTCTTTTTCCATGCATGTGCATTTGAGTTGTATCTCCTCTAATTATTCCTCATCAAAGTGTACTTATAATCCAGGTTCACCCAATAATTATAGTATTCTATCCTCCCCTATGGCACTATCTTCCATAGTTAGGCACTTAACAACCTGTAACACATCATCCACCAAGGCCTTAGTACTCTAATATTCAAAAGCTTGATGGAAATCAATCATCAACTCCTGTCATTTTCCTGGCTAACAGCACATCTCTGAGTGAATGTACCATGTAAGGTGGAGTAAATCTTATGTGCCCATAAAGAAGGTGGAAAGGAATCCATGCCTTCCAACCAAACCTTCTCACATGCTTGGATGTGAAATGAGGAAGGTTCCTTCTCATGCTAATCTTGTATAATAGTAGGTGCATTGCTTCAAACAAACCTAATAGAGAACGTGATTCTCACTCCACGCCACTATAGAAGGTTGTCGTGATGGGTCACTCACTAATGCACTGTGGTCCCAAGTAAGGTATAGCTAATAATCCTTCTCCTTTCGATCTCACATCTCCACTGGGTCTCCATTTCTAATAGGAAAATATCAGGGTCAGCTCCCCCAGTGTAACCTGACAACTTCTTTCCTCCTAGGTGCATGACTGAGCACACCTTTGTTACTCTCATCACTGATCCTCTTAACTACCTTCCAACTAACTCATATTTCCTGTGTGCCCAATTATCACATGCCACACTAGATGTATCACTTATAGGTTGAGTGTCTTCCTACTGAATAACAACTTCTTTTGTTGGTTGCATAATCTCAGGGTCCCTAATAGTGTGCACATAAATTTTGTCTAGTTATTCTTCTCCTAAAGGCTCAATATAGTGCGCTAACTTCCCATCCATCAAAGGAATGATAGCATGTTCCTCTTTGTTCTCAAAATTATATACCCCTTATTTAAATGTTAGTCAACATTGTTCTTATAGCACCAGGGGCACCCAAGTAATGCTATAAATTTGTCTTCCTCAGCAAGCACCTAGACTTCAAATTCTCCAGTGAATTTGTCCCCGTGGATAGTGATAAAATCAACCTTTAAAACACTAATAGGCATTACCTTGTCTTATTAGCCATACACAACACATTTTAAGATGGATCTAATGGGGGCCTTTGCATTTGATTCTAGGCATCTAGGGTAAGAATATTAACATCCACACCCATGTCAATCGGAATATTTCTTAGGATCCATCCATCAAAAACTGCATTTAAGGTAATATCCTTATCATAGTCAAGGCTATGAGGAGGAATTTCAACATGCAAAACCTTCCTCTTGCACTATCCTCCAGTGCTTGGTATCTTATCTCTCAGTCACTATTCTAACAGAGGAATGATATTCTCTTAGCGCAACATCCTACACACCCCTCTGATATCATCTATATCTAACTAAGGGACCTCGGCACTTTTCTTCTACTCTAACTTCCTGGATTTCTCTTTTAAAAACTTAATTTCCCCTTGAAGACTTATGATTACATCAATGGTCTCTGGATAGACTTCCTTATGATGGGTAGGGTCCAGATGCTTCCCATATACAATCTCTTTTCTTATAATCAGTGGTCTCTACTTTGGTATTTCCTTGGCATGTGCATCCTCATCTCACATTGTTAGTAGTACAGATTCTAACCTTGACACACGTGCCATTCTAGGCATCCATTGTTGATCAACACACTTTACACACACCATACCAATGCTCGTATCCTTCTGCTGCTTCTAGCTCATCTATTCAAATAATTCTGAGAACTCCTCATACTTGTGCTTCTTTCCACACCAAGATCCCTGTACCATATTACAGAATTCATGCTTATAGTGCTCTGTAGACCCACAATTGTAATAAGTTTGATGTGGGAACTCACTTCTTTTTCCTCTGCGGTTGTCATGGCCTTTAACTCCACCATGAAAGCCTCTTCCTCAACCTCCTCCATCTACGCACTCTTCATAATGATGACCATCATCCTTAGAGCTATTAACAACATTGGTTTGGTGCACATCAGTATCAATGGCATCATGTATTTTTTCATTAATCTACAATCCTTAGTTTCATGAATAGTAGAGGTAAAACTTTTGCAATAACAAGACACATTCTTACGGATTACGTGTTGTAGTAGCAGACACATACTTGCATCATGATCTCCATGGTAGATCTCATAGTCTACCATCATCGCATGTACCGATCTTTGAGGAAAATTTTCCTTCATATGCCCTTCTACCTCACAATCTATACACATAACCCGCTGCAAGCCACATGATCTGAATTCGTAGATAATATCTCCAGCTTCTTTTCCATTGTAATAATTTGGGATTCTAGGAATAGAATAACTCTTATACCAATGCTTCCTATTACCTCAGCATGCAAGGAAGCCTCTCCAGCCTCACATGGATTTGTGAAAGTCCTCTTTGAAAGCACCCTCCTAAATGATGTTATCAATCATCCAAAGAACCACTGAGCATGCTGTGAAGGATTAATGTCATAAGATAACCTGGAAAAGAGTCTTGAAATGCATTTCATACTCCCATACACTCTCTGCCATTCCTTGACGAATCTCTTTCAATGTGCAGATGCTTTTATGTTCAAACTTACGTATGTGGAACTCTACCAAATTGGCATTACACCACGCAATGTAATCCACTAATGTCTGGTATGGGTCATACTTCATGTACCAGCTATGCACACGTCCTTGCAACGTGGTTGTAAAATGACTTGCTTTCCACTCTGGGGAAGTGATCCCCTTCACACGCCATAGTAACTCACACTTGTGTACATGTTCTGCAAAATCATCAATGCCATTGTAATCAGGAAAGTGGAGTGCCATCTCATAAAACACTTGTTGATGGTGTTGTGGACCTTACCCACTAAATCAAGGACCTTGATTCCCTTTAATGTTACCTCCACCACCAAATCCACTAGATCCACTAGTTCCAATGCCTCCAGATCCAAAAAATCCTCCTCATGTGATAAGAAAGAGAACTAACGTAGTTACACCCTAAAAAACCCACTGTCACACTAAACTACTCCCCGATAATCTGTGATATCCAACCACTCCTAGATGTGTTTCCCGTGCCACTCCCAGACATGATACTTAAACCTTGTGATCCCACACCTTGTACAAATTTTTCCCCAAGAAAAATAACCCCAAACAAAAGAAATGATTGTTCAACCATAGATGTACCAAATGAAAAATTATACCTCCTAGGTGTTGTTTAACTACGAATTCTGATACCAACTGGGTTATCAAAAATTATTTCAGGGACTGGAAAACTAATCATAAGGTTCTAGTCACCATGTGGGTTAAGATGTATGCCTATGGATCTTCTTCTTTCTTCATATGAAGAGCTCTCTTTAGAATTTGAGGGGGTTTCTCTTTTGCTCTTTCCAAGATGGGGTAGCTCAGACTACTAATGTTCCACATCCTCCGTAAAAACCTTAAATCCTTCCCACAACATCTTCCTCCATAAATCCATCACTCATACAGCTTCATGATGTCTTTCCGACTTGTTCTCCCAAGATTCATTATACTCGAGCCACCTCTACTCTCTCTCTCCATTTCCGCTACAATGTCTACCATCCTTCTTCCATGCAAGCTTCCGCACCCTGCACCTAGCGAGAATTCAGCCAACCATGGGAAAGGCTTTCAAACTCAAAGTAATGATTGAGATCTTAATATCCAATGGAATTACATCCAAAAATTATCTTGTAGGCTCCCTTAAGAACTAAAACTCGTCAATATTTGGGAATGAATACGTAGAAATATCATATTCCAAGGTATAACTAGTCAATACTCTACTCCACCAGTGATCAACAACACAGGTCCATATCAAATCGACAACATGCAACCATTTATATTCCTCCTAGGTCTAAACATAAGGTCTATAGTACCAACTCATCCTTGATGCATATGATGATAGGAATTCATACAAATCTACTGGGAAACAACATAATAATTTCTCATAGAGTTCGTGATACAAGTTCTCCTCCACCCATTTTTGTGCATCAAAATCAGATCTAGTATTGAACCTTTGAGAAAAATCATCCTCCATGTTTTTTAGCCACACTTAAACATTATCTAAGGTCAAGCACTCCATAATCACACATTTCTCTCGCAATATCTTCAAAAGAGTTCCCGGCAATGGAAAAATGATGTAGTCATTATTTTACCCTCAATACTTCTTTCTATCCCCAAGCACGTTGGCCTATCATCCAGCATACATTGGGTGCTTACATGAGGTGTGCGCGGGAGTCAAGCCCCTCCTTTATGTGTGATTTTCAAGATATTTCTACCATTAATGGATTACTTATTTGTAGAAACAGAAGTACATTCACTTGCTTTAAAAGGCAGAAGATGCAACTCGAAAATCTACACATCTATGCATCATAAAAGATAAATAAACATTGCACGAAGCATAAGAAACCAGATCTAAATCATGATAAGCCAAATAACATAAGGGTTTACACCCATAAAAAAGATGTACAAAATAGATCCATGTGTATTGCTTTAACAGAGTCTCCAGTAGCCATACTACATTCAAAAGGGTCATCTCAGACCATATACATTAAATGAAAAATATCTAACCCCTACAAAATAATCTAATCAAATATCCTAACTATAATTTTCCCCATTATATCCCTTGTTACAAATCCCAATACCCATACATATACTTAAAGGTATCACTTATAACCCTCTAGTAATAAGTACTCTAAACCCTAGCACCATGAAATCCAAACCCTTAGCATTTCTACAACACTTCGTTACTCTCCTTCTCTTTCTCTGCTCCCCTTTTCACTTTGCACATGTAAATCTCTCTATGTGTATGTTCCTTTCCAAAGCACCTCTTTAAATAGGATCATTGACCACCGCCATGACTTCTATTCTAAGTAGATCAAGTGCCAAGTGTCGATGTGATCTTCCATTGGTGAATTCTTATCCTTTTTGCAAACCTTCCACTAACTGTAATGATGCCTCTGGGAACATTCCCTATGTGGAATATCCTTTTCTTGACCTCCGAGGTTCCAGGCTAGCAAATTATCTTCTCATCATGCCTAGTCAGATCCTCACAATTTCCTCAAGTGACTCCATGATGTCAAATATGGATAAGTCCTATAAACCCTTCTTTTCCTCCCGCACATGCCCTGGTTTCACTTAAACCATTCTTAAACCCTTTTTCTTGTGCACTTTTCCCTGAGCACCCTTCTATCTACTAATGTTATGCATGCACACCTCTTGGTATTTAGCCAATATTTGAGGGGAAAATAATGACTACATCTTGGTTATGTTGTCAGGACTTATTTTGAAGCTATTATGAGAGAAATGTGTGATGGCAGAGTGCTTGACCTTGGATAGTGTCAAAGCTTGGCTCAAAAAAATGGAGGATGAATTTTCTCAGATGTTCAGTAATGGATCTGATTTTGATGTATGAAAATGGGTGGAGCATAACCTATATCACAAACTCTTTGATACATTCTTCTGTTATTTCCTAATAGAGTTGTATGAATGGTTATCATCATATGCATCAAGGAATAGTTGGTACTATAGATCTCATGTTTGTACCCAGGAGGAATATCGGTGGTTGAATGATGTCGATCTAACATGGACCCATGTTGTTGATCATAGGTGGAGTAGAGTGATGACTATTTATACCTTGGAATACACTATTTCTATGTATTCTTTCCCAGAGATTGCTGATTTTTAGATCTTCAGGGATCTTAGAGGATCCTTCTTGTGTGATATTCCACTGGTTATCAAGATCCTAGTCATTACTTTGAGTTTGGAAGCCTTTCCCATGGATGGCTAAATTCCTACTAGGCGTGGGGCATGGAAATTGGTGTGGTAGAAGGATGGCGGACCTTGTGGTGGAAATGGAGAGAGAGGAGAGGTGGCTCATGTAAAATGAATCTCGGGAGAAGAAATTTACAAGACAACATGAATCTGTAGGAGTGATGAATTTATGGAGGAAGACATTGTGGGAAGGATTTGAGGTTCACACAAAGGAAGTGGAACTTGATAATTCTAAGCTACCCCATCATGGTAAGCATGGAAGAGAACCCCCTTAGCTTCTAGAGAGATATCGTCATATAAATAAAGGAGAAGAGATATAAGTGCACATCTTAACCCACATGACAACCAAACCCTTGTGATTAATTTTCTAGTCCCTGAGATAATTTTTGATAACCCAGTTGGTATCAATATTCGTAGTCGAGAAACACCTAGAAGGTATACTTTTTCATTCGGTACATTTATGGTTGTACGGTCATTTCCTATGTTTGGGGCTTATTTTTCTAGAAAAACATTTGGACAAGGTGTTAGATCATAAGGTTTGAGTATCACATGTGGGAGCAGCACAAGAAACACATCTCAAGTAATTCGATATCACAGAATGTCAATGCATAGATTAGCATGATGGTGGGTTCACATGGCAAAACTACGTTAGGCCCCATGCCTACGATAGGAAGAGGATATGGTAGATCTAAAGGTTTTGGAAGTAGTGAATCTAGTGGGTCTTGTGGTGGAAGTAACTGTTACCCAAATTTCACCCCCCAGGGTAAATTTTGATAACATGCATCAGAGTTTTGCAGTTCCAAGCATGTAGATTGATCTAGGAAAAATCATAAAAAATGACTAAGTCCTAGTCGTAGGGGTAGTCGAGACATTTGGGACATCTAGGCGCGGATCGGCCGAAAAGCCTCAAGGCAGCCCGCTAAGCATTTGGGACAATCGGGCCAGAAGTACGTGGCAGACGTGAGAGGTTGATCCGGCCGAAAGAGGAAGAAAGTCGTTAACTCCTGAGTGGGACAGTTCGGGCCAAGAGTACGCAAAGTACGCGAAGCGCCCAGATCGGCCGAAAAGGAGAACTTTCACACTAACTGCTTTGGGACATCTGGGACAAAGGTACGTGAACCGGAGGAATTTGTCCCAGGCAGCACTGGGACATCTGGGACAAAAAGATGTGAAAGGCGCGCAAGATTCGGCAGGCCCGCAGACCAATCAAATCATGACATGTGTCACAAGGGAAAAGGTCAAAAAGTCAAAGGGTGAGTTTTGAAGGGTCAGCCCGAACCAATGGGATAGTGCCATGTGTCCCGGCTAGGGCCCACAAGGAAATTTCAAAGGAAATCCTGCGGAAAGGTGGAGGAGAGAGAATTATTCAGCGAATCAGAGCCTGCCACGTGTCGTCCAGGTGGCGAAGCGTGGGAAAATATTTTAAAACACGTTTTGGCCTGTTTTTGCCCTAAATCTTCAGATCGCCATAACTTTCGATCCAGAGCTCAGATTTGCATGTTCTTTATATCAACGGAAATCTAGTAAAATTCTCTACATGATTCTGGGGTCAATCTTGCATTTTGGTTCAGTTTGGAGAGATAAAATCAAGAAACACCTCTGGCATGAAATAACAAGCAAAAGTGACGCTTCAACAACCAGCTTTAATACAGTAGACAGCCCGCCGTTTTGCAAGGATCCGCCGCTTCTACCATAATGAGATGAAATGCGACCTAGAAGTGGTTGTGGTAGTTTTGAATTTCCTCTCTTCCCTCTCTCTTTCTTCCTATATTGTACAGAGGGGCTTCTTTCAAAAGGGGGACATTACGAGTTGTTCATCTTTTCTGCTCTGCCCTCCCTTCTTTTCTTCTCTAGGGTTGAAAATGGAGTTTGAACCTCCTCCCTTGCTCTGTAATGGCATTTTTTTCCTTTTACTATTGAAATGATGTTCTGTGCAAACTTCTAGAGCAACAAAACGTGTTTTGTGATGCATCTGTTCATCCTTGCTCATTTTTGCTTGTTCTCTTCTTGCCTCTCTTCATTGCAGGTATTTGTGCATGTTTGAATGTTCATTGCAGGTTTAGAGCTGTGTTCATGGAGTTTTGGGACATTTTCTGTGTGAAATCTATCCTTGGGCCTATGATGCATCTGTCCATCCTTCCCATTGCTCACCTCTCTTTGTCCCATGGCAGTTTTGATAGATGTCCAACATTCTCCTTCTCTGGTGTATAACCGTTTTAGTGTAGGCTTTTGTTCTTTTCCTTTCTCTCTCTCTCTCTCTCTCTCTCTCTCTGTCTGTCTCCTTGGCATTGTTAGATTAGGATTAGATTAGCTTTCCTGCACTAGAATATCTTGTGGCAGGTAGTTTAGGAGCAGGAACCAGCCTTCTCTGGAGATTCCTCTCTCAGTTTCACAAGTCCCACGCTTGGAGAGAGGTTTCCATGTTGTGCAATCACACTGGATGCCTGAGTGATCAACCTAGAAGCCCGATCTGCATCCAAGGGTGCTGTGATTTTGCACTAACAGTTTTGGCACACCCGGTGGGAGCTTAGAGGTCTTTCACTTCATCTTTTGCAGGTTGGTGTGTTCCTGTGAAGATTTCAGCCTTTAGAGGCACTTGCAAACACATCTGGCGACTCCATCTGGTCAACAACCCATCTCTGAAGTTGCAGACCTTCCCTTCCATTCATTTTCATTCATCCTCCATCCATTCTTCCTTCCATCTCTTCCATCTTCTTTCATTCTATGAAGTTTTGCAATCATGACTTCGTTTCCATCATGGAATTCACATCAACAACATCAGTATATCACACCTCCAACATGTTTTACAAATCCTCCAAATCAGCATTTTGAGCAGATTCAAGATCAGTATGCATACCCATATGAGCAACTGTGCCAAAGTCAGTTTGGCTATGGAGCTTTCCAAGAGCAAGAGTATGCATATAATGAAGACAATCAGATCCAAGATGCTGGTCTGTTGGAGAAGATCCAAAAGATGGAGGTAAATATGGTGCAGTCCAGAGCAACAGCTCAAATGAGAGCTTTCGGAATCGGTTATAGGACTCCTTGTCCATGGGGAGGCCCTTTTCCAAGACACTTCAGCCCTCAAGAGAAGCTGGACTTCATGACAAAGATGCTGCCCCAACTTGCACAATGGACAGCAGAAATAGAGGCCTATACATTCGGTGTTGAACAACCTTGTCAATGGGTAAGTTCTACACCATCATCTGGTTTTTCTCTTCCCATTACTCAAGCAGCATCATCTCATTTGGACTTGCAAATTTTAAACTCTCCATCTGCTTTCCAAAATGTTGATCCCATGTCTCCACCTCTCAGTCTTCCAACACACCTCAATTCTTCTTTCCTTTTTCCTTCTAAACAGTCATCCCTTCCACAAGAGCTAAATGAAATACCTCCCACTCCAAAGAAACAAGAGTTTTCACCTCCACCACCACAAAAAATTTTCAAATCAGTTGAGTCACAACCCATCCCTCCTCTTGCATTCCCAATTCCATGTGGGGAAGAAGAAATTGAAAAAATCAGTCATCAAGGACAGCAAGAAGAGGAGCCCAACAGAAAAGAAATGACAGACGACTTCAAGGTTTGGGCTGCCAAGTTTGGGATGACAAAGATCCCCTTGATGGTTAAGCCTACAGAAGAGGCTAAGGTTGGAGAACAAATGGTGGTCAGGACTGATTCTGTTGCAGCAGAAGAAGAAGATCTTGCAGTCCTAACTTGTCCTCTAGAGCAGCAGATTGAAGAGTTTGACTTGACAAACTTCATGCTGGAGGAGGAGTTCAATCAAGAGCAATATTTTCTTCAAACAGTAGAGGAAGGAGAAGTTGCTCCAAATCCAAAAGAAGAGGAGCACAATCTAGCTGTGGAAGAGAAAAGTGTAGAACCAAGAGCTTTGAGCACAAACCAAGCTACAGGAGAACCTTCTGTTCTTCTTTCTACTTCACCTCTCCCAAGTTCCAGTGCTGAAGAGGAGTTTGACCTCTCAAACTCAATGTTGAAGGGAGAAAGAAACCATGGTGGTCAAGTTATAGATCAAGAAGACACCATGGAGGAAGTTGAGCATTTACAGCAGGACAGCCATGAGGCAGTTTATCTGTCAGATTTGGAGGACTGTTTTGATGGAGAAGAGCCGGTTGAGTTTCCACCATTCTCTCTTTCATCATCCATCTTCCAAACACAAGAGCCTGCTGTCATGGAGGAGAGTATTCATTTGCAGCAACCTGCATCTTATAGAAGCTCTTTGGAACCAAGATTGGAAGATTTTAATCTTTCATGTCCTTCATTGGAGGAAGAGAAAGGGCAGAGGAATTTCGCCATTTCTTCCACATCATCCATTCAAGAAGGTCCGCAAGAAGAATCCATTCTTGGAGTTGAAAATCAGGGAAATGGGCATACTCAAAGGATCAGACCTTGCCCAATCAGGTATTTGGCTTCATTGGAGCCAAAGGAGAAGTCACAACCAGTCATGCTTGCTTCTGAGCATGAGGGTGAGCTAAAAAGTACCAAGGATCAGCTGTCATACCTCTTCAATCCAAATACAGAGCAACTAAAAGAGGTATTGAATTTGCCTTCAGCTGATACCTTGATGATTTGGGTGGAATACCAGCTTCTTGTTGATTTTTCATCCATCCAAACAGCCATGATCAGTGCCAAATCAATTGCATGGCTTCCACTTTTGAGAAAGGGAAGCTATTTCTCACAACCAATTGCAGGGTTTGTTTAGCTTGCTTTTGCTTCCAGTTAGAGTAGAGTAGGTAGGTTTTCTTTCAGTAGAAGAAGTGCTTGTGCAAACTCTGCATGTTCCATTTGGGACATGTATGATTTTGAGTTTTGTACATAGTTTTGGTGTTGTTGGTTCTGCTCTTGCACAGTTCATTTCAGTGGCATCTTGGTGAGAACACTCTAGGTTCAATGGGTTTCAAGTGGCTCAGAGGGAAGTTTTAAAAGTTCAGATCAGTTGCAGGTTACAACTCAGGACTCCATGCCCAATGGATGCTTCAGGCAACTGGTAACTTCATCTAGCAGGCAGATGCCCCGCTGAGTCGCCAAATTGTTATCCAAATTTCACCCCCCCAGGGTAAATTTCGATAACATGCATCAGAGTTTTGTAGTTCCAAGCATGTAGATTGATCCAGGAAAAATCATAAAAAATGACTAAGTCCTAGTCCTAGGGGCAGTCAGGACATTTGGGACATCTAAGCACAGATCGGCCGAAAAGCCTCCAGGTGGCCCGCTAAGCATTTGGGACAATCGGGCCAGAAGTACGCAGTGGACACGAGAGGCCAATCCAGCCGAAAGAGGAAGAAAGTCATTAACTGCTGAGCGAGACAGTTCGGGACAAGAGTACACGAAGTACGCGAACCACCCGGATCAGCTGAAAAGGATAACTTTCACACTAACTACTTTGGGACATCTGGGACAAAGGTACGCGAACCGGCCGGTTCGGCTGAAATGAGAACAAACAGTCCGGAAGCAAATGGGACATCTGGGCCGCAAGGATGCGAACCAGCCAAATCGGGTGAACCAGAGGAATTTGTCCCAGGCAGCACTGGGGACATCCGGAACAAAAAGACGCGAAAGGCATGAAAGAGCCGGCATGCCCGCAGACCAATCAAATCATGACACGTGTCACAAGGGAAAGGGTCATAAAGTCAAAGGGTGAGTTTTGAAGGGTCAGCCCGAACCAATGGGATAGTGCCATGTGTCCCGGCTAGGGCCCACAAGGAAATTTCGAAGGAAATCCCACGAAAAGGTGGAGGAGAGAGAATTATTCAGTGAATTAGAGCCTGCCAGGTGTCGTCCAGGTGGCGAAGCACGGGAAAATATTTTAAAACACGTTTTGGCCTGTTTTTGCCCTAAATCTTCAGATCGCCATAACTTTCGATCCAGAGCTCAGATTTGCATGTTCTTTATATCAACGGAAAGCTGGTAAAATTCTCTACATGATTACAGGGTCAATCTTGCATTTTGGTTCAGTTTGGAGAGAGAAAATCAAGAAACACCTCTGGCGCGAAATAACAAGCAGAAGTGACGCTTCAACAACCAGCTTTAATGCAGCAGATAGCCCGCCATTTTGCCAGGATCCGCCACTTCTACCATAATGAGATGAAATGCGACCTAGAAGTGGTTGTGGTAGTTTCAAATTTCCTCTCTTCCCTTTCTCTTTCTTCCTATATATTGTACAGAGGGGCTTCTTTCAAAAGGGGGACATTACGAGTTGTTCATCTTTTCTGCTCTGCCCTCCCTTCTTTTCTTCTCTAGGGTTGAAAATGGAGTTCGAACCTCCTCCCTTGCTCTGTAATGGTGTTTTTTGCCTTTTACTATTGAAATGATGTTCTGTGCAAACTTCTAGAGCAATAAAATGTGTTTTGTGATGCATCTGTCCATCCTTGCTCATTTTTGCTTGTTCTCTTCTTGCCTCTCTTCATTGCAGGTTTGGAGCTGTGTTCATGGAGTTTTGGGACATTTTCTGTGTGAAATATATCCTTGGGCCTGTGATGCATCTATCCATCCTTCCCATTGCTCACCTCTCTTTGTCCCATGGCAGTTTTGATAGATGTCTAACATTTTCCTTCTCTGGTGTATCACCGTTTTAGTGTAGGCTTTTGTTCTTTTCCTTTCTCTCTCTCTCTCTCTTTCTCTCTCTCTCCTCTCTCTCTCTCTCTCTCTCTCTCTCTCTCTCTGTCTCCTTGGCATTGTTGGATTAGGATTAGATTAGCTTGCCTGCACTAGAATAGCTTGTGGCAGGTAGTTTAGGAGTAGGAACCAGCCTTCTCTGGAGATTGCTCTCTCAGTTTCACAAGTCCCATGCTTGGAGAGAGGTTTCCATGTTGTGCAATCACACTGGATGCCTGAGTGATCAACCTAGAAGCCTGATCTGCATCCAGGGGTGCTGTGATTTTGCACTAATAGTAACATTAGAGGGAATCAAGGTCCTAAATCTGGCGGGAAAGGTCCACAACACCATCAAAATATGTTTTATGAGATGTCACTCCATTTACTTGATTACAAGGGTGTTGAGGATCCCATGGAACATGCACACAAGTGTGATTTACTATTGCGCCCAAAGGGGATCACTTCCCTAGAGTAAAAATAAAGTTATTTTGTAACCATGTTTCAAGGACATGTGCATAGCTAGTACAAGAAGTATAACCCAAACAAGACAGTGGTGGATTACATTACATTATGTAATGCCTTTTTTAGCAGAGTTCCACATACTTGAGGTTGAACAAAAAAATCATCAATGTGTTGAAGGATATTTAACAAGGAAAGGTGGAGAGTGTGCAGGAGTATGATGCTCATTTCAAGACTCTCTTATCCAAGTTATAGAATAACATTCATCCTTTGCAACATGCTCAGTGGTTCTTCAAAGGATTGATAACACCATTAAAGAGGGTGCTTTCAAAAAGGAATTTCACACATCTGTGTGAGGCCTTAGAGGCTTCCTTGCATAATGAGGCATTAGGAAGCATTGATATAGGAGTTAGTCCATTCATGGAAGCCCAAATTGTTACAATGGAAAAGCAGCTAGAAAAATTATCTGTGAACTCATCTCATGAGACTCACAGTAGGTTATGGTGTACAGATTGTGAGGTAGAAGGGAATACAAAGGAAAATTTTCCTCTGGATCGGTACATGTGATGATGGTAGACAGTGAGATCTGCCACAAATATCATGATGTAAGTTATTTTCTACTACTGTAGCAAGTGATCCATAATAATTTGTCTTGCTATTGAGAAATTTGTACCTCTACTACTCATGACACCAAGGATTGTAGATTGATTGACTAAATATATGAAAACATTGATACTAGTGTGTGCCAAACCAGTGTTGCGAATAGCCCCAAGTATGATGGTTGTCATTATGAAAAGCACAAAAATGGAGGAAGTTACGGAAGATCCTTTCGTCAATAATTTTGAGGTCGTGGCAACCTTGGAGGCATAAGAAGTGATTTCCCGTGTGAAACATGTTACAACAGTGGGTCTATGAAACCATATAAGTGCAAATGCCCCGATCTTCTACAATGTTCTTGGTGTGTAAAGAAGTATAAGTATGAGGAGTTCCTAGAATTATTCAAACACTTGAGCCAAAAGAAATGGAAGGAAAGGGGTGCTAGGATGGTGAGCGTAAAGTGTGTTGATCAACAATGGATGCCTAAAATGACGTGTGAGTTAGAGTTAGAACTTGTAGTGGCGATGATGCTAGCTGAGGCTATGCACACCATGGAAATACCAAAGAAGATACCACTAATTACAAGAGAAGAGGTGGTATATGGGAATTATCTGGACCCTACCCATTATAAGAAAGTCTATCAAGAGACCATGGACGTATTTAGAAGTTTTCAAGGGGAAATTTAGTGTCTAAAAGAGAAATCCAGGAATTTGGAGTAGAAGAAAAGTGATGAGGTCCCCCAATCATATATAGATGATGTCAGAGAGGTGTGTAAGATGTTGCACCAAGAGAATATCATTCCTCTATTAGGAGAATGGATGAGAGATAAGATACAAAACACTGGAGGAGAGTGTGAGAGGTAGGTGTTGCATTTTAACCTTCCTCCTCACAACCTTGACTATGATAAGGAGATTACCTTGAATGAAATTTTTGGATGGCTCCTAAGTAATTTTCTGATTGACATGGGTGTAGAAGTTAATGTTATCACCTTGGATGCCTAGAATCAAATGGGAAGGCCCCCATTATAGCCATCTTCAAATTTTTTGTATATGACTAATAAGACAAAGGTAATTCCCATTAGTGTTTTAAAAGATGCTTCTATCACTATCCAAGGAGTGAAATTCACTAGAGGCTTTGAAGTCTTAGTGCTTGCTGAGGTGGAAAACTTTCCATCGTTACGTGGGTGACCATTGTGCTATAACAACAATGTTGACTTACGTTTTAATAAGGGGTATATAATTTTTTAGATTAAAGTGGAATGTGTTATCATTCCTTTAATGGAAGGGAATTCAATCCCATATTGATGGGTCATTATAATCATTTAACTAATATATTAATCTACTAGTGTCATTATCAAACCAGGGTTATGTCTTAGACTATATGTAATGGAGTCCTATGTAGCCAGTTATACTATTGGGTCTTTATTGGGGGGTTTCTGTTAGATCTTTATGAATTTTCTACTCATCTACGGAAACTCAATGTAAATCTATGAAATTAATTTATTGTAATAAAATGAATTATGAAAGTTGTACTTCTAACTCAAATGGAAATGCACATGCAAAATTGAAATTGCACACTCATAATTAAAACTTTCAATAAAATTAAAAGCACACGTTAAATAGAGTTGCATAAGAGAAAAAACACATTCTAAATGGAAAATTCAATAAGGAAAATAAACACACTTGAACAGGAATTGCATGAAACACACTGAAATAGAAAGTGTAGTAAATGAACTGAGTGATTATGACTTATTAGAAAACCATATGCGTACGTAAACATAAACATCCTCTTATCTCCTTGGTCGAGTGGGCCCTTTCTCTTCATTGGGACAAAGGAAATATTAACAGCTCAAGATTTTCAAAATGATATCTCCTTATATTAATTCAAACAAGTTCCATAACATATTCAATGTAGAAAGGAAAAGTACTAAATGCAACAAGCTATATCACGGATTATAAATATTACCAACTACTACATTGTTATTCAAGGAGGTGTCTTTATATAGACACAGGTAGTTACATAATACGCCAAAATTATCAGCACTAATGTCTTCCACTAATAGAATTGATCAAGATGCATAAATTCCTATTGGACTGCTAGAAACAAGACCCACACTTATAGGTTGTTAGATGGAAAAAGTCTTCCACTTATGTACTTTAACTCCAAAATAGGGCTCCTTAATTACATTGGAAATAAACGTTCATTATTTTCTTGCACACATCACCACATTTCTCTCATGAAGGCAGTTAGTAGGAAATTATACGGTTAATCAGGTTGCATGAGAAAAAAAAAAGGGAAAATGCAATAAACTCACTAAGATATACCTATACAAAGCATCCTTATGCATTATCAAATCATGTTTAAATGACAAATTATCAATCATATGAATGATATAAATAAGCCAAATAATGTACTCATCATTTCCCTTGTAATTTACCTATTGCATGTCCCAATGCAACTCATTATGCCCTGCCCTATGACCAAGCTGTTGAGCCATGTCATACTCTTCAAATTGGTCAGCATATATCTTCTTGGTACCTTTACATCTATGAGTATTTGAAATTACTTTGACCTAAGATGTGAAACTCTCATTGGATTGGGTAGCATTATTTTTCCAAGTTGTAGTTTGGCTAAGGAGAAGAGGTGGCCTTACTTGTAGTCCCACCAATTCTCAATTGTACGAATTTTCATTATTTTTTGATAATTGATGAATTATAATGATGAGTGAATCTCCTCATCTGATACTCTAACTTAAATTTTGAGGTGAAATAACCTCTCTTCTCTTTAATGGTAAACTCAAGGTGTCCCACCTCCTATCACAGGCCTGCCTTGCTGCCCCAAAGTGTCACTAACTATAAGTTTCAAATTCCTCCACACATTTCAGTAGTATTCATGAAGTATTATCTCCAATACCAACATGGTAGGAAAGAGATATGAAGTTATTTCACATAGCCACATCATTATGATGTGTATGTTGAATATAGAATCCTAGTGAGTTGTTTGATTGAAGATATCCATCTGCTCAACCCAAAAAATCTGATTCCAAAGCAAGTACTAAAAATATTTTAATTGAAAATCACCCACAAAAAAGTTAATGAAGAAGTCAGGGAAATTGGAGAATAACATGTTATGGAGGTAGAACTCACTGAGCAAATTTTGAATACCAAGGGTACTGGTTTTGTAAATGTTTAGAAAAGTATTACCATCAGGAGCTTCATAAGGTTCCTGACAACACAACCTCAATAATTTCCAAAAATAAAATTGTTCCTAAACATCCATGTTATAAGTCGAAGACAATTTCTGACAAGACAAGAGCTTACAGGATAAAGGACAAGAAGAGTCCAAAAAACAGATTGCAATTTCTATTTTTTCATTTTTGTTGATTTCTATCTCTCCCTTTATTTTTTTTGTTTTCTTTCTTTAATTATGAATTATGAAGAGAAAATTGATTGATATCATTCAAAATGCTAAGACCTATATCTCTTTGTCACTTTAGGCTAATAACTTCTACTTGTAAAGTTATGATTTCTCTAACCTTTTTTATTGTTCACAGGGTAAATTTAGTTTGTAAAGACATATTTGTTTCTTTCATACCTTTCAAATGTTCTTTAAGGAATGAAATATCTTCCAAATAACCTCATGGAACATCAGCTTCACATACCCATGGCTACCAATCTCCATTGCAATTGATTCCGGAGCAGGAATATATGCTTCAAGTATAGAAGACGTTTCTAGAGCTACTAAGTTGATATCTGAATATGTGGTCATATCCAAGATTTGCAAGGTAGGGATAGTTGTAGTCAATATAACCTCTGGTGATTTGTCAGTAGGGACATCCATGGTTTCTACCTCACCCTTCTCTTCAAAAACGTCCGGCCGAGAACTTCCATGTTTATGCAACATACATGACCATTGTGGTTGTAGTGAAATAGAAGAATAGAGAGGCAAGGTATACTTACCCTTATAGTTGGAAGGTGTAGAAGATGGTCTCACTTGACTACCAGATTTTTCCACATTCTCCTGAGTACCAGGTTCCTCCACCTACCATTGACGGTCATTCTCCTCCACATTCTCTTGTACAATGTAACATCTTTGACCTGGCTGTTACGGTGATGATTTCCACTCTTGACTTTGCAAATGTTAACAGATGATCTATTTAAGGAGGAAGTACTCTTATGATTTTAGGAAATAATGGTTTCAATGGATAACTTAGTATTTGTTGATAAGATTCATTCTAGTTGTGAATTTTTCTTACTTGAAAATAATTCCATTCATCTCTTTGTACAACTTAAAATTCACCTTTAGGAAGGTGATGAACTTGTTCTGTGTAGACTTAATTTATTGCATGTAAACAACAAAACCTTGGATCAATTCCATTGATCCAAGGTATGCCTCAGTCTTTTATCTACTCACCTTGTTGGCTTGGCATTCAGAAATGGATAGTGTGCTTAACTGTGACTTGTCTTGTTTACCATGGTGAAGAATTCTTTATCTTATAAATTCATGACCAACATTAGACTTAAGGGAGATAGACTCGGCCTTCTTGTATTTATTTAAACATTGTATAGCATATAAGAATTGTGGACCTAATAATAAGATTACTAATGTGTTACCCTAACCTAAGTTGTAATGTTCTATACTAATTTGGATTATAACCTAAGGTAATTGAGACCTACCTAGGAACTAAGGTTGATTTCTAACCTAATAAAAATCTAACCTATATTGTTCCTAACCTAACAAGACACCTATGGACCACTTGGCATATGACAAGGTCGGTGGTGTCAATTAATGCAGTGTAATTTGAAGCATTGTTCCTTTGAGGAATTCTATTTATATGGATTATTGGAGTTATTGGGTTAATGAATCTAAATTTGAATCATAAATAATAGTAGAATAAATGTGGTTGGTGATCATGTCTAAAAAAATTCTTTTATGAAATCATAGGTTGAACATTGATTTTGATTACTCCATGATCTTCTTTTAATGTGGATATGGATTATCTTTTGTTTCTCCCTCTTATGTCTACTATTTATTTGATGTGTCTTTCTTTAATGCTTTAACTATTTCATGAAAAAGAACTTTTTTTATGAAACGGCTAGTTGAAAGCATATCATTTTAATGCTTAGTATTTTTCATGCTCAGTTCATTGAACTGACCTGTGCTAGAAAATTTTACAGATAGACTCTGTAAGTGGTAAAAAGGGAGACAAGATATTTTATGATGTTACTTTTGTTTAACAAAATACTGGCTCTCTTGTGGGAAATATAATTCATTATTTAAATGTATTTTTGGAAGGGAAAGTTGTAATTTCATAGGTTTTATTGTTTTAGTTTGACAGTGAGGATGTCTGAAGTATTGGTACTTGCAATGTATGAATTCCTCGAAAAATGGAAAATATTGTGGGTTTATCTATACTTGATGTGTCTTCTTTTTACTTAGTCAGTGATTATTAGTGATATGCTTATCTTTGTTCTTTTATTTATATACTTTTGAATTGAACCCCTTGTAGGTTGATACAAAATGAACTAGGTGGTAAGGGAATTACATACCTATCCCTTTATTTAAATGAAACTTATCCTATTGGAATTCATGGCTGATCACTTAATTAAATCTCTATGGTTATTTAAAATGATGTAAATGGAAGAGAAAATCCATTATGATAACTTGTATAATGTTAAGAGGTTACAATGAACCCTAATTCTTAATAAGAACAAGAAAGACAACTATTCTGAAATGATAATCATTTTGTTTAGAATCCTTGGGAATTTAAACCTAATGTCATCTTGGAAAGAGGAAGAGGTACTTACTCTTGACTTGTACCTTAAACTGAATAAAACAAAAGACATGTATATACAAATATAAAATAGTAGACTTCATTTCAAAGAAGTCTATTAAAAATAATCTAATTCATAACATAAACAAGTTAAGTCATGGTTAACATAAGTAAGTGAACCATATTGTTAGTATGTTATTTCTATTTGTAAAATGTATCCTAAATTAGGAATTTAATGAATAAAAGGAAATATTGATGTTTTTGCAAAGAATTTACAATTCATTTATTGTTGGCAACCTTAATGGTTAATGAAACTAGGAATTCAGCATGGCTACTGTAATTAGACTTTAATTAAGGAAAATAATTAAGTAATTAACTTCTTTCTTGGGTATGTACATCCAGAGGGGATGACTCTATCAGATGTTGGCACATATCAACTATAGCACTGCACCTCTGTGAAGACTTAGGTCTTCATGAGGATACTATGTTGCAGTTGACATGTTGCAACACCCTTCAGAGTTGAATCATCTAGATCTACATAAACTAGGACTTGATCTTAGTTATACCCTAGGTTAGGTTAGAAGTATGATCTAGTGTCAGGGGAAACTCATGATGACTTAGGATAACTAGACACACACAATCGAATTAGGTCAATTGAGTATGTCTATGTACCCTTAGTCATCGTGAGTAGCCTTCTACCCTAGAATATGTTGCTAACCTTGGTTAGGGTTTAACCTTGAACAAGTGGACTGACAGGGAGTTAGTGAAGACCACTCTAGATAATAGATGCAGTGGGGTGAAGGACGTATTGTGTTTGACGAGTATTCCATCTAGGAATATTAACATGAACAATATGCTTTGGCCAAAGTATCCCAAGCTGTTGGTTGCACTATCCTAAGTCACCTAGTTTTAAGATGTGGGATTTCATACGAATATTGGTAAAAAGTATTCAGATATGCCTCTTAAGCAAAAACATTTAGCATCTTAAAAAGGGTATTAGAACCAAGTATACCTAGTATACAATTCAATGAGTTAACATGAGAGATTGATGTTTCACTGAGTCATGAAATGAGAGATTGGTGTTTCACCAAGTCATTACACCTGCATATGGTTATCTATTATGAGATTGATTGGCATGGTTTATGTTTTCTAAATTATGATTATTCAAAACATAGAACATTATTATAAAAATAAAAAATAAAAAAATTCCCTTGTTTCTAAAGTCTTAAAATGGGAATGTTACATCTTGGTATCAGAGCTGAAGGTTGCATCTCTTGGACCTATTGTGTCCATAATATGATAAAACTTAGATTTTATTGTTAATAGAAAATGGTTAGGATAAGAGAAAATGTTGCAAAAAACCCACCACCTGGTGGATAAGGAGCTACTGCCCAAAAACTTGATGAAATCCATTACTGCCCTATTGGACGCAAGAGATCGTTTATATGTACTTTAACAACAAGTAATGGGAAATGAGAAGGTGGAAGAAGATTTTGGTAACAACAATTAGCCACCTCCTGTGGACAAAGCTAATGTTGGAAATTTTGGCATTGATAACAATAATGCAGCCAATTCTAATGCTAATGTACCTAATCAACTTGAAAATAAAAAGGCAAGACTAACAACTGAACTCACTAATGATATAAAAAGGATAATTCCACCCAAGTTTGATGGCACTACATTAGGTGATGGAGCTGAGAACTGGCTCAAAAAAATGGAGAAGTACTTTACAATAAGGAAATTCTCGGAGGAAACAAAAGCAATATGGGGAGCTTATCAGCTTTCCCATGAAGCATCTTCATGGTGGGATAGCTGCAAGGCTGAGTTAAACATTGAAGAATAAAATATTACATGGGATCAATTTAAAAATTATTTTAGCCAATGATGGCTGCCACAACTTTACTATGATGATAAAATGACTGAATTTCAAAACTTAGCTCAGGGAAAATTTACTGTAACAGAGTACTGGGAGAGGTTTACTAAGCTCCTTATGTACATACCTCAGTACCGAACTAACAAGAAGTTTAGAATACGAAAATTTATCATGGGATTAAATCCCATTATAGGTGGTGAAGTAGATGTTCATAGCCCAACCAATATGGAAGGGGTTGTATAAAAATTCATAAGGTAGGAGAAGAAATTGAAAGCGATCTTTGCCCATAAGGAGGAAATGAGAAAGAAGGTTCCAAACTCTTCTTTGTCTCTTGCACCCAAAAATGGACCATGGAAAAATTTTGGTATGAAAAACAATTTTTTTGTTGATAAAAAAAAGAAATTAGCAGCAAATAAACCTACTACTAATGTGTGAAATAACTTTGTCAAGAACAATAATAACAGAATAGAAGACCTATGGGAGTCAGAATGATAACTTTAAGGATGGAATTAAATTTGAGCCTAGGAAGGGACCTATAGGAGGCTATATAATAAATTGGCAAAGATCATTACACAAATCAATGTCCTTTGAAGAAGGATGACCACAATCAGCAACACAAGATACACGTTGTAGTAGCTGACAAACAGGCTGAAAAACAAGCCACACCCATAGAAGTTCCAAGTAAGTTATTTGGTATACATGTGACTATACTTTTTGATACTAGAGCTACTGAATGTTTCATTTCTACTAAATTAGCATCAAAATTAAAAATAAAATCTGGAAAAATGGATAAATCATGGGTTGTACATTATGGAAATAATGTTGTTTTCACAGTTAGTATGTGTCTTTTTGGAGTAGTCCTTGACTTGCCAAGTTTTTCCACTGAAGTTGACCTTTACGTTGCTCCTTTGGGGTCTTATGATGTAATCATAGGTGTTAATTGGCTAGCTGAGCATAAGGAAAAGGTTGACTGTTTTGAGAAACATATTACTTGTTTGGATGATCTCCAGAAAACATCATACATTCAAGGTATAAAATGTGAGATCACTGTTAGGAAATTGTCAGCTATGCAACTTAAAAAGGCCAAAAACAAAGGCTGCACCTTGTATGTAGTAAAATTTCTGAAACAACTGATGAAAGTGGTGACTTCATGGAAAAATACCCACTGTTAAAAAATTTCAGTGATGTGTTTCTGGAAGAGTTACCTGGTCTTCCACCCAAATGGGAGTTTGACTTCACAATTGAGATCAAACCAGGAACCGAACCTATTTCCAAGGCACCATATAGAATGAATACCATTGAATTAGTAGAGCTTAAGCACAGTTGCAAGAACTTTTGTCTAAAGATTTGATAAGACTGAGTGTCTCGCCTTGGGGAGCACTGGTAATTTTTGTGAAAAATAAAGATGGAACACTTAGATTGTGCATCGATTATAGGATGTTAAACAAAGAAACAATTAAGAATAGATATCCACTTCCTAGAATTGATGATCTGTTTGATCAGATGTGTGGTGCATCATTGTATTATAAAAATAGATCTTCGATCTAGATATCATCAGTTATGAATAAAGGATGAGGATATTCATAAAACAAACTTTTAGAACAAGGTATGGACATTATGAATTCACAGTTTTACCATTTGGATTAACAAATGCACCTACAACTTTTATGAATTTAATGAATAATATTTTTCAAGAATACTTGGAAAAATTTGTGCTTGTATTCTTGGATGATATTATCATATACTCTAAGAGCATTGATGAACATCATGAGCATTTGAAGATAGTACTAGAAATCTTAAGAAAGAGAAGGTTGTATGGTAAATTGTCCAAATGTTCCTTCTACAAGACGGAAGTACACTATTTGGGTCATGTCATAAGCAAGGATGGAATAACGGTAGATCCTTCAAAAATTGTAGTAATAACTGAGTGGCCTGCACCTAAGAATGTACATGAATTTAGAAGCTTCATGGGTCTTTCTAGTTACTATAGGAAGTTCATTAAATACTTTTCTAAGGTTGCTGCACCAATAACTTTGTTACAGAAGAAAGATAAGAAATTTGTGTGGAATGAGAAATGTGAATATGCATTTAAGACTCTAAAGGATTAGTTAACATTAGCACCTATTCTGGTTGTACCTGATCCTAATGGAGACTTCACTGTAGTGACAAATGCTTCCAGTGAGGGTCTTGGAGGTATTTTACTTCAAAAGGATCATGTTATTGCTTATGAAAGTATAAAAATCAAGTTATACAAATTGAATTATGCTCCACATGACCTAGATCTTGCTGCCATTATTCATGTACTTCAAGTATGGAGGCATTATCTTCTTGGTAGGCCTTTTGAACTAAAAATTAATCATCTTGGGTTGAAGTATATTTTTACTCAGCCAAATCTGAATGCAAGACAAAAAAGATGGTTAGAATTTATATCTCAGTATGATTTTGATATAAGTTATATTAAAGGAAAAGAAAATAGAGTTGCAGATGCTCTAAGTCATAGGAAGCACATTTCTGCTCTTATAACATTGAGAAATCAATTTAAAGATGAAGTAAAAAGTGTCATGGAATCTGATTCTTATTATCAACAAGTGAAAACAACACTTGTTGCAGATCCAAATGATATGAGGTATAAAGGTTTTCACTTTGACATCGAAGGAATCTTGAGGTTTGAAAACAAGGTATACATACCTTTGTTAAATGAATTAAGAAATAAATGGTTAACCAAATTTCATAATTCACCTTTTTTGGACACCCCGGCATTACAAAAATGCTTGCTGATATAAAAAACAATATTTCTAGAAAGGGATGAAAAAGGATGTGATTTAGTTTGTGACACATTGCTTAGAATGTTAGCGTGTTAAAGCTGAACATATGCATCTAGCTGGTTTACTGTATCCTCACAGCATACCGCAATATAAATGGAAAGTAATAAGCATGGATTTTGTACAAGGTTTTCCTATGTCAAGAAATAAACATGATGTTATTCTAGTTGTTGTTGATAAACTAACAAAGGTGGCACATTTTATTGTTGGTAATCTTAAGGATGATTCACCTGTTTTAGCAAAAATATTTGTGCATGAAATTTTCAGATTACATGGAGTACCTGAATTGATCATATCTGATAGAGACCCGAGAATGACGTCAATATTTTGGAAAACACTTAATACAACCTTAGGAGCTAAGGTGAATTTCAGTTCTTCATATCACCCAGAAATGGATGGACAGACTAAAAGAGTTAATCAAGTGTTAGAAGATATGTTACGAATGTATTGTATGGATCAGCAGTATAAATGGGAAGAATACCTTCCATTAGTTGAGTTTTCTTATAATAACACATATCATGCCTCTTTAAAAATGGCACCTTTTGAAGCATTATACGGAAAGAAAATGTAGAACTCTTGTTAGTTGGGATAACATTGAGGATAGAGAGGTAATTGGGCCTGAAATCCTTTTGGAAATGGAACAACAAGTTAAAATGATTTGTGAACGCTTGAAAGAAGCAGCAGATAGACAAAAGAGTTATGCAGACTTAAAGTGGGTTGATAAGAAGTTTGAACTTGGTGAGAAGGTCTTTCTTCGGGTTAAACCGAAAAAGAGTTCTATAAATTTTGGCAAGGCTACCAAGTTATCACCTCATTATGTGGGACCCTTTGAAATTGTTGAAGTAATCAACCCTTTAGCTTATCGTTTAGCTTTACCTCCTGCTTTATCACATGAATGCATGATGTTTTCCATATTTCTCTAATTAAGAAATACGTTTCAGATTTATCACATGTGTTAAATTGGAATTCCTTGTAGGTCCAAGACCCATGAATAATCATGGTTAAACCCATTCGGTGTTGGAAACTCACCAGTTGCACTTAATAAATCATGAAATAAGTCAATGTAAGGTCCAGTGGGATCAGTTTAATGAAGAAAGTGCAACCTGGGAAAATATGTAAGATATGAAAACTACTTTTCCATATTTGTTTGAACAAAATTGATTCTATTGACTGATAAAATTTTAAGATTTTATGCATGTTATGTCAATAAATCTGCCAATATTGGGAAAATACTACTCTATTTAAAATGAACAACTTCTTAAATGTTGATTATGGAATTTCAAATTCTCAAATATAGGTTTGTTAGGAACATATGAATGGAAGGATGATAATTGGATTTTGTCCTAGACTTAAATTGTTTGACTAAGTTAATCATCAGGATGATGATCCTTTTTAGGAGGGAAGTATGTAACATATTTGACCTGGCTATTATGGTGATGACTTCCACTCTTGACTTTGCAAATGTTGACCGGTGATTTGTTTTAGGAGGAAGTACTCTGATGATTTTAGGAAATCATGTTTGTCAATGGATAATTCATTATTTGTTAAAAAGAGTCATTTCTGGTTGTGAATTCTTCTTACTTGAAAATAATTTCATTCATCTCTTTGCACATCTTAAAATTCACCTTTAGGAAGGTGATGAACTTGTTCTGTGTAGACTTAATTTATTACATGTAAACAACAAAACCTTGGATCAATTCCATTGATCCAAGGTATGCCTCAGTTCTTTTATCTTCTCACCTTGTTGGCTTGGCATTCGGAAATGGAAGGTGTGCTTGATTGTGACTTGTCATGTTTACCATGGTGAAGAACTCTTTATTTTATAAATTCTTGATTGACATCAGACTTAAGGTAGATAGGGTTGGCCTTTTTGTATTTTTTAAACATCATATAGCGTATAGGAATCGTAGACCTAATCATAATATTACTAAAGTTATACCCTAACCTAAGTTGTAATGTTCTATACTAAGTTGGATTATAACCTAAGGTAATTGAGACCTACTTAGGAACTAAGGTTGATTTCTAACCTAATAAAAATCTAACCTAAACTATTGCTAAACCTAACAAGACACCTATGGACCACTTGGCATATGGAAAGGTCAGTGGTGTCAGTTTTCAAGGAATTAATGGGAATTGATATTGGTATTTAATAACATAGGACTACCAATTTTGGCAGAGGCATTGGGATTTAGGGGATGTCTAGTTGGCATCACCACTAAATAGAAAATTACATGCAAATTTTTAATGGAAGGCTCACCAAATTTGGATGGCGGTGGCGTGGAGAATTAGGAGGAAAAATGACAGTCCTTCACATTAATTGATCTCGGTTATGGTGAAGAAACCACCTAGGAGAAAGGCATGGAGGATTTTGGAAAGGTTGTTTGATCTTTGGTTTATTTTGATTTTTTCTCTGCATGGGGTTTTTGATTCTTTGAACCAGTAGTTCTATTTTTGATCTTGTTGTATTTTTGGCATACTTGAGCTATTTTTGGATCCTATGGAAGTATAAGAAGAAGTAGAAATATTCGAGTTGTTGAGGTCATTTGGAAAAAGAAGAAACTATTGAGGCTCGGCTGGGAAATCATCTACACATCGAAAGGAAGCTCTATCAGGCATGATAGGCTCTACCCATTAATTTGTTCTACTTTTTCCTAAATGTCTTCATTAAAAGAACTCTGTTCTTAGGAAACAAATGAGTTTGTATTTGGTTTAGTATTGTTTTCAAAAATTATTTTTCTCTACATTTTATCTGTATGGAATTTACTAAAACTAGATAGTATGATATGCGGCTATGCTAGAAAAAATGTTTTGGGATTTTTTCTTGTTGGAAAATAATAGTAAGCATGCTTTACTTTGCTGAGCTTGAGATGTTTTTGAATCTGAGAGCTCCTGTTGGACTATACTGAAGCTAGATAGTAGAAGTCACTACTATGAAAGAAATATGATTTGGATTTTTGTTCTTCCTTGCTAGAAAAATGATAGAATCATGTTTAGCTTCTTCCTGAACTTAAATGTATTAGAATATTTTCTTACACTTGTAAGTTGTGAGAAGTCTTGCTAGTGACTTGTCTGATTTTGGGACTGAATGAATCTCTTCGAATCAATCTACCTGATAGCACGGTTGATAGTTAACCAATTGGCATGATCCATGTAAAGGTATAACGAATGTATTTACATCCTCCTGAAGTGAGTTTGAGTGCTTATGAGTCACCTTATCAAATTCATCTTGTTGGGATTAACTGGTTCTTTTCATTTAAGTTTGATGTACAGTTGATACTGTTGGAATGGGGTATCTAGGTTGAACTATGTTGTAACTCAATCATGTCTATCTTAAGGAAAAGGGTTGAAACATTTTCAGTTTGGCTATTCTTCCTTTGAGCTTGACTTTGGGCACCTGACTTGGGGTCTTGTCGTTGTTTTTTGTTTCTCCTTGTGGTCGAATCTGGGTCAATTTATTCTTCCTGAACCAGTAGTATGTTCCATTGATTCTTTTGAAGTATGTGGATCTGGGTTGTCTTGAATGGAAATTTTGACTGTTAAATCTTTTTTCACTTTCTTTTTTCACTTTACCATAAAGGGATGGGTAAGCTGTGTGTGTGTTGACACTTTGAAAATAAAGTGTTGCCGCATAAGGGGAATCTAATTCAATGTATCTTTGTATCTCTTTATTTAGGAAAACTAGAAGAACTTCTCAGTTGGTGCTACTAATGTTTAGAATGATTTTAATCTTCTGTTGTTGGGTTTGTTGGCTTTAGATACTATTATTAATGGAAGCATTGGAATAAACATTTGTATTTCAGTAGCCTTTGCGCTACAGTTTCTATTTTTGTTTGTATGTTGGGAAAACTTCATTTTTTCAATTTCTGACTTTCATGTTCAGTCATAGATATCGATTGTAATATCAAATAGTTCTTTGGTGGTTTTTGGAGTTGAATGTTTTCTTGTTCAATCAAATATGTCTCAGTTCTTTTATATTCTGGTATGTATACCTCTTTATAAGAAGGAATAATGAGATCTTATCTCATCTTTATTTGTTGTCATCCTTTCTCTCTTTTCTAAGTTGGGATATTTTCAATACCATTTTTTTTTTTTGAACTCGGAAGGCAGATATAGATTGATCCTTTCTCTATTTTCGATCTTTCTCTCATATGTATTGCTCTTGTGTATGGAGCTGACATGTTCGGTTAGTATTACGTTGATGGATTTTTAGGGTGAGTAGTTAGTGGATAAATCCTTACTTTCTTCTCCTTGACTAATACATTGGTAGGGATGTAATTATGTGTGACTAATTCCATGTGCATTCAAATTAAATCTATCCTTTCTCAAACTTGTTGATGTTAATCCTAAATTTAGGCTAGAGTTTGACTTTGAACTTGGATTTAGTTTCTCAAATAAGAAACTCTTACTTTAAGATGTTGTTGGTTCATCCTAATTTTTTTCATAAAGTTAATTGAGCTTGGCATTAAATATCCTAGGATGGAGTAAGTTAATGTTGTGTAATTTGAAGCATTGTTCCTTTAAGGTAATTCTATTTATATGAATTATTAGAGTTAGTATCTTCTTCTTTTGGGTTAATGAATCTAGATTTGAATCATAAATAATAGTAGTTGAAATGTGGTTGGTGATCTTATCTGAAATAATTCTTTTATGAAATCATAGGCTGAACATTGATTTTGATTACTCCATGATCTTCTCTTAATGTGGATATGGATTATCTTTTGTTTCTCCCTCTTATGATCTGTTATTTCTTTGATGTGTCTTTCTTTAATGCTTTAACTGTTTCATGAAAACAAAGTTCTTTTTATGAAATAGTTAGTTGAAATCATATCATTTTAATGCTTAGTGCTTATCATGCTCAGTTCACTGAACTGACCTGTGCTAGAAAATTTTGCAGATGGACTTCGTAAGTGGTAAAAATGGATACAAGATATTTTATGATGTTACTTTTGTTTACCAAAAGAGTGGATCTCTTATGGGAAATATGATTCATTATTTAAATGTATTTTTGGAAGGGAAAGTTGTAATTTTATAGGGTTTATTGTTGTTGTTTGACACTGAGGATGTCTAAAGTATTGGTACTTGTAATGTATGAATTCCTCCTTGAGAAATGGAAAATATTGTGGGTTTATCTGTACTTGATGTGTCATCTTTTTACATAATCAGTGATTATTAGTGATATGCTTATCTCTGTTCTTTTATTTATATACTTCTGAATTGAACCCCTTTTGGGTTGAAATAAAATGAACTAGGTGGTAAGGGAATTAGATACCTATCCCTTTATTTAAATGTAACTTATCTAGTTGGCATTCATGGTTGATCATTTAATTAAATATCTATGGTTATTTAAAATGATGTAAATGGAAGAGAAAATCCATTATGATAACTTGTATAATGTTAAGAGGTTACAATGAACCCTAATTCTTAATAAGAACAAGAAAGACAACTATTCCAAAATGATAATCATTTTGTTTAGAATCCTTGGGAATTTAAACCTAATGTCATCTTGGAAAGAGGAAGAGGTACTTACTCTTGACTTGTACCTTAAACTGAATAAAACAAAAGATAGGTATATACAAATATAAAATAGTAGACTTCATTTCAATGAAGTCTATTAAAAAGAATCTGATTCAGAACTTAAACAAGTTAAGTCATGGTTAAGTTAAGTAAGTGAACCATATTGTTAGTATGTTGTTTCTATTTGTAAATTGTATCCTAAATTAGGAAGTTAATGAATAAAAATCAATCTTGATGTTTCTGCAAAGCATTTACAATTCATTTATTATTGGAAACCTTAATAATTAGTGAAACTAGGAAATCAACATGGATGCTTTAATTAGACTTTAATTAAGGAAAATAATTAAGTAATTAACTTATTTCTTGGGTATGTACATCCAGAGAGGATAATTTTGTTGGATGTTGGCACACACCAACTGTAGCACCGTACCTCCATGAAGACTTAGGTCTTCATGAGGATACTATGTTGTAGTTGACATGTTGCAACACCCTTCAGAGTTGAATCATCTAGATCTACATAAACTAGGACTTGATCTTAGTTATACCCTAGGTTAGGTTGGAAGTATGATCTAGTGTTGGGGGAAAATCACAACTACTTAGGATAATTAGACACACAATTGACTTAGGTCAATTGAGTATGTCTATGTACCCTTATTCACCGCAAGTAGCCTTCTACCCTAGACTATGTTGCTAACCTTGGTTAGGGTTTAATCTTGAACAAGTGGACTGACGGGAGTTAGTGAAGACCATTCTAGATAATAGATGAAGTGGGGTAAAGGATGTATTCCATTTGATGAGTATGTCATCTAGGAATATTAACATGAACAATATGTTGTAAATCTTTGGCCAAAGTATCACAAGTTGTTGGTTGTGTTGTCCTATGTCACCTAGTTTTAAGATGTGAGATTTCAGATGAATATTGGTAACAAGTATTCAGATAGGCCTCTTAAACAGAACACTTAGCATCCAAAAAAGGGTATGAGAACCAAGTATACCTAGTATATAATTCAATGAGTGATCAATGAGTTCACCGAGTCATGAAATGAGAGATTGGTGTTTCACCAAGTCATTACAAACTGCATATGGTTATTTGTTATGAGATTGATTGGCATTGAATGTGTATTCTAAATTATGATTATTTAGAACAAAGAACATTATTATATAAAAACTTATACGCTTGAGCCTTCTCTTTGTCCTGTAAAAATATTTATGTGAGCAGAGTAATTGAATGAGCCCTGTGTGTTATAGAGCTGCCTTTCCTCCTCCATTCTTGTATTTTTGGCCTACTTTGATAACTACATCAACCAAATATTCTAGTAAATTCACCTTGAGTGACACGGTTGATGCAACATTTATTTAAATGAATTATAATTTTGAGTGATTCTCCACCTATCATAGATGTCTGGCCATTACATATAAAGTATCTGCTAACCCATTTAGCCACCTCTCTCCAAATGTCAGGAAAACTTTCCCTCGTAACTCCTTTTTTAGTACCTTCAGAGGTAAGGATTACCTCAGGAAATGATTCACCATCCACATGAAATAGAGTAATAAATTCCTTGAGGGGAGTATTTTTTGTCACTTTCAGACCAAAATGTGGTAAAATAGATAGTTTAGAAATAACCTAGCTAGTAATTTTGACTCTTTTTCCTCCAGTGCATGAGAAAGTAGCTTCAAAATTTACCAAGAATTCATCCACTATGCTTTCATCAAAACCTTATAATTTTCATATGAATTCAAGCCTACCAGAATCATAAAATACCTATGAAATAGTGGCATTCCTGAGTAATGGGTCCAAATAATCTAGCTCTGACTTTTTATTTTGCCCCATGGTGAAGGTGAATCCAAACAATAGAGAAACAAGAACAAGGGCGTGCTTAAAACCACAATATAATTAAAGTGATAATGGCGTGTTCAAATTCACCAAGAAATGATAGGAAGTGGTTAATAAGGATCAATTTGAAATGCACCCAAATCCTCAAATTTCCTGGAGTCGGCACGAATTTGGTGGCGTGAAAAGCTAACAGGACTGGGCATGCGAGGGAAAGTTTATTATGTGGTACTGCACATATCCTCTCATTTAAAATGGTATTGAAACCTAGCCCTCCTAGAAAGTAATGCATCCTTTTCTTAGAATCCTGATACCAGCGGTACCCTCTGTAGTTAAGACTTATTATACCCCACCTTGTGTCATAAGATTTGGAATGATATTTCTAATAAATGCATCAAACATTGTGTAGGGATGAAATTATGATAAGTATATGTGATGGGGAATTGATTCATAAGGAAATATCCATAATGAATTAGAATTCACTTACCCATGTCAATTCAGCTTCCGATATCCATAGATTTCCACGTCCTTCAGTCTAATATATAATGTGATTAGTGGCCTTTTAAACAATGAAATTTTTTACTTTTTATTGAAAACAAGAAAACTAAGGGAAGAAAATCAAAGTTGTGATCATCCTTCTTTATTTAAATTAAAAAAAAAAGTACTCCTGATAGGAGGGGAAAAGTGCCTCCTCCACATCCATTTCCTCGCTTAGAATGATGTTGTTGTTGAAGGTTTCCTTGTCTAGAGAACGTTGATACATCCTAAGTTTGTGTCTATTCACAAGAAGATTTTTTCTATCACCATCAATTGGTAATATTATCACAGAGTCATTATTAAACACTTTGTCAATCTGATGTGGTCCTAACTAGTGTGTCTGTAGCTTTCCTTTAAACTGTTGATATTTCAAATAGAAGAGTAGGACCCATTATCCCTTGTTAAAATTATTGTATTTGATATAAGAATCATGCCATGTCTTCCTCTAATGTTAGATTTTTTTTTTTGCTTCCATCCTCATTTCATCCAATTCGTTCAGCTACATCACTCATTCTCGTTGTGCTTCATCTAAATTGATGTTCATTTCCAGTGTTACTCTCCATGTGCATAACTCAAACTATACAAGTAATAGTGGCTTATTTCCATATACCAACTTATAATGGGAAAACTAGTAGTGGTTTTCCTTGTCATGTTATAAGCCCAAAATGCCTTAGGGAGTTTTATTACCCATTTTTTCATGTCTGAGTTGACCACTTTCATCAAAATGTTCTCAAGTTCTCATTTGGCAACTTCCACTAACCCTTTGGATTGGAGATGGTATGGTGATGATTTCTGGTACTTGATTCGGTAGATTTATAGAAAATCCTCAATCACCTTAGACAAAAATTGAGGTCCTTGATCAGATACAAGTGCTCAAGGGACACCAAATCTTAGGATTATGTGATTGTACAAAAAGTCAACAACAACTTCCTCAGTGGCAGATGCCAGTGCTTGAACCTCGGCCCATTTCATGACGTAGTTAGTACGCACCAATAGGTATGTTTTCCCAAAATATGGGGGATCAAAAGGTCCAATGAAATCAATTCCCCATTTCTCAAATGGTCCTAAGACCAACTAGGGATTGAGAGGCATTTCCATAGATAGTGTAGGCTTCCCCATTCTTTGACATGCATCACACTGCCACACATACTTCTTTACAAACCTGTGGAGGGAAGGCCTATAATACCCAACTCCAAGGACCTTTTGAATTTTCCTCTTCACTAAGTAATGTCCTCCTTTAGGTTCATCATGACAAGCTCGTAGTATGTCGTATACTTCATCTTCTCAAACACACTTGCAAAGAACAATATCAAGACAACATTACACCACTTATATGTTGCACTATTTTTTACTAATCTTCATCTCTCTTTATGATTAAAATAGGAAGGAAACTTCCCTATAGTCAAATAATTTGCAAAATCGGCAAACCACGGAGGTTTAGTTGATATAACAAAAAGATGTTTGTCTGGAAAATGATGCTGTACTACTTTGTCATCACCTAAACCATTAAATCTCTAAATAAAATAAATAACAACATTATATTTCCCTGGCTTATTAATAATGGTCAGATTGAATTCCTGTAACAAGAGTAGCCATCTAATAATCTAACCTCTGACTACTAGTTTATTCATCAAATATCAATGTTCGAGTGGTCAGTATAAACAAAAAATTTATACCTAGTAATGTAATGTCTGAATTTATTCAGCGAGTAAACAACAACTAAAAATTCATTTTCCTTAGTGGTGTATTTTTTCTCTGTAGGGGTCATATTCTTACTGATAAAGTAAATGGCATACATCTGATCTTCTTCATCTTTATGTGTAATAAAATATCTCATGGTTGTATTAGAGGCATCAATGTGAATATGTAAAGGTAGCCCCCAATCAGGTCCTCTCAAAACTGGAGTGATGGTTAGCTTCTCCTTGATAATATCGAATGCCTACTGACACTGAGGGGACCATTCAAAAACACAATATTTTATCAGCAAATAAAACATAGGTGTAATAATATTACTAAAGTCTTCGACGAATCACCTATAATATCCTACATGACTAAGGAAAATCTTGATGTTAGTTTGATTTTTTGGTGTAGGTAACTGAGTGATGACTACAATATTTTTGGGGTCGACATGTATTCCTTTGGCAAAAACATGGTGGCGCAAGATGATTCCCTGATCAACTATAATTAGACACTTTTCATGACACAGGGAGAGTTGGTGTTGCTCACATCTACTTAATAAATTTTCAAGGTTATTTAGATATTCATCAAAAGTGGATCCATGGACAATGAAGTCATCCATGTAAACTTCAACACATTAATTTGTGAGATCTACAAAAATTTCCAAGACTGCTCTCTTAAAAGTAGGGGGTTCATTACAAATTTGAAATGGTAAGACCCGATATGCAAATGTACCCCAAGGGAAAGTGAAGGTTATTTTATCTAGGTCAGAAGGTGCAATACTTATTTGGTTATACCCACTAAACCCATCCAAGAAGGAAATATATTTCTTACCTGTGAGATTGTCTAGAACTTGATCAATAAAAGGCAGGGGAAAGACGTCTTTCTCAGTGGATTTATTAAGTTCCCTATAGTCTATAAATATCCTCCATTTACCATTTATATTGGGAACTATAACTAATGGTGATACCCAATGACTATCAAATATAGGATAGATGAATCCTACCTTCAGTAATTTTTCTATCTCATTTTTTACTATGTATCTGAGTGCTAGATTAATTATTCATTACGGTTGTCTTATGGGTTTAACATTCTCAGTGTAGATATGGTGAGTGTAGATCCTAGGATGAATTCCCTTCATATCAGTATAATCCCAAGAAAAATATTGGGAATGTTTCCTCAAAATTTCAAAAACTCTAGCCTCTTGGTTGACCTTTAAATTATTACCAATGGCTAGTTCTTTTCCTATGTCAACAGTCACTTGCTTTGTATCTTTCAAAATAGCGAGCTCTGCATCAGTGATTAAAGAATTTAAGGGAAAAACATGAGTGGCTGAAGCATGTGTAAAATAGTTACATTTTTATGAGACATAATCTTGGTCAAAGAACAATAGAAATAAGTGACTATGCATTATGCATTATAAGCATAGATTTGCTTAACAATTTTCATTAGAAATGTCACTTACCAAGGAAATAGTATCAGGATGTGCTCAGAAAAAATGGTTCTGCAGCCAGTTTCAAGTTCTGTAGCCTCAGTTCTATTTCCGTAGCCAAAATATCCTCTTCATTAGACAATGTATATGACTCAACAATTTTTGTCATGTGATTTTTCATACAATGGTATGGCCTGATAAGAAGAACTCAAAGAGTTAGTCTCTGAAGAATCTACCCATACATGTTCACAATCATACACATACAGATGGGAAGGAGGATATAATGAAGTATGCTTGGATTTTTGCCCATTTAAAATGGTCATTTTTTCTAACGTACAGTCAATATATGTACCAACAGTAGCCAACCAGGGTCTTCCTAAGATGATTGGATATCCCAACTTCTGTGATTTAGGATGTAAGACCATGAAAATCCACAGGGTACTCCTAGGATTCAACCATGACCATTATATTGTCAATTGCACACCATCTGGTACAATAATGGATTGAAATGCTAATTAAAGAATGGTATTAGTAGGCTGCAATCCTATTAAAGACAACATATTGAACATATATGTTGTTATAAAATTGATGGCAAGCACCAAGATCCGCCAAAACGCTAGATATTAACTGATCATGTATACAAATAATAATTATTGGACTCCCCGAATCCCTGTATTTTGGTGAAATAATTTTTCCAGCAACAAGATCAATTAAATTCCCTTCCACCTTGACTATTTTCATGTATTTCTTCTTCCTTCCTGGTGTCTTGATACATTTATTTTGAATGGTCTAGTTTAGTTCAGGAATATACCTTATTTCTCTCAGAAGCAGGACCTCAATTTTCACCTTTTTAACTCTTGAACTAGCGGTGTTTCCTCTATAGTTTGAGTTTCCTATAATCGTTCAATAAAAGGAGTTGTATGAACATTCTTATTCTTTCCATGACCACTCCTAGTGTCTTGTATTGGTTGAGGATGCATAGTTTCTTACATTTTCCTCAAGTATCTCTTCTTTCTCATTGTCTACAAGTATTTCTATGATAACAATAGGAGGATTCAATATTTTCCCAGACCTTAGTCACAAATTACTGATAGTATTAACCTACATTGTATCACTCTTTCCTGCTTCATCAAGTGAAGTTGTCTTCTGATTTTTAGGGTTTGCTACAGGTTGGGCTGGAAGTTATGTTTTGGCTGCTTATCCGTGTTGTTGATAGTTTAGTGGTGGGGGCATTAAATTCTGTTGTGGTTGCAGGAACCTCCTATGTTGATTATTATTCTATTGTGGTGTCCATTGTTGGGTTTTGTTAGGATTTTGTTGAGGTATCCATAGTTGCTGTGGGTTAGGATTTTATTGAGGTACCCACTGTTGGTTTTGCCATGGATTTGCATGGTCTAGTGATGTCCAAACCTACTAATTGTAGGGACTCATCCATAGTGGTGGATGTGGGTAATCCATCCAATTTTGTGGTGCCCACTCAAGTTGTCCCTAAGTAGGTTGAGGAGGCTGACTAGGACAAGAAATCATCCAGGGGTTCTAAGTAGGTCAAGGAGCATACACAACTTGATTATTTGGCATTTGAACAAATTTTACCTCTACCTCAACTTGAGAGATAACATTCAATCCTCATTTCAACTGAGGTAATAAAGTGCAATGCTTAGCATCGTGATCAGAAATTTCTTAGATCAAACACATGTCCGTGACCCCTAAAGGAAACTCTCTCAGAGGATGTCTCTTCCTGCATTTAGGGAAATATATGTCCAATGGTTCTTTTACAGCACTTTTATTTTATTTTATCCCATCAATGGTTGATGTCAATTGTGACAAGATGTCTATTTTCATGTTGGTCATTTCCTCCAGAAGTTCAGAGGTTCCTAGGGAAAGCTTGGATGTTTTTATTTTTCATATACCTCCTCATGTTCTAGAGTAACTTTGGCATAGCTCAGTGATTTGTTCCATACTAACTTCTATGCACATCACCTCCTCCCATAAGATGGAGGGAATCCTTGGTTTCCTCATCAAGTCCTTTAAGGAAAATTGTCTTAGTAATTTATGCATGTAACTCATAACCACTCCTACGATGGAGAAAGAGAAATCTATCTAGATAATCCTCTAGATTTTCATCTTCGTTTTTTCTTTATCTAGAAAATCTCTTCTTTCCTATCCCTTCCCTTGCAGTAGTCTTGATATTTATGCAAAACGTTTGTGTCCATGGCCTCCCAATAATGAATGGAGTTAGAGGATAATCCCATGAACCATCTCATAGCAGAGTATTTGAGAGTGGAAGGAAAGATTTTGAGTTTTTTATTTTCTATTCTGTAATCATATGTCTGGTAAAGAACTTTGAATTCAAACAAGAACCGATCGAGGTATTTTACAGACATGACTTAGAAGATAGGGAGGATGGATGGTGAGATATTTTTCATAGGTGCATTCTCGTCTTCATCCAAGACAATGGGATAAGTAAAGGTTCTACCCAGGGATTGGTTCTCATTATTCCTGTTGTCTCCCATTTCTGAATGTTTTTCAGGTTCCAAATAGGTTGATGTAGAATGTTCAAAAGGTCTTCTAGTCATTGGATTAGATTCAGTGTCACTTTTAGTGTTCCCTATGTGTAGTATGTTTGGATATATTTGTTGGATGTTGCATGGTATAAATCTCCCTTGATCATCCAATGGCCTAGGCATCAAGGTTGGTTATGTAAACAAGGCCGAGGACTTCTACTGGTTGCATAGATGAACTCCATTAACACCCATAACATATAAAGTGAAGAAAATGGTGGATTGATGCTTATGGTGTCCCTGAAACGATGGTGCCAAAAATGATGGGTCATGGTATTCTTCCAATCATTTAACTAATAGATTAATCTATTGGTGTCATTATCAAACCTTGATTTTTTCCTAGGATGTATGCAATGGATTCCTATGTAGTCATTTATACTATTGGGTCTTTATTGGGGGGTTTCTATTAGATCTTTTTGAATTTTTTACTAATCTATGGAAACTCAATGTAAATCTACAGAATTAAGTTACTGTGATAAAATGAATTCTGAAAGTTGTACTTCTAACTCAAATGGAAATGCGCACGCAGAATTGAAAGAATAGAATTGAAATTGCACACTCATAATTAAAACTTACAGCTAAAGTAAAAGCACATGCTAACTAGAATTTTCATAAGAGAAAATACACATTCTAAATGGAAATTTCAATAAGGAAAATAAACACACTTGAACAAGAATTGCATGAAACACACTGAAATAGAAATTATAGTAAAGGAACTAAGTGATTATGATTTTTAAGAAAACCATATGCATATGTAAACGTTAACAACCTATTATCTCCTTGGTCAAGTGGGCCCTTTCTCTTCCTTAGGATAGAGGAAATATTAATAGCTCAAGATTATCAAAATGATATCTCCTTATATTAATTCAAATAAGTTCCATGACATATTCAGTGCGGAAAGGAAAAGTACTAAATGCAACAAGCTATATCACAGATTATAAATATTACCAACTACTACATTGTTCTTCAAGGAGGTGTCTTTATATAGACATGGGTGGTTACATAATATGCCAAAATTACTGGCACTAATGTCTTCCACTAATAGTATTGATCAAGACTCATAAATTCCTATAAGATTGCTAGAAACAAGACCCATACTTATAGGCTGATAGATGGAAAAAGTCTTCCACTTCTACACTCCAACTCTAAACTTAGGGCTCCTTAATTGCATTGATAATAAACATTCATTATTTTCCTACACACATCACCACATTTCTCTCATGAAGGAATTTAGTAGGAAGTTATACAATTAATTAAGTTACATGAGCAAAATAAAGGAAAATGCATTAAACTCTCTAATATATACATATACAAATCATCCCCATGCATTATCAAATCATGTTTAAATAAAAAATTATAAATCATATGAATAGCATAAATAAGACAAATAATGTACTCATCACCTATATTGAGCCTTTAGGAGAAGAAGACTTAATCAAAATTTATGTGTGCACTATCAGGGACCCTAAGGTTGCTCAACCAACAAAAGAAGGTGTTATTCTGTGGGAAGGTGCTCAATCTGTAAGTGATACAACTAGTGTGGCATGTGACCCTCTTCTTTTGAGGAAGATGTCTTGGAATTTTATGCATGATGAGGCATGGAATTAAGTCAAGTTTCGTGAGTCAGGGGTGCATCTTTCATTGTCCTCATAAGCATATCCTCTAGTTTTTGTGTTAAGTGAGATACACCTTTTTACTTGTTGATGCAATCCATTTATCAACTATTCCATAAGTAGGACTCTTATCTGAAACCTATTTTTCCTTACCTTTTAGTGTGTCCATGCTAGCTACTCCTTCCTTCAAAGTATGGATACCATCCTTAATAATTATAGAATCTCTATATTCTTTAAACACTATAGTATTTTAAAGTGATAGATCTATACCCTTCTGTATGAGCCAAGTGTGAGTACTTCTTATGAAATTGACATATCTTTCATGTAAACTAGATGGTTCTTGCTTATTCCAGTCAATGCATGACATTGGTTGTGCTGCCAAGTTTTCTTCAATGTAAAACCTGTTCAAAACATTTTTTATCTTCTACAAATCCCTCAAGGACAAATACAACTTATAATCTATGAAACGAGACAGAATAATTTGGGAAAAATCCCTAACTCTAGCTTCCTTCTCATCTTTATACTCTATCTAATAATCCTCATAATTAGGTTCATGTTCATATGAGTTGGCTAGGATAGTGTGAATTATCCATTTTATGTCATATTTTGGTCTTAATTAAAAATTTGGCATGACCATCGTATTCATTTCAACATCAAGGAGTCTTGATTTGATAATGGTTGGGCATGTATATTTTCCAATAGTGATTGGGAATTTGATGTTTATTTTATTTTTACTAGTAATAAGTTTATGCACCTCAGCAAGTTGTCTTGATATTTCAAGTAATTCCCAGTTATCATCCATGTATCTTAGGAGCATGTATGCAGTGCCTTGGAAGCCACTCACCCTAATTTAATTGAAGAACATGAATTGTATAAAGTAGCACCCAAACTCATTGATAACTTTCCTTTCTTTGGATGACATTTTTTATTATTCCCAATCTAGTTTGAACAAGCAAATTATGGGTGTCAAAAAGTCATCTCGAGCTCTTCTAATGGTTCTATAAATTTAGTTGAGGGTACACATCATAAACCATGTAATATGAGAATTACCTTACACTTGGGCTACCAGTGAGAGATTTATGGAGAGTCATATTGTATATAAGGTAAGAAGTCATAAATAACTCACTTTTCTACTTTGATCCCTCATGAATTTGCATAGTTATCTTGATGAACTAGTCATGAATAGAGTTACTAATCAATTCTCCCTAATAAATGTTTTCCTTAAAGATGAGAATTACTTGAGTATATCTAAATATCCATTCATGGAAGCAGTACGTAAATTCAAGGATTACAATCCTTCTTAATAGGGTAATAATGTCTTCAACCTCTTAAATAAATTTTGAAATTTTCAATTTCTGGGGATTCATGTGTAGGAGTCTCTAGGCTTCGATAACCATTTATTATTTGTGATATTAGAAAATGATGTATTATGGGTAGCCCAAAAATTCCTCTATCGATTTGAATTTTATGTCCACCACCATATTTATCTTAGGAATTACTAGCATCTCATCAAATGTTTATGCTCTCAATGATAAAACCTTTGTACCACTACCATCTAACACCTCATATGTTTTAGGGTTATATTTATCAGCACACAACCATACCAATTATGGGTACTAAATTGAGGGAGAGAAACTGGAAACCAAAGGAATACCACTTACATCAATGGAGGCCATGATTTCAATCCTATCAGGTGCATGAAGTCTTTGGATAAATTCATCACAGTCGGTATTTCCTAGGTTTGTATTAGTTACATCATCTAGGTCACTTGAAATGTTGGACATGACATGGGTTCTAACCAAATTGATATTCATGGTGATAAAGGTTAAAAACATAATCCCTTAGTGAATAATGAAGAAAATACAGTGCTATGATAGGGTTGATTCAATTCACAACCCATATAAACCCTTAACATAATGAGAACGAAGGTATATCAAGCCGTAAACCATAGCCATGCATGTGTAGTTTAAATTCCAAATTATAGGTCAAACATGAATGTAAACACACCAATTCACCTTCAGAATGCTTCAATGCAGCTCATTTTTGGGTTTTAGGGATCTTTTTCTATTCTTAGCACCCCATATATGCTTAATCACTTTAAATTTTTAACATAGTGTGCAAGATTTAGAAAAAATTTCAAACATATAGTTCCTTCACACGTAGTTCATTAATGGTAAAGACCCATTCACGTCTCATACATTTTTATCTATTGATCTATGATTCAAGATGTGAACCATCCACATGTATAGATTTTGCAAGGAACGAAGGTGAGGAATCATTTTATAATTTTGAAATAGTTACAAGAATGTAATTTATAAAGTTGTATGGGATGTATGGTTTCGAGACACATTAATAGAGTGCCATGTATCCTCTATCAGGATCGAGAGCTTGGGATGCATCTTACATTTTAGCACAAATTACTAATCTGAAAACTGTAATACTGTAAGGATGCAAGTTTGATAGAATACTATGGAAATACGCCACATTTCCTCCCTCTTTTGGGCCTAAGAGGAACGAAAGAATTTTATATTTTAGAATGATATGTTGAGTTGCAGGGTGGAAGGATGTAATGAATTCATGCCTGCTATTTTCAAGATTCAACAAATATTCCCTTTTTCATGTGTCAAAGTTGAATTTGCATTTTTCACAAACGTGGTGTGCCTCACTCGGCACGAGTTCAAAAAATGGTAAAAGACAAGGAAACATATTGATAACAGATGATAAATGTAATAAAGGTGGTAATAGTTTTTTTTATAAAAGTAAATAATTACACTGTGGTTAAGATTACTCATTACGAAAGTAACACAACTAAGTCGTAATATACGTCAAAGTGGAACCAAGCCGCAATCATGAATAATAAGGAGAAATATATCAATTTCCACACTATTATTACAACATCATATTTTCAAACTCAAGGGATAGAGATTCGGTGTGACACCACTTCCATAAGTTATATATGAATTATAATTATATTTATAAACATCAATGATAAATGAATCATTCTGACAATAAGATTGAGATAATTAACTAGTGATAAAACTTATTGCATTGGAAAACTAATTGATAACTTAATTTAAAATCATTGTGAGGTCAATAATCATTTAGAGAATGATCTTAAGGTGTGTGGAAGGCCAAAATAATTATTACACTCATGGGTTCCATTTCATTCCCCATATGGACCCATACCTTCACAATCTATTAAGTAAATTATAATATTAGATTGAAATAAATAATGCATTCCCTTATTAAAGTTTAACCCTATAACCAAATTATGTTCCCAATATAATACATTCAATTAAATACCATTATAGTTTGTACCTATATGACTTAAGTTAGTTTACAAGTAAACTAGATCCCTAAGATATGAGAGATCCCCACCATAAGATCATAAACGCTAAAATTTTATAACTTATGAGGATGTAAAAAACAACCTAAAATCTAAAATTCAGTTTTAATCTCTTATTTTATACAGATGCCTAGTTTTTCTTTTACTTTGTATCTTCTTTTGTTTGTAGGAAGGTAAAGAAGCTCATGAAGAGTTCAAGGGGGAATATATTCAAGGAGTATCCACTCCATTGATGTTTAAAGATCTAGATTTGGAATCTCGTCATGGTTTGCACACAAACATTTTATATTCCAAGGGTTTCCAAAATTATTTTTTTCCTTCATTCTTTTGTGCTTTATCTCTGCAGGTTTATTGATTTGTATTGTTATTTTTTTATTAAGAGCTCATATTCAGATAAAGATTGAGAGTGAGTTGTGTATTAAAATATGCATATATGTGTGTTTATTATAAGTATATATATATATATATATATATATATATATATATATATATATATATATATATATATATATATATATATATATATACATGTATATATATTATATATGTATATACATATACTATATATGTATATACATGTGTGTGTGTGTGTATATATATATACATATATATGTATAGATATATATGTATATATACATATACATATATATGTGAAATAAATAATGTTGACAACATTATAGAAGGCTCTAAATGGGTGATTATATAATGAGAAGGCCACAAGGAACTATGTGAAGAAGGGAAGTGGCCATAGGTCGTGGAAAAATATGGCAAGGGGTTGTGGCTTCTTAATGATATTTATTTTAATCATTTCATTATATATATAAAGATAATCATTATGGAAATAACCTGATTCATGACAAGTTATCGAAATAATTTGGTAATAAAAGGCATTTTTAAATCCATTATGGTAATACCCAGGTTTATAATAAGCTCTTGTTATCCAAAATAAGCCCCTGCTTATTTTGGCTAACTTTCCTTAATCCTTCCTTCTTTTGTGCCTCAGTTGAATTTTTCCACTTTTCAACCACTCAAAATTATCTGGAAATGGCTTCATTAGATAGAGAATTTTCTCACCTTTCCAAAAAGGTAAAATTTTCCTTCTAACTCCTTGTATTTTGGAAGTTATGGCTCGACGGATTTTTTGAGGGAAATTTTCCCTGGGAAGGCCGAAAACCAATAAGAATGTGCCACGTGGCGGCGAAATGGCAGGTCAGCGGAGGTAAGTTGGAAAAATTGCCAAGGAGTGGGTGGGGCACAAAGGAAAAAAATTTCTAGAGGTCCCGCCAAGGAGAAGGAAAAGAAATGGTTTGAACCCGCGGACGAATGAGAATGTGCCACGTGGCAGCGGAGATTGGACCGGCAGGGGTAAGTTGAAAAAGTGGTCAAAAAGGTGCAAAGGAAATTTTTTGCCTGCGGGCCTGTAGAGGAAAAGAAAGATAATTAAGGACCACACCATATCAAAGTGTGCCACATGTCCATGAAATTGGCAGGAGTCGTAGGGGCAGAGTAAATTTTGGATTTTTGCTAAAGTAGTTGAAGGTGCAAAGGAAAGAATTGGCCCGAAGGTTCGCTAGGGAGGAAATGGAAATTTTGGTTAAATCCCCATGAGTGAATAGGGTGGTGACACATGTCCTATTCTTGGTGAAGGTCGGGGGCATGGGGATGATTTGGAAATTTTGCTAAAGTGGCCAGCGGCGTCAAAGGAAAAATTTTGAGCGCATGTCTGAGCAAACAGGGTGGTGACACGTGTCTCGGAGCGGCGGGGCACGGAGAAATTTTAGAGTTTTTTCCAAAATTCAAAAAGGTGTAAAATGGCCATTTGATCCCATAGACCAATGGGAATGTGCCACGTGGCATTGGAATGGTGGTGCATGGAGCTTTTTGGGGAATTTTTCCCAAATTCAAAAAAAAGGGAAAAATTTTGGGTTTCATCCCGCCAACCTGAATTTTTCCCCAATTTTTCCCTAAATATTCTGAGGGGCATATCTTTCGATCAAGAGCTCAGGTTTTCTTTATTTTTGTGTCATTGGAAAGCTATTGAAGTCCTCTACATGATGGAATTTTCAATTTTGTTTTTTTGGTGGAGTTTAGTGAGAGAAAAATCAGAAAAACTCCTTTGGCATGGGGAAAAGAGTAGAGCCGACATTCAACCACCATTTTTAATGTAGTATGGCTTCCATTCTTCTCCAGCATGGTCAAAAATCTTGGGGAATGAACTTTTAAGGGTACCCATGCTATTTTAATGTATCTGGTCAATCGTTGAATCATTCATTTCACTTTTCCCGCATTTCTCCTCCCTAAACTCGGGTTTTCATTGTTAAAAGCCAGATTTGGCTCATTTGTAAAGGGTTGGATGTTTTTTATGTTATGCAGGATCCCTCCTTCACCCTAGCAAGTGAATTTTTGGAATATCAGACCTTTTTTTTAGGACTGCAACATGTTTTCTACCTCTTTGTTGTTGTAATGCATTGTATTTAAAAATGGAAATGACAATGCAAGCTCTGTGAATGAATTTTCAATCCTTTCTTGTGTTGTTTTCTCTATCTTGATCCTTCATTACAATTTTAGCAATTTTTGCATGATTTGTGTTACATTTTTCATAATCTCTGTCAATCTGCAAAAATAGATGTTCACCACTCCTTTGGTGTATCACCTTATCAGTCTAGTTTTATCTTCTTTTCTTTCTATCCTTGTCTCCTTGGTAGAATTAGAGTAGGATTTTGAGTTAAATCTTTGCAAATTTCATGCATACATCTAATCATAGGAGTAGAGAAACCATCCTTCAATCTGGAGAGTTTTTTCCCATTTTTGCAAGTCCCACACTTGGGGAAAAGATTCCATGTTGTGCAATCACACTAAATGACCCAATTCGCACTTGCAGATCTGAAGGTCATTTACGAGGTGCTGTTGATTTGCACTAACAACTCTCTAACTTATTTTTGTACAGCTCTTACAAATATTGTGTGTGTGTGTGTGTACATCAATATTTGTAGGTTTATTACACTCTATTATTAACTAAAAATATATGAAGAAATTAGATAGAAAATATATAATTTTCATGATGGTGATTTTTATTCATAGTTGTTATTAATATGTGATTTTTATGATATTTGGCTAAGTTTATAAATAAGTAAACTCAACTATATTTCTACTACCAAGATGAAAATAACAAGAAACTACAACTTTACAAATGGTACAACAACACCATTTGCTTCTGCTCAAGACATCAAGATATGGATTTGAATACCTTAGTTTCAATATAAGTACAAGAAACTATTTGATATTTTACACTGAACATTCAACCAATGCATGATTCCATAAAGGAGAAATTTAACTACAATAGTTTAGATATTTCATATTTTCCAACTCATTCCAGATTTTTCTTACCTAGATAGCTAATTCCCTTCACTTTAAATAATATATTTCAATAGGGAGAAATAGGGGTATTTACAATTATCATACTTTTGAAATAATATTAGAAATTCCAATTTATAACATGCAACCAGATGCAATTTTAAAATAACTATTGATCCTTAAGTAAAAATATCCAACAACAATTAATTATTGTAACATTCCATTCCATATAAAGTATTCAACATATTGACATAGATTAACTAGAAGGAAATTATCCAGAGAATGCAAGTATAAATACCCTCCACTTGAAGTGGAGACAACAAGCCCAATTTTGTCAAAAATGCACTTTCTTTTACAAGCAAAAATTGCAACCTATAACTCCAAAATAAGCTCCATCCATCTCCAAACCAGCAAAATAAAACCTCCAAAAACCACAAGAGAATGATCTTGGTTGACCACCGAACCATTTGGCATCATTACATGCCACCAAGAAGATTAATATGGCATGCTAGCCTCCCCCTAAGCCCATGAAAAATAGGAATAACATCCAACCAACACACACACATAATTCAGATGTAAAAATCAATATTCAATACTTGGTTTATCACATAAAAACACATGTTCACCCAAGAAATTTTGGCTAAGAAGTACCATGCTTCTAATTTGGGAAGAGGGGATGAAAATCCCATTATTGAGTAGTAAAAATATCCATATAAACAAAAAACAATTCCATCTTATCTCTCCATAGATTCAACACCCCTTATCACTCCAAAAACACTCCCTATATCTCTCCATTATCTCCCCCAAGAAGGATTTTAAAACACATGGTTTCCTTCATCGAGGGTAAGGATGGATTTCCAAACAAAATCAAAATACATCCCAACCTACAAGCCAAATGTAGGAGTAGAATTAAAATAAATACCTCTCTCAATCTTGTCAAACAAGCATATCAAAATGTAAAGGAGGAAATTCCTCCCTCTTCGCATCCATCTCCAAAACCCATACCCTCTTAAGGGTGGGTGGAGTAGTAAAAAAATAAGCATTCCCTTTCATTCATTTACATAATTCAACTTATAACATAATTCTAAAACCCAATTAAAATACTAATGAAAGGGGGTGAAATATCCTACCTTACACTCAAGCACAAGTTCAAACCAATAATTTAACCAAGTTCCAATCTCTTCTACCATTTTTTTTCAAAAAATTAACCCCTTCACTAAGGACATGAGGGGTTAAGAAGGAAATAATGTCATATATGTCAAGCAATGGGAGGATGAAAATTTTCACCCTCCACCTAAACCACATTTAATCCAAAAGATATGAAATTTTATGTTAAAATTAAAATTAGGGAAAATAAATTTGGCTCCAAGCAATCATGAGAATCTTTAAATTTCCAAAAAAAATCCCAAAATCAAAACTCCATAAATTTGAAGTGTCTGGGGAGGGGGAAAATGATCCTATGGGATACATTTTCATTGGAAAAAGACCACCCCCCATAGGGATGAGGGTTAGGGCCTCTTTCCAATGCAAATCAAGTCATTTTCTTTCTATTTACCCTTCCTAAATGACGTATTTTTCCCAAATCCGAATTTGGGAATAATGTGACATTTAGGAGGGTCAATTAAGCTCACCTAATCCATGATTAGGTGGCCTAATCCCTCCTAACCTCCACACAACATCCCAATCCACAAGGTATGATAAGGGATAACAAAAAGATAACATAAACTACTAGGCGAGAATTAAAATAAATGAGGTTAGAATTAAACACATTGTACAATACCACATGAGCATACATTACAAGGGTAGGAGGTAGTACAATACCCACATATCCAACATAATATGTAATACATGAACAATGCACAACATGATGAAAATGTGTCATAAATCAATAGAAGAGGGAGGGTTTGGCCTCACGAGCCTTTTTATACTAATTAGAATGCATTTCCTAAATCTTGAGTTTTCACATGATCAAATACCTATCACCTACACACTCAATGAAAACCTCATATCTTTCTAATAAGTAATCAAAATATGAAAATATCATATGCATAAAATCAATCATCCATAAATAGTCATGCCTACTACACAATATAACATAGAATGAGTCATATGCATAGAAAAAGGATTAACACCCATGAATCCAACATGAATACGATAACAATACACAATCGATATCAAAACCAACCATGATACCATCTAAATCAACATAATCGATCAATGAAAAGTATCATCGAGTGCCTCATAGCAACTTTTCCATAAGAGTTAGCATCCTAGTGCTAGAAAATAATGATATCATGTAGTAATGTCACATCTAAAATAGGAGAATATATCAGCAATGTCATTTTCAAACTAAATAATCCATATACAATGAGTCCAAGTAGCTCAAAATGATAATACAGAAGAGGTGGGCACTATAGAACACATCAATGAAAACCTGAAAATTTACACAAGTTATTTTCTAAAGGAAGGAATATTTGTTTCAAAGGTTTATATATATATTATTAGATTAGGCAAAAAACAGGGATCGACTTCGATGGGCCAGTATAAAAGAGAGGAATGCAACCAGAAACAAAATAGGAAAAACAAAAAAGTAGAAAGGGGTCCCAGAAAGATGAGTTAAACATGTTTAAATCTTACATTTCAATATTTGGACCTCAGAGAGGACAAAAAAGAACAAAAAGCAAAATGACACCACAATTCGTGAGCAATCCACACACATTTCAGAGAAAAAAAAACCTACACAACAAATAAAAAAATTATTAGAGGCCCCAGGCCAGCAACAACCATCCTAGATTCCAGGACCAACCATCACCTACTCCTCCTTCGAGCTACTTATGTGAAGGTTGAATCTCCTCCTTTTCTTATCCCCTTCAATCCCCTCCACTCTGTTAAGCAAAACTTTAACCTAAATCTCCAGATCATTCATTCTATGTTTTATCTAGAGCTGATCTGCGACCATCTTCTTCGAAATTTTGATGATGTTCATAATGGACTCCCTTTTCCCCTCGTTCATGTCCTCCATGGCTCTTAGGACCCGTTATAAATACAACATCTTCCTGCTCCATTCTTCAAATACATTGGGGTCTCCCACACATTCATTCTTCCTTGAAGTGCTAGCTTCCCCAACACCACCCTCATTTTTATCTTTATCTTTCTCATTCCCCCAACGGATACCCTTACCTACTTTCATTTTAGTTAGACACTCCGCAAGAGTAATATCATCTTCCTCAGCTTGCTCCTCCAGGACCGTTGTCAAAGGATAATCCAGAACCAGCTTTTCATTCTCAACCAAAAGAAGAATCATGCCCCCATGGAGGGGCAGCTCAACTTTCTCATTCTAAAGAGAGGTGGCAAGAAAAAAGGGAATACTAGCCATAAACTTATGATGGAACATGTTGAGGAAGGTCATGTGATGGGAAACTATACTTACCCTCCAGCGTAATATATTTCATAACTTGAAGGAAAACATCCTTCTAGACCCCAGGAATTCATGAACGTGCAATGCCATCCATGAAGAAGTAACATTTCTCCTTTCCAACAAAAAATTGATCAATCTCGAGGTCTCTACGGGTTCTTTCCTTGTAGATCTTTAATCCTTCCATCTTCATATCAGTCACCCTAACAATATTGGACTCCAAGACCTCAACCTCCACACCACGGACAATAAAAACCCCATCTTTCAAGGATTTTCTGAAGTCCTTTGACATAGATGGATCGTGACCATGTAATTTAGCAACATAATTGCTAAATCCTCCAGCTTTAAGCTTGTTCCAAAGATCTTGGTATCTCTCCTCCATGTTATGACTGGTGGGTTCCACTCAAATCTTGTCTCCACCCATCTACACGTTGCCAAATTTGTCGTCCTAGAAAAATCTTTCCACAACCAACAAGTTGTTCACCCTATCAAAGGTCGAATAGAAAAAATGATTTTTGTAAAAGCTAGCATGGTACCTGGAATACTTTCCCCCACTCGTGTTGGCATCATTTATCTTAGCTCCTTCTATCCTTAATGATTTCATCATTAATATTAGAGGGTAATCTCTCTCCTTTGCACCAAATTTTGTATTCATTACTAGAACCATTATAACCTCTTTTATGCCCCCTAACACATGTAAATCATGAAACTATCATAGAACACATAATATGTTAAAATATTAGTTTAAAACATGTGACAGACTTGTAGATGACATAATTTACTTCAAGCATTAAGCTCGGAGAAGTGGAGAACACTTTAGAAATCTTCTGATCATATGGGGTAGCGCTAAAAGAAATAAAGGGACCAAAGAATACACAAGGAAGACATACTTTACTAAAAGGGTTAAATCAAGTGTGCATGTATCATAGGTTGTTTATAGTCTTGGAAAATATAATATTTGGAATATAATGTAGTAGAATCATATGAGATGAAATTTTCCAGCTAGAACTATAATCCCCAAGATGATCAATGTCATAAGGAATAGGAAAAATAGGGTTTTCATGACCAATTTGGGGTATGTCCAATGTAAGATTTGTTGGAAACTAGGACATTGAGGGGGGGTGAATCAATGTCTATTCAAAATTTACATACATTTCCATTTTCTCCATATTACTATGATGAACACATAAAACCATACAAAATCAAATAACAAGAGAGTATAAACAGAGACACTGAGTTTAATGTCGGAAATCCAAATTGGTAAAAAACTCATTGAAATAATGAACTAGGCTTAGGACAACAATTTCATGTATTTTTTACATTAATTTCAAAGTTGGGCTACTACTCAACATGGAGTTGCAACTCCAAAATTCAACCAAGTTGTTACTCAGTCTTTGACAAGCTTGAACTTCCTCGGAAACTTCAACTAACAAATTTATTCCAGCAATAACTTACCTTTAGTAAGCTTCAACTTACAAAGAAATAAAAACTCCCCACATGCTAAGCTATAACTTATAATTTTTCATAGTTTTGATCACACTTGGTTTGTTTTCTTCTAAAACTCATGATGACCTCTAAATTAGATCGTTATTCTTCTTATTTCTCTCATAATATCCCTTTCTTCTTATCCCCTAATCATCAGTCCAGCTCTGTCATACAAGGTTCACTTAACACAATCCGTTGTAATCTCTATGATAATTTTTTCTCTTCAAGAATGTATTCTTTACAAAAGCATCTCCTTGATTTTCTCTCTTATATATCTCAAAATTTCTATCATACAACCTCCTACATGAGAACATCATAGAGATTCTATATGGTTCTTTTTTATACCATCTTCTGTGAACTCACACCTCAAGTATTAGGACTCCAAAGAAGATATTTTTTTGTTCATATTCAAGGAAACTATCTCTGTAACATGAATTATTAGGATCTCCCAAACTTAAAATCCCTCTACATTCACAAACATATAAAATTTTGTAAGCTTTAGAGACTTTCCATCCTAGTTTCATCACCCACTATTCATCTTAAAAACATTTATGTCTATTTTATGCTCAACATATTTATACCCAACTCTTCTCGCCTTCATAAAATATATCATTAAGACTTCATTTTTCAACAACCTCTAATCGATATCATGCACACATATCACTTTCAAAAATAAGAAATACACACAAAATATGCTCTTTGTATATAAATTCTTCTCACAACTCTAACATTTCACCTTTTTAGTCAAGACTCTTCATTTTTCATTGATTTGCACGTAAAAAGTAGATGTAAGGTATTAAACTATAACCACATAAAGTATTATAATCATATATAATAGAATGTTTTCATATTATTAATGTTCTCACAACTTCTTGTACCTATGTCATGAAATGAAAAACATCTATGCCATCAAGAATGTAACTGAAATTGAGTTTTTCATCTTACATGGTGAGCAAGATATTGATTTCTTTCTAAAAAAACATTTGTTCAAGGAGTTACAAGCATGAAGGTACATTAAAAAAATCTCCAAATATCCTATGTAACCTTTTCAGATCTCACACTTCACCAAACAACCCTCGAACTTCACCATTTTGTCTTACTCCTTCACTATGAATGTAGGGCATTCATTGTTTTGTACTTTTAACTCGTTCAATCTCATTCAATAACGAACATTTTTTATTTGGGCCATCCTATACTATTATGGAGATTTTCATGAAGATTCAAATCTTCAACTATGGAGAAAATTCATTAGTTTCATGTATAAAACTGTAAACAGAGATGAAAACCTATATTGATAAAATTGTCATGAAGAACGAAGACGATACAACATGGTTTACAAAAATACATGAAACATCTATTAGGCGACCCTTAGATAGAGATATGTTCAATATTTTGAGAGATTTCATTGGCACATTTTTATATACACATGATTTTCTTGTCCAAACCCTAGACTGAGGGTTTCTAGACTTGTGCAAGCCCGAGAGGGTAATATATGCAAATTATTAAGATTTATTCAACGATTTTCAAAATTTTAAGCTCCTCGAGGACTTTTCAATGATGGAGAACATTTTTGATGCCAATACACACCTTGAACCAATGATTCTCATCCCCAACAATGAGAGAAAGACTATGCACAATGTACTTTCAAATATTTGTATCATAATGGAATAGTTTTTTAGTCTAACTAGATAATTTTCATATCATGGTATGAACATTTAGCGATTCTACATCCTTGTTTGAACATCAAGTATCTCACTAAAGATAAATTTTTCACCTTTAATTGACATTTTGTTTTTGCACAGTGAGACACAATCCATACTATGATAAAAAATGAACTCTACTACTTCAACTACACCTCTACCTTGCTCCAACATCTTTGAAGATATGTATTATGAGGATAAATCCAATATAAACTTTCCAACACTCTGAACTATGCAATAAAATACATAGGCCATACATTTCACCCAAGGAATCTTGCTTTATGATTGGTCATGTGAGGTAGATTGAGGACCATGAAGTTCTATGGTACCAGTATCCTGAATTAAGGAATGTTTGATCTTAGAGTGTTCAATGTGAACTTGGAGAAGGATTATATTCCATTTTCAACATCAGAAATTGATTCAAGTACCCACTTCAGGATTTTCATGTCTCACACCATGACTAAAAGATGCAATTTGTAGCACACTAAAGTAACTTGAAAGGAAAATCACAAAATTGATAAGCATTGATTGCCTCAAAAACATATTTCCAACATTAAATAACCATGAAGCACCTTAAAACATATTAAAAAAGAGATTTGAAGATAAATAAACCATTTTTAGCCCCATTGGTTCAGAAAGATGCCTGAGAGAGAGAAAAATGGGGTTGGAAAAATTATGAGAACTTTCTTGTTCTTCTGCCTATGACCATAAATTTTTTCATAAAATATCATGCTTGTAATTACCTTCAAAAATTCCTTATATTATTTATCTTAAGGAACCTCCATAACTTTTCTTGGATGCTAAGTAGACAATGTGCTCAATTTGCATTCCTTAAGAAACCAATTTTAGAAAAACTTGCATAACTTCCAAAATCTTATAAACTTGATGAAACTTAACACGAAGTGCTATAACACACCCCTCTACACACTCTATAGGTTGTTTTAACATAAATTTTCATTTACATTTCATACATATCTAACTTACCTCAGCATATCTAATTTTTGGTGAACATTTGAATTTTTCATCCAGGTGATAAAATAAGCCTTATGGATGCTCATACATGCCCTATGAAATGTTCTTGGGCTCTTCCCAAGATTAATTGGTTTTTTAATGACTTTCATTGAGCTCTTACACCTCATTAGGCTCTAGAACTAGGCCTAAATGAGCCAGTTACAACTAAGACTACCAACATTTGACCTGTTGCTCATTCTAAAAGCTTTTACACATGCTAGAATCATCATGTATGACTTATATAAAACTTATTCCAATATTACCAACCATATCTATACCTCTGGTGGTCTCCTACCTCATTGACCAAGCTTGCAACATCCTAAAACCATCTTGGAATCAACCTGAAACCTCTTTGTGAGCTCCAAATAACACTGAGAAGGAACTACCAATCGACCTTAATGCCTTGTAATGAGCTTCGCTTCACCATTCACACATTTTCCGTCAATTTCACTTGATATCAATGACAACACTAATGACCATGGTTCAATAATCTCCCCCTTTGTCATTGAATACAACATACTCATAAACTTTGATAGCAAACACCTTCATAATTAGTTTCTGACAGTACTCTCTCCCCCTTTGAAATTTATGACAAAAGGTCACACATTTAATAGGGTGAGAAACATGCAAATAATCACTTACAAAACACAAAGATGCCTCAATAAGCTCCCCCTTGGATTATGATTCCCTTTTTTCTGATAGGACTTATTCAATTGCATAAATTTCTTCATCATTCAACTTTCAATGATCCCTTTTAAACTCTCTCAGTCAACCTTAGGATATTCAGTCCTTTTCCTATATTTTTCTCTTATCTTTACATCTTATGACTTGAAATGAAGAACTAGCTCCCCCTATTAGAATGTCTTCATCTCTTCACATTCAAGTGCTTGATTGAGTTAAGTGTTGAAAACCCTTAATTGGATTTTCAGTTCTTTTTAGCTCATATTTGATCATTCAAAGAATCTATGTGCATCATGTACAAGGCTTAAGTAACTCCCCCTATGCCCAATTCATCCTCCTTTATTTTAAAATACAAGAATTATAACATTTACCTTACATACAAGCCATTAGACTAGATCAGACCTATCTAAACTATCCTAAGGAACATTTTCAGTGTTTTCATTTTTCTTTCCCTATGTATTTACTAAAAGAGCCATTTACCTTTCTTCATCTTGATGTTAATCATCTTATCTTCATTATTTGAGTTTTCCAATGCTTCTCAGGACCCCTAGACCACATCAAATACACAGCTACACAATCTCAATCATTTTATGTGTTTTAAAACTCCTACTAATATTGTAGGTCACTTATCTTTGACACACTACTATAAAAAAAATTAACATGAAGTGTGACACATCCATTATTTTTCTCCACTGTAAGTTTTTTATCTCCTTCTTACATACTTATGAACTTTAAGCTTCTTCTTTTCATCATGAAAACACCATACATAACGTTCCTTTTTATCATCTTGGTCAAGGAAAAATCTTGGCTCTATCTGTACTTTGAGCTCTCATCACTTTTGTAGGTATTTGTTTCAAACTTCAAGTTACTTGCAGCACCTTGTAAGGATGCATTCTTAATATTTATAGATATTAAAACCCTTCTAATGTTCACCTCTCAAACTAATGACACTTATTGCTTATTTAAATTTTATGTATCAAGATAGTGTGTTACTGTAGCATTATTAATATTCGTATCTATGATTTATTTTACTCTCATTTAAGATTGTTACTAGATTTAATGTCTAAACACGGAGATAAGTCCCTTATGAGATGACATTTGATAGTGAACACCTTTGCACAATTCAGCTGACATCAAACTCAAGGAGATACTTTTTGACATCTTCCATGTACTTATTCTCACAACCTTCCTATAATCTTCCTTCTAAATCATTTGCAATAGAAATTTATGAAAGAATTGTCCTAGTGTTCAATTATAAGACAGAGTCAGTTATATTCATTGACTTCACTTTTGGTGACTTTGCCTCATTCTTCTTGTTATTTGTTTTCTCTAAGTTCAACAAGGTAGTGTACCTTCAACACTTCATTAACTCCCCTGACTTTTTTAACACCCAAAGCTTATGATTTTCAAATTTTTGATTTTGAAAACCCTCTATATTGTTCACACACAGTTTGGTCTATGTTTTGATGTCTTTTAAAACCAAATTTCCTCTCTGATAAGAAATGACTTGATTATACACCTTACTGTTAGACATAAAAATTACACCCTCCCTCGATTCATAGACAACCTAGGAATTTGAGGCAGCATAGGATTGTCTCCAAGTTGTGGGACTTCCACTATGAGATGGAACTCCGGAGAAGGCTGGTTCCTCTACCAAATTCTAATGCTAACACTACTCCTAGGGAAGGAAATGTAACTATCTAGTCCTGATCTAACAATCTAAGGGAAAAATATTAGAAAGAGATGCATAGAAAGGGAAATCTTAAGCTAAAATGGGTGGTGATCACACTAGAAAAAGGATTAAATATCTCTCCATGAGGGGAAGGAAAGAGATAAAAAAAATAGGAGAGAGGGAAGAAAAACGTGCCATATATCATAAACATGTATTCTCTACTCACCCATGAATTTATAACACAATAAAAGGGGATCCTAAAATCAATAAATACACACAACATGCCAAAAAATAACAGAGAGGAAAAACTACAAATAAAATGAGCTATGGCATAAAAATGTGCCACAAAATAGATTTTATTGCTTAAAATATTCACAATTCCATTACATTCATGGAAGAAGGCGTGATTACATTACATTAACCAAATTAAAGGTCTGGAAATCATGGGAAGTTAGCCACCATTTTGGCATGGTTCCATTACAAAAAAGATAATTGTCTTGAAATAATCATCAATTTAAAATATATAGCAGAATGGGGAGAGAGAGAGAGAGAGAGAGAAGGGAAAAGAGAGGGAAAGAGATAAGATTTGATCTTGTAATTAATCAAAATATTTGTCTTTCCCTGTAACATGGATTCCAAGCTTCAACCACAGTCAATCATGTATTAATATCTAAAAAAAATCATAGGAACCCTGTCAAACATGTTCCCCAATGTCCTTTTTCTTATATGAGAATATAATAGCTCCATACTTCATCAATTTGGGTGTTTGAGCCGTTTGTAACTGCACATTAATTCCCAAACTATTTTTTATTTTTCTCCCACCAAATGCCATCAATTTTTTATTTGTAACGAGACTAATTGTGTTGAATTTGGAGTGGGGAATCAAAAGATATGAGCATTTTAATATTTTCATGTAAGGAAGCACATGAACATGACACATGGAAACATTTGATTAGCCTTGGAGATTTCCTTTGCACATGTGTTACTTGATTTTAATTTTCCACATTTTAATATTTCATTTGTTACGGGTTCAAGCTTAGCCTCTTTATCAGGTATGTTCACTACAAAGTGTAAGCCAATAAGAAATATCCACGTACATTTATAGTGTCAGTTCATTGTTTTACTTGTACTAGCCACCATGAAACATGAGCCAATAGGAAATATCCATGCTTGTCATAATGTCAGTCTTCAGTTATACTAACATTTTCATAATGTGAAGCACAAACTAATGAGAAAGCTCCATGGTCCTCGCAATCTTAGACTATTCTTATCCCCTGACTGATAACCACAAAATGTGAGCCAATGAGAAAGCTCCATGCTCCTAATGTCATAAATTTGATAGCCCTTTCTAACCACTACAAAACATGAGCCAATAATAAAGCTCTACATATGGCACATGTTCTCCTTTCATTAGTCATGTCTTTGCAGTGCAAATTCTATCTAAGTGGACTTCATCATTCTTTAGGAAAATTCACCTACTTATTCTTATTTGCATCATGTGTTACTTCCTTTAGACGTTGATCTTACTAATTTTTTGACTTTGTGCTCTACCATGTTTCTCTGTAATAGTGTTGAATTTTTATACCCCTCCGTAGACCCAAAAATTTTATTTATCTTGGTTTATTCCTTGGGATTGAGGTCAACAAAACCCGAATGGCTCAAAGAGACCCGAAATCCTACCATGTGTCCTATGCTTCATGGAGATTTGAATTTCTTGGTAGTGTAGAACTTTGACGGGTGTTTGAATGTCCTGTGGAATTTTTAAATGAAACATGTCAGTTCTTTAAACCATAGTCTCCTGTAGGTTTTAGTAAAAATGGCTAAGTCCATTTTAAAAGATAAGTCATCCAAATTTAACCTAGGGGGTAAATTTGGGATAACAATTTGACAACCTCTAAGGGTAATTTTCCTGCTAAATTTGGTTAGTATCCCTAAGCAACCATTAGGAATGGATTCAAACCTGAAAACTCAAAAAACTAATATGGACTTCAATTTTTCTTACCTTTGAGCCATATAAAGCATGACATGAACTTAGCACAATATGTGGATCTTCAAATGATCTATAAAACTATTCCAACTATCTATTTCCACCATTAAACCTTCTCAAACTAGAGATAAACTATGAAAAAAAACTAAAATCGATAAAAACTATATACAAACATAGAAAATCAAACATGTTCTAAGTGGAAAAATGCAGAGTGTGCACAAGTACTTCTTTTAGTGAAAAAAAACCTACACTACCCTACTCTAACTAGAGGCAAAGGAAACTCAAACAAATCCTACAATAGGTAGGGAGAAGTAGCTTCCCTTTCTTATAAATTTAGACCATGTGTTTGATTTGGAAATGGACATGGTCTATAATGAGAGTGGAAAACTATTTTTAACTATTTTTCCACCTCATTTCTCAAAGTATTAGGTAGAAAGAGAACAAATACCTCCAAAATTTGATTTGTACCTAATTTTTTTGTGGTATTGCAGTTGACACTTGGCACATTGTAGTTCTTCCTCATTCTCAAAAATGAGCATGACAAGTTGCAACTTGTATTTTAGCTCTAGATTACCCAAATATTTTATTTGGAAAGACCTGATTCTCTTGGTTTTCCCATCTTATTTGAAATTAGCTCCAAGGCTAGAGTTCGTAGAGACTCTTTCCTCTTCATGGTGGATGTATGTAAGCTTTTCTAAAATTGATATTGTTTTATCTTGCATAAACATCCCTATTTCCAACCTTATATCCTCATGCTCGGATTCCTCAAACAAGAAGCTAGAGAGCTCAAACCCATCTTCTTTGAAATCTTGAGGCCCTTACTAGCTCTTTACAAGGACTAATTATGTTCTTGGTGTATCACTGCAACCTTACAAAAGTGTATAAAGTTCTAAACAAGCAGAGAAATCAGAATCATTTTATTCCATTAAAACATCTTGCTCACTTTGTAAAAATTATTCCTCTCTTTCTTAGATGGAACTAGTGTTCAAAAACACTTTATCTCTTATTCCAATTTTAAATTTTATCGTCCTTCACATCTATGTTATTTTATTTGAAATTATGCTCCTCCTTCTACACATTTTGGATCCTCTCATCCTCCCAATCTAAATCAAACCAATCTTTTACAGATAAAGAATTATCTTCTTTGGTATAATTGGTTGGAGAAGAAGCATAAAAAAGGGGCTGCTGATTTTTTTCATGCTTGGGCAGATATGTTTGGTGCTCAAGAGATCTGATTTGATAAATTGGAGGAGAAAAATGATCCTCCAAAACATAATCCATAATTTGTTGATTTCTTTTCTCTAAAACAAATGCATGATTTTGCATAAAAACTTGTTGTTGGGGGTATTTCATGGGTTGCTCCTTCTCTCCAAAAGCATAGAAAACATCCCTTTCTACAAACATTATAGGATAAATTGGTTTAGTGAGTGTTGGGTAGAAGGTAGGGACATCATGTGAGATACCAAAACTTCTAAAAACATTAGTACCTAGTGTAAGAATGTTGGGTAATGTCTTGGGTAGAGATGGGAGGGAATTTTGCAAAGTGAAAGGGATGTTTTGGGCATTATAAAATTGTGGGGCATCAAATGAAGGATAAGGTAGAAAAGGATCTTCCTGATTTTGAAAAGTAACAATGTATTTTTCTTTATTTTCACAAGGGGAAGGAAGCATTTGAGATGGTGAGGGAAGAATTACAGTAATGGGGATAGGTTTTCTTTTCCATCCTAAATGAGAACCTTATCATATTATGATGCAATAATAAAATCTTAATGAATATTGCTGCCTACTAGGGATTGAATTAACATAGCTAAATCAGCATGAAATGACTTTAGATAATACAAGAATGTTATACCTTGTGAGGGTCTAAATGAATTATATAACAATTTGATGAGTTGTGTTAATTTCCTTTATAAACAACTTGTCTTCTGTATTTTTATCGAGCCATTGTAGTCATGTCTTTATATTTTCTAGTTACACTATTGAACATTATCAACACAACTTGAACTTATGGCATGATTACTAATTAATGTAGTTATCTCTAGTTATCTTTATTTTTTGGTATTTTCTATTTGCATTAATTCTTATGATTTCAATATGTTGTTTGAATGATGATATGTGTGATGAAACTCTTCGTTGTAAGTACTTTTCCATATGCAAAAACTCATATGCAAATAAATGAAGCATCCACATCAACTTGTCAGTAGCCAAAGGAAATTTCCACATCAACCCGTATGCATCCAATGAATATCACCGACAACAAGGAGCCCATGTTATGAATATCTCTTGGAAAGCATAAAGAATAGCACTCAAGTCTGAATGTACTAATGAATAAGGAGTTACAACTGGAACATGTAGAACTCGGAGATAACTCAACCTTCGATCTGCTTATTCATTGCAAGTATTGAATAACTAATTTTTTGAGTTAATACGTGATTTAAGGAATTGATAAATCACTTGAGTTATGTGTTTGTGATCTGAAAACTTGTTATGAGTTTTGTAGCATGTGTTGAATCTCTCTTTTTCATTTGAGATCTTCTACTTGTTCTATCAAAGATCTTGCTCTAAATTAGTTGAAACTCTTAGTTGAACTCTTCTTCTTCTCACATCTTGTTGTAAATGGAAAATATAAAAGATAAGGGTTAATTTTATAAATCTATCTAGAACAGAATAGAAATAGGGAGATAGATATATATTTCATTGATATTATGGTTCAGAAGGGGAATTAGTTTGTTCCTTGGTTCTTTCATGTAATGATCATGTAAATTCAATAAAGATATGAGTTTATTTATTATACTTTAGTTATGGAATTTATGAGGGATTAGCACCCAAGGCAGGGCCCTCTTATGGTCTTCTAAACCCCTCCATATTTTTTTTCTTCAGTTTCATTACATGTTAGCATAACAAGAAATTTATCTCCGTTATATGCATTTTAAATTGAAAAGCTTTGTCTTAGTCATAGAATTTAAAAACCAATTGATTTTAGTTCAAAGTTTTTTCTACTTTCAAGCATTATTCTTTCAAGTATGATAGTTACAGTTATTTCTTTCCATACCTCCTAAATTATCTATAACTGTGCATACAGAACTAGAATTATTTAAATTTTTCATCCCTTGGTTTGATTATTAAATGATTATGATTCAATGAATAAAATATTAATTGTTGAAATTTGATTTGCAACATTATGTTTTACACCATTTTCGAGGATACTGCCAAGTTATCAGGTTCTCAAGAGGTTTTGCATTCCTTATAAACAATTTAGGTTTTAGAAATTCCACCTCTAAACCCCCCACTAATGTATGTTTATTGATTTGAGTTAGTTAATGTATGCACCATCCAAGATATTCCCATGGTATATTCTTACCCAATCCTTAAATAACACATGTTACATCATTTGATTCTAAAGATGACAAATCTTCCTTTGTACAAGGTTTTATTGTAGAATATCATCCTCCAAGTGAGTCTTCTAAGGCTATTCCTGATCATCCAATCATATCAAAAGAAGTGAATCAAAATTTTGAAGAAGGGAAAACTAAATTTGAGTTCCCAATATTCAATAACAATCAACCTGTTATAATGAAGAACATTTCTCCCTCATCCCTTCCTAGCTTTCATGGATCCATAACTGAAGACCCAAACACTTTCTTGTTTGAGTTTGATGTTTTATGTAGGAGCTATTATTATATAAATGATTCACATAAGATGAATCTATTTCCTGCTACACTTAAGGATGTAGCCTTGAGATGGTTTATGGGCCTAGGAATAGATGTTGTGACTACCTGGCAGTAGATGAAGGAAACGTTTGCCACCAAGAATATTGCAGGCCAAGTAGTAGAGGAGGATATGAACTCATCAAGATGGCACAAAAGGAAGATAAGCCACTAGAATATTATCTAGAGAGGTTCGTGTTTTGTGCTCATAATTCAAGGCACACAAAATTACATCCTAAATCTCTCAAATTACTCTTCTTGAAGGGACTCAATGAGGAGGATATGGATGTTTTGGATCTGATAGGAGCTAGAGACATTTCAAAAGCTACCTTTGATGATATTTGTAAATATTTAGGAAAATTATCTAGAGAAACCATGAAGATGATAAGAAATGTTAGATCAAGGGGTGGATCAACTACCAAAATAATTGGGGACATATCTAAATCATAGATTGTAAACATGTTTAAGAATATAAAGCAAGAAATTTTTAATGATATGACCTCCGAGTTTGATGCTTTGCATGCAAAGAATAAAATACAATATGTAGATTCATCACTTATCGAGTTCTTCCATGCATATAGAAGAAAGAAATATGATTGTAGATGCAGAGGACTGGACAACATTGCACAAGAAAAGGAGGCTTTACCTGAATTCTAGATGATAGAAATAGAGGATGGGAAAATCTTATATGTTTCTCAAATAAAATCTTGGACTCCAAGATGAAGAGGTATGTCATGATATCCAATTCCATCTTTTAAAAATTGGTTTAGTAATTCATAAATGCAACCCCCGCCTCGGGATAATACTCATCAGGGTTGGGCTCTATACCCTAGCCAATTCCAACAACAATGGAAAACTCAGTTTTATGGAAATTTTTTGAAACAACCCTCTTATTATTGGCATCAGCCTTGGAGAGGAGGTTAGCAATGGGGAAATCTACCTTCGAACTACCTGCAGCCTTACCAATAACCTCCTTACCCACAACAGAAAGATATGATGCCAAACCCCCAACCTGGATCTCAACTAATATTCACTCACCTACTAGCTCAACCAACACCTAACCCAAATAATAAAGCTACTGAGAAATCCTACACCAATGAATCAACCCAATACTCTTCCTATTTAGTGTATGTCAATGATATCCATCTCTTATCAAAAAGAGCACTTATTTCACCAAGTAAACCCATCATTATAGAGATTGCAAATGAATCACCCTTGTTGTATAATTATCCATAAAAAATCAAAAATATGTTATAATATGATCCAAACAATGTGACTAAAGTTCCAACAAGGAAAAACTGCAAATCAATGAACCTCCATTTCCAGAGAGATTACAAGAAAAGAAAATTTACCTTAAATATGATTATGATTCTGATTTTGACAACCAGTTGAAGGATATTTGTGTAAAGATTCTACTTATACAATATGTCATATATGTACCTATCTACAAAAATCTGATTAAGAATCTATGTATCGAGAATCCAAGCAGAAAAAGAAAAGATCCATCTACTATGCAAGTTATTAGACAAGTGGTTGATATCATTCTTGGAAATTTAGTGCTACCCAAGTACATATATCTAGCTAGTCCTTTGGTGAATGTTACAATTAATGGAAGAATAATCAATAATATTATGATTGACCTAGGGGAAAAATCAAATCATGGATGATCTAAAATTGGAAGGATTAAGACCAACAACTACAGTATTACAATTAGCAAATAGATCGACAATAAGGCCTAAAGGATTTCTTAAAGACATCATTGTGGTGGTAGAATCTTTGGAATACCCTAATGATTTCATTTTCCTTCAACCAAAGATAAGATTAGGAGGTTATCCTACTATTCTAGGAAGACCATGACTGGCCAATGTTGATGCATTCATAGGTTGTAGATCTGGTAACATGATCATTTCCAATGGAAGTGGCACTAAGAAGCTTATGCTCTATCCTCCTGCCCAACCATTGAGTAATGAAGATCAAACAATTTGGGTTGAAGAGCTAGGAACTGATTAGAAATCTATACAACAGATCCTGATGTTGGAAAGGCTTGTACAATTGAAGAACAAGAAGAATATGTTGTTCTCTCTAATGTTTTATAGGTCAATTATGGAAGAAATTAAGAAGTGGGTGACAGATTAATATTCTTAAGCTCTCCTATGAGCCAAGTTTTTCCACAGCAAAGCACCATGGATATCATAGGCAATAATTTTATTCTTCATCAACTTCTTCCACATAACTGTATATTGAATTCTATTAACAACAACGCGTGTTAAATGATGGAAATCTCCAAGTAAGTTGAAATAATATTAATGAGACCACTCAAAGTAAGTAAGACATTGGATAGACAACAAGTGAAACTGCTAATTTATCTTCTGCAAAAATATAAAATACCATTTTCTTGGGATTATGGAGATATTCATGGGATTCATCCTAGGCTTTGCACTCACAAAATCTATATCAATGAATATTATAAACCAATATAGAAACCACAAAGGTGGATGAACCCAACAGTCAAAGAGATTGTGAAAGGTGACTTACAAAAAAATTTGGATGTTAGATTTATATACCCCATATCATAAATTCAATGGGTATCACCTCTTTTAATTGTTCCAAATAAGAATGGTAAGTGGAGGATATGTGTAGATTACAGGGAGCTAAATGCAATAACAAATAAAGAACACTTTTCATTTCCCTTCATCGATCAAGTGATTAACACTTTGATTGGTAAAAAGTAATTTTATTTTATTGATGGATATATTGGTTATAATCATATTCATATTACACCATAGAATCAAGACAAAACTACATTCACATGCCCATGGGGAACATTTTCCTATTAGGTTCTTCCATTTGTCTTGTGCAATGCACTTGCTACATTCCAAATGGAATTCTTGAGTATATTCTTAGATTTGACAAGTGATTGCATAGAAGTATATATGGATGAATAGATTGTACATGGCAAAACTTTTGAAGAAGTTATGCATAATATAGATAAGGTATTTAAGTTATGAAAAGATCATAATTCATCCTTAGGCAATGAGAAGTTTTACATGATGATGTTTGAAGGTATAATTTTGGGGCACTACCTATCCTCTGAAGGGATTCAAGCTGATCTAAAAAAGGTATTTTTTATAATCAACCTACCAACAATAAGGAAACAAAATGATGTTAGGAGTTTCCTAAGCCATGTTGGATACTACAAAAGGTTCATACAATATTTTAGTAAGGTTGCAATGTAACTTTTTGCATTACTAGGGAAGGATGTTGATTTTTTTTGGACTGAACGTTTTGAAGATGATTTTCAAACTTTGAAACAAATTTTAATTGTTTCTCTTGTGTTGAGAGGACTTGATTGGAACTTTCCTTTCCACATCCAAACTAATGCATCATATCATGCTATTGGAGTTATCTTAGGAAAAAAATATGGAGTTCGGAATTATTAAATTTATCATGCTAGCAAGAAATTTCAGTATGCACAAATAAATTATGCAGTAACAGAAAATGATTTATTGGTAGTTGTTTATGATATCAACAAATTCAGACACTACATCACAGGTTATCCAGTGTTCATTCACACTGATCATGCTAAAATCAAATATTTGATAAACAAACTAGTAGTAAGTAACAGAATCATAAGATGGTTGATCCTCTTGCAAAACTTTGATGTCATCATTGTGAACAAGCCTGGAAAGAATAATGTGGTAAAATATTTTATTACAAGTATGGAGACCAATAATAAAGATCAACTGATTGATGATTCCTTTCTAGATGAACACTTATTTGTTATTTCTACAAAAACACCTTAGTATGCACCAATAGCCAATTACTTGGTATCAGGTAAAGCACCTCCACATTATTTAGATTTTGAAAATAAATACATATTTGAATTTTTTTTAATATTTTTCTTGGATAACTGAATTTAAGCTTCATACAGGGCAAGATCATGTAATGAGAAGGTGTATAGATGATGAGGAAATATATGATGTCCTCAGAGCCTACCATGGTGAACCTTGTGGAGGATATTTTGTTGTAAAAATAACAAAATAGAAGGTGTTAAATATTGTCTATTATTTCCCAACATTGCATAAGGACACATCACTATACACAAAGAGATGTGATAGATGCTATAGAATGGAAAACCCCTCCAGAACTGATGAGATTTATTACAGCCTCAATTTTTCTTACAACCTTTTAACAAGTGGGGATTACATTTTATTGGACCTATAGACCCTAAATCCCAATAAAAATGATACATCTTGGTATGCACATATTATCTAACCAAGTGGATAGAGGTGAAGAAATTGTCAAATTAGAAAGTGATAAAGTATCCAAGTTCCTATAAGATCACATCTTCACCAGGTATGGAGTCCCAAGAGAAACTGTAACATTTCAAAGTACACATTTTACTGTTGATGTAATTTTTGATCTAGTTAAAGAGTATGAAATCAGGCATAGGAAGTCTACATCTACCACCCCCAGTCTAATGGCCAAGTAGAGGTAGAAAACAGAGAGATAGAAGCCATATTGACAAATACCATTTCACGCCATATGAAGGATTGGGTAGACAAGCTTCTAGATGTAGTATGGGCATTCAACACAACTTGGAAGAACTCAACTATTTTTACACCATTTGAACTCATATATGGAAAGACAGTTGTTTTTCCAATTAAATTTGAGAAAAAAACATTATGGACTACACTTGAGGTGGGTATAGATCTATCAAAACCTCAAAGACAAAGGATTCTCCAACTCAATGAGTTGGATGATTTGAGAAGACAAACAGTACATAACATAAAATTGGTGCATAAGAAAATATTCAAACGGCATGACTAGTACATCAAGATAAGAAAATTCTAGGAAGGTGACTTGGCACTCTTGTTTAACTTAATATTGAAGGATCATATGTAAAAACTTAGAATAAGGTGGCTAGGCCCCTATGAAATTTAAAACATATTTTGCAATTGAGATGTAAATCTCACTACCATAGATCCTATAAGGTTTAAGTTGTTGGTGAATGGCCACAAGATGAGATTTTACAAAAATCCAATTGAAAAAAATTCATTTCTGCATTTATTCAGATAAGGTAAAATAAGAATGAAAGTAAGGAAATCAAAGCTAACCTCGAAGGTTGATCCTGTTTGCTCACCTTCTGAGATTTCAGAGGATTAAATATATTTAAGTGGCCTTGGTACATTCAATTTGTTGAATATTCCAAGGAAAAATAAAGTGTTGTGATCAAGCTTAGGGGTGATCAGTAGCACTCTACTAACACATTTATTTCATAGAGTTTTCATTTTGCATGGTTTGATGTCAGGTGATTACAATATTACATGATCTCCATCACAAGAATAAAGTGCAATGATTGAAGGTTCCACTTGCAATAACATGAAGCAAACCTCTTTTTTTTTTTTTTGGCAGAACTCATGATTACATGAAAGAAGCTCAAGTATGCATGCATGTGTGGGATATGGACAAAGAAACAATTGGTACCCAAAAAAATTAGAATTCCCTCTCTAGGAGTCATCTAGTTTTAGTAAGGAGTAGTCAACATCATATCAACACACATCCAAAGTGTCACAACAAGATTGTATGTAGCCAAGATACAAGTTCAAATAAGCATGCACAATCATCATTTCTAACGAATATCAAGATAAGTTCACTCAACTATCACTTTAATAAAGTATAATTATAATAATTATAATTAATTAACATTTATGATGAGTCATCATGCATGTGATACATTTATATACTATTGCCTTTCAAGTTATGATGTGTCCCTCCATATGATCCAATGTTGTCAAATCACTTTGCTTTGCATGATGCACATGGTCACATCAATTGATAAGTGATCTCCTATAACCGTGTTTCATTTCCTCTTGGACCCAATGTTTAAAAAGATTAAAACAAATCAACACAACTCAATTGTGCAACATTAATTCAAGAAGAGTTATACTATTATGTATTAAAACTAGATCAAGTTGTGTATCTACAATAGAAGGAGATTTCATAAGGCATGAACCCACTGAGAATTCACAAGTGTTGAACCATCCCTAAATTATGTCGTATTTTGAAGACAATGGTTGGTTAGAATACATCAACAAGTTTCAAGGTATTAATGAGGCAATGGTGAAAGAATTTTCCAACACATTCAATAATGGGGAGGTAAAGGTGAAGGGCTTATCAGTCAGACTCAGTGATGACATTTTGGCAGAAGTAATTGGCTTACCACCCTAAGGAGAACTATTCCCAGATAAGGTCAACCCAGAAGAAGCCAGGAGAGAGTTCGCAGATGACGATGATAAATTCATCACTGACAGGCAAGGTATAAAAATAACATCCCTTAAACCCTTATGGGTTGATGTTACAAATTTTGTAATTCAATACTTTACTTGGGAAGGAAGGTATATTAGACTAAATACAATTCATTTCAAGTTACTAAATCATCTAAAGAACAACATGCAAGTAAATGTACCTAATTTCTTACCTAGAATGTTGAAGATAATGAGTAGATAAGTATAGAGGACTAGGGTTGCATTGTCACACCATTGCCTTATAACCCTGGTAGTGAAACATACCCTATACAGGGATCATCCTAAGATACATTGGGGAGATTTTGTAAGAGAAGGGAATATAGATAATTTTTTGGGAAATAGGGGAAAGAGGAGGAAGAGCATTAAGAAATTCTCTGAGAACATAACTGAGACTGCATCATCAACCTCCTAACCTCAAGAATTCCTTGCTTTTGAAAATTTACCACGTGCTGAGGAAACCCTTGTGCCTATCTCTCCAGAGAGGATTTATGTAGCTGAAATAATTTTAGGTTTCTCCACTCATGAAACCTCCAATTCCAAAGGAAAGTGAAAATATTCTCATTCCACTCCTACACCACATAGGAATTCCCATAGGATTAGAACCAAAAATCCAAAAATCTCCAACCCAATACAATCACAACCCATCTCAGTTGACAATGATTTGGAAGCTACATAAGGGAATTCTTAGCCTCAAAAAATAGAGATATGGTAGGAAGATATTGATGTTGTAGATCATGATCTAGAACACCATGAATAACACATGGAGGAACATTAAGAACCAACAAATAATGAGGTAGTTCATGGAGTGGAAGGTTATAGAGAGTCAGAAGAAGAGAAAGAGGAAGAGAAACTAGAAGAATAGAAAGTTACAGAAGAAATTGAACAAGAATAGATGCCTATGGTTGTTGAACAAGTGATGGAGAAATAAGAACAAGAACTAGGAAAAGCTTAAATTCATGTAATTATTGATCAAATAATTTATGAAGTAGTTGAGAGATTTTTGTAACATGCATAGCATGATGGTGTACAGGAAGAAATTGTAACACCCTTGCAGCCACAAGTTGTTACTCATGACATTGTTAGAAAAATTGCAAAACCATCTTTCCATGATATGGATACACAAACCATTCTGCTAGAAATTGAAAATTTGATGATGCACTTGGAAAATTATGTCAACAGACTCAAGGGAAAGTGGTAACAAGAGAAATAAGCTCTTATTTTTCTACATAAGGAAGATCTGAAATTTAAGGACAAAGAGATAGAGAGGCTAAAGAAGGAACAAGTAGAAAAACTTTAGGTTACACATGAGATATTCAAATGTAGGCCACCATAAAAAATTTATGCCATATATTTTAAGGAGAATATGTTGTAACTTAAACATACCCATATTAATTTTGACATTCCATATGATATCAGCTCAGCTAGGAGCTTCTTCACTTTATATTAGAATAGAACCCATGAACTTCATAGCCTGTTATGTGAATTATATTTGTATGACTATGCCTTAGAGTATAACAGGAATTAGATCCCAATATTCTATATTATGGATGTACAAGTTAAGGCCCTATGCTCTTATTTTATAAATGAGTTGGATAGAGAAAGGTGTTGGTATCCAGATTTAATCTCCTTCACAACTTGAACAACATCATGAATCTGCACAAGACACTCAAGGATAGATAGATGTTTTACATGTCATTTGTAGCCGGGAATCACACCTATCTACTTGTTTGCATTCAATAATTAAGGGAGTGGATAGCACCTTCATAAGGGTTTTGATCTAACCCTCACTATTTTAGGTTATGCCTATCAACCAAGGCAAGAGAACCTGTATTGTTGCCCCTATATGGTAAGGAGATGAAGATATCCTTGTGTTTTGCATATGGTGTGGAGGAGGCTTTGTGAAAACATGATCAAATATCCATTATCCAAACTCAAAAGAGTTGTCACTACTAAATGATGGAAATGTTCTCAAAACAAAGCTAGAGCTGCTAAAGACATGATAAAACCCTGATCAACCTTGTGCATTTTTGTGAAAGGATTGAATTTTTTTGTGGACACACAATGCAGATGCAGGGGTATTGTAGGTAGGATGATTTAGTCTAAAATGAAATTCTGATGAGATACCTCGGAACAATATTAGCTAGAAATCATCACCTTCTTTGGGAAACCTTCCAAAAGAATTACAACACCTAAACAACAGAAATGTTTCAATGAATTTGAAGTGCTCTTTCAACCAGGATGTGTGCACAATGGATGCCCAAATCTACACTATTCCATACAAACTTTGATAGCCTACCACAAAGGTTTGAAGAAAAATATCAATAAAGCATTCAGAACCCCTTGTTAGATCATATCCTAAGGTACACCCAAAGGTTTGTAAATACCCTCAATTTACAAGGAAGGTAAGATGGATTTAAATATGTTTATCTCCACTCAAATGAATGCTCTTCTGAATGGAATATTGTAGATTCCTTCAAACCCTCTACAAGAAATGAGACCATGTATGACCAATAAATATCCCAAACACAATATTGCAACATGAGCTTGAAACACAAATTGAAAACATACTAAAATACAAGTGCATGAAAGCTTTTCCAAGAGATAAAACCAGTTAATCCAAGAATTTGATCAAATATATCAGCAAGGGAAAGTTATTTAAACAATCTCAAAGCTTGTTGATGGCTTTACAGCTGAAACCAACTCAACATGATGAACATTTGATGCAAATAGAAATTAAAATGGCTCTCAAGCAGTTTCTCCAAAAAGGAAATGGACTTCTTTCAGTTTTCCCTATGAAAATTCTTCTCTCTTTTTTCAAAAATTCTCAACAAACCCCTAAAATGTTTCCAAAACTACATCATATACCCTATGCCAACTTGGATCCTTGCATCCCAAGAAAATAATTTGCCAAAGGGATCAAATTTGTTACAAAACCCTATCCATTTGATGAAAAATGATATAAAACTATGAAACAACTCGTCAAATGCCAGAGATGCACAAATATTTTAAAATATTGCATGAACTTGGATCCTTATCCATCCCAGGGTTACGTTTTTGGCATTCCACCATGCCAGCATGCATTTGCAATCATTTTTCACCTTTTTCCCTCATCATTTTTAACTCTACAACTTTTCATTTTTACCTTTCACGTGTTTTTCACGGGCTGAGAAAAATATCTAACGAAAAACACTATACGGCACCGAATTATCTCAAATAAATTATGTAATTGTGTTAAGAAGGCCGAAGGGATGCATATTCATATAAAATTTCATGTGTTTTGGTGCAAAAATGATGATTCCACACTTCTTGGAGCTCCAATGGTGCCCAAAAAATGAAAATGCACAACTGTCGTTGATTAAAATCAACTTTAAATGCTAGCCCTCCACGTGGCAGACCCAAATACTCTTCAAAAGCACCCAAATTACCTTTTTTCCTTTACGCAAGGTGGGACACATGTCCAAACATGATTGGGGCGGGCCCCCAATCCTAAAAATGCATTTTGAACTTTTTCTGCCCTTGGGAAAATTTTAAAAATTTTCCTCGCGAGCCCCTGGATGCGCCACATGTCCTTCTGTGGGCCTTCACCAAAACTACGGGCCAATTTTTCGCATTTCACCACCTTTTAAAAAAAAGGATAATTTTCTAAAATTTCTCCGTGCCCTCGAACACCCGCTACTCTTATGCCACGTGGCGGTTTCCTATTCGCTGCGGAACCGACCCCTCCTTTTTTCCTTTACTCCTCCATGAGTCACAAAATCCCTTGTGGGCCCGTGCTTCTTTCTTTTCTATTTGAAACATGCCACGTGTCACCCCTTGATTGGATGCAAGGGCACACTTCCAAATTTTCCCGCGGGCTTATTTCTTACCTTGAAATTTTTCGCTAAAATTTTGCAAAAAAATTTTAACTTTCCCTCCGCGCTCCAATCCTCCGCCAAATTTAGGACACGTGTCCTATTTTCATTGGACGTGGGCCTATTCTTCATTTTTTACTCTATAAACATAGAGGCAAAAAATCACAAACTCCTCCTTTGGCCTCTTCCTCCATTTTGCCTCTTGGACACGTGTCCACCTTGTATTGGGTGCGGACACCCAGGAAAAAATTTTCCTTTTGCATTTTGAAACCAAAAATTTTCAAATTCTTCTAAGTTCCCTCTATTCCGGTCGATCTCCCTGGACACATGTCACCTTTCCAATGGTTATAGGCTCGCGGGCCAAATTTTTCCCCTGACACCTCAAGCAAAACCAAAATTTTCCAATTCCTTTACCATGCACCTAACCCTCCTGGACACGTGTCATCATGCCATTCGCTACAGGCCTTCGGGCAAAAATTTAATTTTGAGAAATTTTTCCAAAATGGAAGAAAAATTTCCTAAGTTACTTCTACCACCCACCAATCCTTGACCAATCACATCAGGCCACGTAAGCACATCCCTGTGGAACCGCGGGGCCACGGGGAAAAAAAAAATTCGACATCCTTGAGCAAAAAACAATAAAATTTTCCCAACTCCCACGCTGTCTGTTTGACCTCCCTATGCCACGTGTCACCCTCCCATTGGGTGTGAGCCTTTGGGTAGAAATTTGATTTTGAGAAATTTTCAAAAAATGAAGGCAAAAATTTTTAAGTGACCTCCGCCACTCGCTGCTCTATCTGACCAATCAAAATATGCCACCTAGGCACACTAGGCAAATGCGGGGCCACGGAGAAAATTTTCCCTTCACCAAAAATTGAAAATTTGACAATTTATAACATTTCTTCTAACCACACCCAGCCAATGAGAGCCTGTCATGTCAGCATAAAATTTTCAATGATAAATTTGATGGGTAGAACATGCTCGTATGTCCATCAAAATGAAAAAATGCAGGGGATGCTTCTGAAATCAAATTTTTTCACAAAGAAGATTGATTTTTTTTGGTTTTGAATCCAACGAAACATGATGTGGGGATGATTTAACTGGGGAGTGATATTTCACCCTCATAAAAATGGAATTCGATAAAACACGGGTTTCTTTCACTCTTTGGCCAAGGAAAAATAATGCAACCCGTGCAACATGAAAAACTAGGGCACAAATAAAGGGGAAACTTGGATTTTTTTTCAAAAAGGGGTAGAATAAAAACATTGAGGGAAGTTTGAAAACATTCAACTGGATAAAATGAGTTACAAATCTTCAGCTCAAGCCACAAGGACATTTTGGAGTAAAAATGGAACATGGAGAACAAGAGTAAAGTGTGCAAACCCATAAATTTCCCCAAAAAAAGGCATATGGAAGAGTATAGACATTTGGAAAAGGTCTAACCATTGTTATTCATGGTTGAGGACACAAAAATTGACGAAGATGTAGATAAATATGCAAAATATATAAATAATAAGGAAGGTGATCATGAGGAGAGTGTTGAAATTGAAGAGAACAACACATGCGGAAGTTAGGAAAAATATAAGAGAAAATAGGATTCAGGTAGTACAAGCAAGAAAAATGAGATGGAATGAGTTGTCTCCTCAGCTATATAGGAAAGAGATGCACTCTTACCCAAACATAATGCCAACTTTGAAAATAGTGAACAAATACATTGAGATTGATAATGAATGTGCAGAGAACTAGTATCCTATAGGCTACCATCCACAAATATTTCATTTTCTGATACCACCATGGAAAGGTGACATAACACTCAATGAGGTATACTGAACAAGGTTTGGAGCAATTTCATGATAAACGGTGGCTACTTCTTGTCAAAATGTGAAGGGACAGATACCCCAATTGATTTCAGGCACGAATGCTATTTTCAGCAGTAGAAATATGAAGTCCTTGAATGAGGAAATTCAAGATATTAAGCATAGGGGTGTGATGAGTTGTGTTAGTTACCTTTATAAATAACTCATATTTTGTATTTTGATCGATCCATTGTAGTCATGTCCTTGTATTTTCCAATTACACTGTTGAATATTATCATCACAACTTGAACTTATGGCATAATTACTGATCAAGGTAGTTATATGTAGTTATCTTTATTTTTTGGTATTATGTGTGTATATTTAATATTATGATTTCAATAAGTTACTTGAATGATGATATGTGTGATGCCACTCTTGGTTGTAAGTAGTTTTATATACATAGAAACTTGTTTTCCGCAAAGGAAGCATCCACAAAAACTCGTTTGTAGCCAAAGTACCTATCCAAAACAACCCATCTGTGGCCAAATAAGATCACCTACAGAAAGGATCCCACATTATGAATATCTCTTGGAAATCATGAATAACGACACAAGTCAGAATGTACTACTTAAGAAGCAGTTACAACTGGGACATGTAGAAATGGGAGATAACTCAACCTTCGATCTAATTATTCATTGCAACTATTGAATAACTTATTATTTGATTTAATGCGTGATTTAAGGAATTGATTGATCACTTGAGTTATGTGTTTGTGATCTAAACACCTGATATGACTTCCATAACATGTGTTGAATCTCTTTGTTTTGTTTGATATTTTCTACTTGTTCTATTGAAGATATTGTACTTAATTTTTTGAAAATTTTATTTGAACTCTTCTTTTTCTCACATCTTGTTGTAAATGGAAAATATAAAAGAGAAGGGTTAATGTTATAAATCTATCTAGAACAACATAGAAAATAGGGAGATAGATATAGATCTCATTGATAGTTTGGTTTTAAAGGGGAATTACTTTGTTCTTTCGTTCCTTGATATAATTCTCATGAAAATTCAATAAATACCTGAGTTCTCTTTCTTAGTCTTTAGTTACAGAATTTAGGAGGGATTAGTACCCAAGGCAGGGCCCACTTGTGTTGTGCTAAACCCCTCCATATTTTTTTTTCTCTATTTCATTGCATGTTATCCTAAGAAGCAATTCATCTTCTTTATCTGCATTCTGAATTTATAAGCTTTGTCTTAGTCACAACGTTTAGAAATCATTTTCTTTCAGTTCTAAGTTTTGTCTACTTTCAAGCATTGTTGTTTCAATTATAATAGTTACATTTATTTCTTTCCATACCTCCTAAATTATCTATAACTGTGCATACAACACTGGCCTCATTTAAATTTTACATCCCCTAGTTTGATAATTAAATGACTTTGATTCAATGAACAACATATTAATTTCTGCAAGTTGATTTGCACCACCACAAGTCCTTGTAAATTTGATGTTGAAATTAGAGATAAAATCCATTGGAGCCCATTGTATTTTGCTGATATGTTCGATCATTAAAATGACATATGAATTCTCCTTGAATAAGTTATGTAGTTCGTCTCCCAACTAATCCCATGTGGAAATGGATTGTGGAGCCAAATTGTTGTACCAATATTTTTCTTCATCTCTAAATTATGAAACCAGAAGTCTAAGGAAAAAGTTCTCTTCTCTGATTTTGTGAATGACATAATGGTTTTCTATATCATGAATTTTATCAATAAGATATTGATCTCCATTTCTAAAGAAGAGGAAAAAATTTTAGGGCTATTTTGAGGATATCATCCCACTGCTGCAAATGAAGGGGACTCGAATTGAAATGAGAGAATGGAAGAGATCTTTAGAGATCCATGATAGAAATGGAAACATGAAAAGAGTGAAAAGATGGAGGGAATGGAGGAAAATGTTTGAAACCTAAGAAAATGGGTTTTCTAAATAAGTGGAGTCGTCAAATGTGTTGAGAAATGCCTCCAAAGGATGAATACCACAAAAAACACATCAAACTTGTTGGCACGAAGTTGTAAAGTGCTTCAATCTGATCCGATTATGCATGCCAAAAATGTTGGATCTCAAAATTGCATCCTACCCCAAGTTATAGACAACCAGCGGTTTTGATGCAACATGGGACTGTTTCCATGTTGTGGTACTTTCACTGTAAGAAAAACCTCCATAGAAGGTCAGTTCCTCTAGCTAAATCTAATGCTAACATTACTCCTAGGGAAGGAAATGCAACTATCTAATCCTACTCTAACAATCCAAGGGACCAGGGTTAGAAAGAGATGCATGGAAAGGGAAATCCTAAGCTAAAAGGGCGGTGATTACACCAAAAAAAGGGTTGAATCACTCTCCACGAGGGGAAGGAAAGAGATGAAACTTAGGAGAGAGGGTAGACAAACATACCACAAATCAAAACCATATATTATCTACTTACCCAGACATTGACAACACAACAAAAGGGGAACCTGAAATCAAAAAATATGTGTGACATGCCAAAAATGAATAGAGAGGAAATAATGGAAATAAAATAAGTTAGGAAGACAAAATGTGTAAAAAAATAGATTATATTGCTTAAAATATGTATAATTCCATTACATTCATGGTATAAGTCACAATTACAATGTAGAGACTGAATTCAAGGTATGGAACTCATGGGAATTTGGCTACCATTTTGGCATGGTATCGTTACAACAAAGAGCATTCTTTTAAAATAAGCATCAATTTACAATATATAACAGAATGGAGAGAGAGAGAGAGAAGTGAAAAAAGAGGGAAAGATATCATATTTGATCATGTCATTTATGAAAATATTTGTCTTTCCTTTCAACATGGATTCCAAGCTTCAACCATCGTCTATCATCCATTAATCTCTAAAAAACATCATCGGCACCATGTCAAACCCATTCCCTAATGTCCTTTTTCTTTTAGGTGGTTGGGCCAGCTATAACTAAAAATTAATGCCAAAACTATTTTCCACTTTTTTTCTAAACAAACTCCATCAATTTATAATTCTCTTTAGGTCAAGACAAAACTTAGGACAAGATCTTTCCATCGAGACCAATTTTGTTGAATTTGGAGTAGGGAATCAAAATATATGAGCATTTTAATATTTACATGTCAGGAAGCACATGAACATGACATGTGGTAGCATTTGATTAGCCTTAAATATTTCCTCTTCCCATGTGTTACTTGATTTTAATTTTCCATGTGTTGGTCTTTCATTGGTTATGGGGTCGATCTTAGCCTCTTTATCATGTATGTTCACTGTAAAGTGTAAGCCAATAAGAAATCTTCACCTTCTGTCACAATATCAGTTTGTTCTTTTAGTTGCACTGGCCACCATGAAACATGAGCCAATAGAAAATTTCCACGGTTTTCACAATTTCAGTCTTCAGTTATACCAACCTTGTCAAAGTGTGAGGCACAAACCAATGAGAAAGCTACATGCTCCTCACAATATTGTTCTTAGCCCCTGAGTGGTAAACACGAAAAAGTGATCCAATAGAAAATCTCCACATATGGCACGTGGTTTCCTTTCATTAGTTCCACCTTTTCATTGCAACTTCTATCTAAGTTGACTTCATCATTCGTCGAGTGAATTTTCCTACTTACTTTGATTTGCACTACATGTTACTTGGTTTTTCCATTGATCTTGCTAATTTTTGACTTTATGCACTGCCTTGTTTCTCTCTGACTGTGGTGACTTTTTCTGCCCCATCGCGGACTTGAAATTATTATTGAGCTTGGTTTATTCCATGGGCTTGAGGTCTATGAAACCTGAATGAATCAGAGAGACCCAGAAAAATTTCCATGTCTCCTTTGCTTTGTGGGGATTTGAATTTCTTGGCGGTGTAGAAATTTGACGGGAGTTTAAACGTCCTACAGAATTTTTAAATGAAACCCACCAATTCTATAAACCTTAGTCTCCCACAGGGTTCCATAAAAATGGTTAATTCCATTTTAAAAGATAAGCAATCCAAATTTAATCTAGGAGGTAAATTTTGGATAACACTTACTTCTTAACAATACACACTCTCAACTTCATAAGAATATGCATACTCTGACAAGGAGATATTAAGGTCATTCTTCACCAAATGTTGCTTTGAGACTTCACAATCTGAAATCAATACGGTAAATTCATAATTACATATTTCAAACAAGATCCTTACCCCTTTAAGGTCTTCAAGAGTCTTTGAAAATTTCCATTTACTCACCTTAACTTGATATTTCCTTGGAATGAGGGCTTCCAATATAGAGTATCTTCTTGCATTGTATTTCTTTAGTCATAGTATCCAATTACAGAGCACAATCCACCATAAGACAATTTCAAAAAAAAAAAAAATTAGATTACTGTAAGGGGCTCTTGAAGATTCAAAATAATAACACATACCATCTAAACCTTCATGGAAATATCTCACCTCCGGGCATGAACTATAATCTCTACACAACCATGATTACCAAGAAGCATTATAACAACTAGTTTTCTCATACAGTCTTACTTATTTCACACAATAACTTGGCTTAAGTTGTCATTGTTTCACTATCACCGTTACCTTTTTTCACTATGAGTAGCCATTTTATCCCCACCTTCTGTAGATTTCTCAACTTCATATTATTTTTAAGGGAAATAATAGGCTTGAAGAAACTCTTTTATGCACTTGAGGCTATATCTCCATACCTAACACATTATACCACTTGTACCTTCTGAAGACCACTGCAACCTTGTATTCAACCTTTGTTGGGTTACTCAATTAAGACTTAAGAAATTGTTTCAAACCCACTTTCTTATTAACCTATTAGACTATTAACTTTCTTGCTAACTTGGATCAAACTTTGTAGGGTTCCATCATTAGATTTATATCAAATTTTAACTTGGAGCATAATTGAAATGAGTTTGAAATACCTTGTGATATATCATTCCATTCATTACTCAAAATTTGAGAGCTTATCCTTTTCAGTGTATGCTTAGAGATTGACATTAACACATTTCTTTTTTTATTGAAAGTTAGATTGTCAAAACATAAAGATATTATGGAAGAGGATGGACCAACATACCTTAGATTTTGTAATATGTTGACAAATTTAACCATCTGTTACTAATGATTATGCCTTTCAAGTATTTTTAAAGCTTCCTTCAGCTGGTTTATGCTTCCCACAAGTCTAGAGGAGACACATTTTTCATGAAGGATCACTCAAAAAAATAGAAAGTCATCAAAAGAACCTAGTGACTTACTCTTTCCTTTTTCAATTTTTAAAACCTTCTCAAATTCCTTGGTTGCACTCTATGGTATAACAACCTCATCTCCTAAGTTATCACCTACTAATTGAATTCCTGATAGACATACATGATGATATTCATCTGCTTGTTTTCGATTGAGTATGATTGAGGGTTCTTCATGGTTGGTACTAGGTTTACTCTCATTTTTCTTAGCTTGATACTCCACTATTGATGATTGTCTTAAACTTGGATCATCTTCCCCCACTATTCTCTTACCCTTATTTTCTTCCTCATCTCTAGATTTGTCTTCCTTGACCTTGTATATATACTTCATGTTCTTCTTTTCAATGGCTCTCTCACACCTGGCTTACTTAGTCTCATTTATAGGGTGTGCCTTCACTTTGAATTTATTTTTACCTTTCCTTTTGAATACATGCAACATGTTGCTATATCTATGAGCCTCATTACAACTTCTTGTGAAATGGACCTTTCCAAGACAATTCAAAAAAACTACAAAGTTCCTACCTCTTAAGTCTTATTCTTCTTTCCAAAACTGACTTAATGGTTCCTCTAAGAAGTTTTTTTCAATATGTCCTCTTTCTTGGAAATTTAAACACACTATGTTCTTCTCATATTCAGTTATGTATTCTCTCCATGGGTGTTCTCTATCTAATTTCTTCATACATTCCCTATCTCTATGACCAAAAACATGACATGAAAAATAATGATCATTAAATGTTCTCTCATACATGAAAGAATTAGGTTTCCTAATTGATTTAGGCCTTCTTTAATTTGTCCCTTTAGTTATTTTCATGTTTGAATGTCTACTTGAACTATATTTATCATTATCACTCTTCTTCATATGTTCTTCAGTGAAGCCTAGTCTAGTCTTGTCACTTGTTGCCTTTTTTTAATCCAGCATTACATTTAGAGCTTCAGAACTCTTTTCTAACCGTCCATACATTTGTAGCATTTATTTTTATTCTTCTAGATCAGTTCTCAAATATATCAATTCTTCTTCATATCTCATATAAGTGTCCTTTTTGACTTTCAAATCTCATGTCAACTTGTAAACTGAATACTTCAACTCAGTATTGAGTTTTAGATGTTCTTCCTCTTTTACTCAAAGAGAGATTGAGATCAACTCCAATTGGGATTGAAGTTATTTTATTTCATCTTCATCTTTATGCTTCTTTCTTTCTTCAAGAATCTTGATTTGTTCTTTATATTCTTTCAGCAATATCTTCAATTTGTAGTTCTTTTTCCTTTGGTGTTTTGATTCTTCAAGAGCACTTATCAATTCTTCTTCAATATTGAATTTGTCTTCCTCTTCATTTGGAATTTCACTTTCACTGAGATGTCTATCTATTGAGATACTCCCAAGAAATATCTCTATAACTATGCTTGTATTTCAAGAAGGACCTACTCCATGTTGTTAGACTTGATCCAAGAGTACCAGGCTCTGATACCAATCGTTAGAAACTAGGACACTGAGAGGGGGGTTGAATCAATGTTTATTAAAACTTTATAGACATTTCCATTTTCTCAATATTTCTATGATGAACATCAGAAAACCATACACAAGAAATTAACTAGAGAGTATACACAAAGTTAAATGTGGGAAACCCATACTTGGAAAAAAACCCACTAAAACCAAAAACTAGGCTTAGGACAAGAATGTCATGTATATGTTACATTGATTTAAAAGTTAAGCTACTACTCAACATGGAGCTTCCACTCCAAAATTTAACCAAGATGTTACCCAATCTTTGACAAGCTTCAACTCCCAACTTTACTGCAGCAACAACTAACCTTTAGTAAGCTTCAACCTACAGGGAAGCAACAAATTTTCACATGCTAAGATGAAACTTAGAATTTTTAAGAGTTTTGATCATACTTTTTTTTTGTCTTCTACAAATTATGGTGACCTCTAAATTAGATCACTATTCTTATATTTTCTCTCTTAATCTCCCTTTCTTCTTGTACCCTAGTCAACATTCCAGCTCTGTCATACAAGGTTTAAATAACACAATCTACTCCAATCTCTATTATACAAAAAAAATTTCAAGCATGTATTCTTGACACAATTATCTCCTTGATTTTCTCTCTGAAAGATCTCAAACTTTAAATCTTACAACCTCCTGCATGAGAGCATCACACCCAATGTATATGGTTCTTTATTTATACCATATTCTTTGAACTCACACCTTAAGTATCACGACTTCAAAGAAGATATGTTATTATTCATCTTTAGGGAAAATATCTCTGTAACACGAATTATTAGGCTCTCCCAAACTTCAAATCCCTCTATATTCAAAAAAATATAAACTTTTGTAAGCTTTAGAGACTTTCCATTCTAGTTTCATCACCCATTATTCATCTTAAAAGCATTTATGTTTGTTGTATGCTCAACATATTTACACATAGCTCTACTCGGCTTTAGAAAATATATCATTAAGACTTCATTTTTCAACCTCTACTTGATATCATGCACACATATCACTTTCAACAATAAGAAACACACACAAAATATGCTTTTTGTATATAAATGTTTCTCACAACTCTGACCTTTCACTTTTTTAGTCAACACCCTTCATTTTTCATTGATTTGCATATAAAAAGTAGATGTAAGGTCTTAAACTATAACCACCTAAATGATTATAATCATATCTAATATAAGGTTGTCATATTCTTAATGTTCTCTCAACTTCATGTACCTATGTCATTAAATGAAAAACATCTCTGACATCAAGAATGTAACTGAAATTGAGTTTTTCATCTTACATGGTTAGCACATACTAATTTATTGCTGAAAAAATTTGTTCAAGGAGTTACAAGCATGAAGGTACATTAAAAAACTCTCCAAATATCCTATGTAGCCTTTTCAGATCTCACACTTCGCAAACAACCCTCAGACTTCACCATTTTGTCTTACTCCTTCACTATGAAAGTAGAGCATTCATTTTTTTTACTTTTAACTCTTTTAAGCTCATTTAAGAACAAACACAGTTTATTTGGGTCATCCTCTAGCATTATGGAGCTTTGCATGAAGATTCATATCTTTAACTATGGACAAAATGCATTAGTTTCACTTACAAGACTGTAAAAAGAGATGAAACCCTGTCTCGATAAAACTTTCATGAAGAACAAAGAGGATAGAACATGGTTTGAAAAAGGACTTGAAAATATCTTAGGGGAACCTTAGAAAGAAATATGTTCAATATTTTGAGAGATTTCATTGGTTCATTTTTTAGAACGTGATTTTCTTGTCCAAACCCTAAACTAAGCGTTTCTAGACATATACTAGCCTGAGAGGGAAAAATATGCAAATTATTGATCTTAATTCAATGGTTTTAAAAATATTAAGCTCCTAGAGGACTTTGAAAACATTGATAACCTTTTCAATTCCAAAACACATATCGAACCAATGATTTGCATCCCCAACAGTAAGAGAAATACTCTACATAATGTACTTTCAAAGCACTGTATCATAATGGAATAGTCTTTGAGTCCAACTAGATACTTTTTATAGAATGGTAGGAACATTTGGGGATTTTAAATCCTTGTTTGAACATCAAGTATCTCATCAAAGATTAATTTTTCACCTTTAATTGATAGTTTGTTCTTTCACAGTGAGACACAGTCTATACTGTGATCAACAATGAAATCCGCCACTTCAACTAGACCTCTACCTTGCTCAATAATCTTTGAAGATATGTATTATAAGGAAAAATCCAAAATAACACTTACAACACTCTAAACCATGCAATATAAGATAGAGACCATACATTACGTCCTAGGAATCCTACTTTATGGTTGGTTCTGGGAGGTAGATTGAGGACCATGAAGGTATATGGAACCACTCTACTGAATTAAGGAAATTTTAGCTTAGAGTGTTCACTATGAACTTTGAGAAGGATTTTATTCCATTTTCAACATCAACAATTGATTCAAGTACCCACTTCAGGATTGTCTTGTCTCACACCATGACTAAAAGATAAAACTTATAGCACATTAAAGTGACTTGAAAATGTTAAACTTGATAAGTATTGAATTCCTCAAAAAATTGGATCCAACATTAAAAAACCATGAAATAACTTAAAATAGATTAAAATATATATTTTAAGCTAAATAAACCATTTTTACCTCCATCGATTCAAAAATATTCTCGAGAGAGAGAAAAATAGGGTTGGAAAAACGATGAGAACTTTCTTGTTCTTCACCCTTTTAACCTCTTTTTTTTTTCAAAATCCCAGGATTGGAATTATATTCAATTTTCCTTATATGATTTATCTGAAGGAATCTCCATAATTTTTCTTATATGCTAAGAAGACAACGTGCTTGATTTTCATTCCTTAAGAAACCATTTTTAGAAAAACTTACATAACTTCTACAAACTTCTTAAAAACTTGATGAAACTTGACAAGAATCACTAAAACACTTCCCTCTACACAATCCATAGGATTTTTTTCCATAAATTTTCCTTTACATCTCATACCTATCTCATTTACCTCAGCATTCACTACAATTCCTCAAAGGCATTTTTGGTGAACATTTGAATTTTTACTCCAGAAGACAAAATAAGCCTTGTTGATGCTCATACATGCCATAAGAAATGTTACTGAGATCCTCCCATGCTTACTTGGTCTTTTCATGACCTTCATTGAGATATTACACCTCATTAGGCTCTAGAACTAGGCCTAAATGAGCCAGTTACAATCGTGACTCACAACATTTGACTTATTGTTCATTCCAAAAGCTCTTACACATGTTATAATCATCATGTATGACCTTTAGAACTCCTATTCAAATATTAATAACCATATCCACACATCCAATAACCTCTTTTTGATCTCCAACTATCACTCAGAAGGCACTAGCAATCAAAATTCATGCATTAAACTAAGCTTCACTTCACCATTCACACCTTTTCCATCAATTCCACTTTACATAAATGATAATACCAATGACCATGGTTCAACAATATTACTATGAAGGATCATGCGAGGGAGAGGAGGGTATGAATATGATTTAATAAGAGTAATGGGCATGTTGTGATTGCTACATAATGTAAGCTTATAGACCAGTTTTTTATTCATATTATGCAACCTATGACGATATTGTATGTGGAAAAGGGATAATAGCACCAAATTAAGGAAACATGAAAAGTAACATGTTAAATTATATGTGTGAATACAAGAATCTATCAAACCATGGATGAGGAAATTGATGGATGCCCTTACTAAAGTTGAGATATAAATTAGATTATTGATAATGTGAGAAATTGGATGTATAATTCTTATTGATATTTGTATGTTGTTGTTAATAATTTCCCAAGATTCATGGATTTCATGGGATTCTTTGATCATAACACACGGCATGAGGTCAAGTTCTAAGTAATGAAGGTCCTTATGTTTTCTACTTGATGAGAAAGATTTGTTTCAATGTCTTTATTAATTGTTGTAGGTTTGATGACATGGATAAGTGTAAGGTTAGTGATATATATATATAATTTATAAAGGGTGTGCAACTGAAAGTAAGGTGGAACTCCAATATGTTAAACTCCATGTGCATGATGTTAACCTATAAACACAAAATATCACACATAGTATTATTTTACTATGTCTTCAGTATGTTTTTTATATGCATGGATCTTAAGCAAGAAAAGTATTCATTGGAGACACCATATCTTGTCCATCTATGTCTTTGATTGCTTCTTACTGTATTTATCTTCCACATTTTTCATTTTTGTATCTACTTCTGGTCAGGTCATAGGTGATCCATATTTGTTTTTCAATGTCAACTTTTTTCATTATTTATCCCAATGACACCAAATGGTGACACTCTATAGAAACTAGCGCTCAATGTGCATGTGTCCATTTTTGGTGCTTCTGCCCTCTGGTTTCTTCTTTGTATGCATATTTTTGAGATTTGTGGTTATCCTTTTTTAGTTTTTCTTATCCTTATCCCCTATTCATAGTTGGCATCCTTTTGGGTCAGTATTGTTGAAATGCAAATAAGACATTTGTATACATATACAATATACACAATATTATTTTCTCTTGAAATTCTGAAAGGGGCTATACCACAACTACATACTATCACATTCTATCAACTGGTATTGAATTTTTTGGGATACATACACTACATAGGAAGGGGAAGTGTAGAAATCCATATCACACATATTCATCAAATCTAGCTATATAGCCCACTATCTTGGCATCATTCACATAGAGGGAAACTTAAGGACACTATTTCACATACAAGCACACAAAAATACAAGGAATTTGGAATGTAGCGTAAATACTCAGGTAATAAGGGTCACTCTTCAGTGTGACCCTCGGGGTTAGTCTAACTTCAGATTTTACATATTTTATTCATATTTTATAAGTGTTTATGAGATTTTAAAGGTATCTAGGGGTTTTTTTATACAGGTATAGGTATTGATCAAAACCCTGACAGTAAAGGTAATGTGACTAAAGCAGGATATTGACACTGACAGTCTTTGGAACCATAGCAAAGAAGTAGATCCTCAAGACTTCTGCATAGTCACCATTAACACCCATAGTTAGACACCAGTGTCGTAGGTGTCTTTATCCTCCTACGGGTAACCCCTATCCTGATCAATGATTGAAATCTATAACTCTTTATGCAAGTGTCCTAGTGACATCATTTCATACCAAATCCATGCATATACATAGTCCTGACAAGCTACATATCACACAGAAATCAGCTAGGTCAATTATCCTCTCCCATATTACTCATAGTATTACATTTCCTCAGCATCTTAGTATATGTATATTTCATTGTATTTTATCATACTAGTTACTCTGAAATCATAGATTTTATTTAGATCTAATTAAGATCAGATTGGTGAACCCGCTCTTATTTTAACTCCTTAACCTATCATCACCAAACCCTAATGTATAAGAAGAGGTTCCCATCTCCCGTCAATGACATGGCCTAAATGCGTATGCAACCAGTATTTAATCCAATTCCTCTGAAGAATATGAATTTCATTATCTCATACATAATCCCCAATATGATCCCACAATCCTCCAACAACTCCTTGACTTCCAACAACCCTTTCCTGTTGGATACAAAACCCCTGATTTTTGCATAGTCTCCCATGATTAAAATTTTACCCCATGTTCTCCCTCATACACCATAATCACCAATGTTGCTTCATCCTCTTCCCCTTAATGTAGATTCTTTTTATGATGAGGTTCTTGTTTGTGGAAACATAGATGTTGATTATTCTACTTATGATGATGACAATGTAAACATGCATAATGATATTCCCATTAGTGTTCAAGATGAATATAAATATCTATCTCCTATTGTTCCTACTTATAAATTTGTTTCCAATGATTGAAATGATAAATATGATGTTATTACTCCTACAAGTTCTTTATATATCGATGATACTCTTCATGAAATCCTTTCTTGTGAAAATATGACTGATAGTGATTTTGATTATGTGTCTAATCATGACCATGTTAGTGATGATGTTACTTCTATTAATATTTTTGAATTTGAATTTAATATTCCTCTTTCTCTTACTTCTGAAGTTATTTCCAATGTTTCACATGATGATTCAACTTCTACCCCTAGTGCACCTCTTATTGTGTCTCTCGAGCCTACACATAGCATCCCCACAAAGCCTCCATGTTCCTCTCCTTCTCTTACACCTTCTCATCCTTCCACTTCCACTCTCCATTCTCAAGTTCCCATGATCACTCACAATGGAAATATCTAACCCATAAATGTGCCTCTCACTTCATCAATCATTCCTTTGCACGATATCCTCTCCCTCATGTATGTTGTTGGTACTTTATAATCTCAAGTTCATACCCTTACCCTTGAAAGTAAATCCTAATATGCTTTCATTAATAATAACTATCTTCATGGTAACCCCATTCCTAAAAATATTCATAATTCCTCTTTCCCCAAGGGCTTCATTATTCCAACTTTTTCCTATTTTGATGGTACTAACAATCCTTATTTACATCTCAAGCATTACCGTTTAGCCATGGTTGCTTATTCAAATGATCACTTGTTATTCAAAGCATTTAATAATAGCCTTGTTGATCATTGTATCTAATGGTATACTCATTTTTGTTATGGATCCATTAGTATTTATTATGATATGGAGGATGTTTTTCTTAGGAATTTAATTTCCCAAAAAATGGTCCTAAAGTTACGTATGATTATTTTCCTTCTTTGCATCAAGGAAAGAATGAACCAATTTTAGATTACATTTTATGCTTCAATTCTTGCATGCATTAGTTATTATTTCAGCCTATTTATTTAGAAATGTAACTTATATTTTTTCATGTCTTAATTCCTCCCTTAAAATAAAATCTATTATAGGATACATGTGAATCATTTACTCTTTTGTGAGATAAAGTTATTGATCTAAAAAAGGACCTCATTTTGGATAATGTCTTAACATCACCTTATAATTATTATATTCCTATTAAGTCTTCCCATATTTCATCTATTGACCCTCCTACACGATCCCTATCTCTGCCTCCTCGTAAGTTTCTTCCTCCCCATCCACCATGTCAGAATTCACCTAAGTATTCTTCCTCTCCCACTCATGAACCATTGCACTTATCACATAATGCTAAACCAAATGATGTATTGTAAACCTTACATGATAAGCAGCTCATCCGTATACCTTCTAACCAACATCATCCACCTTACCTCTTACACCACCCTTTCTACAATTTCTACCACATCAATGGCCATCATGATAGTGACTATTATGCTCTCCATGATAGCCTGCAAAAATTAGAAGAAAAAGTTGTCATTGGTTTCCACTCTCACTCTCATGACTACTATCTCTCTCTCTTCTATCCCACATAAGTGATCTTCTACCACTGTTCACTTGTCTCCTTCACCTCTTTCTAAGTTTTTCATCCGCATCCTCTATCTAATCCACCTATAGTTACATCATCTCATACCACATAAATACAACACCTCATTGGATTATTATGTGTCTTGCTTCCGTACTTCCTATCACAACACCTCCCATTATTGGTTCCATTTCCTCTTACATCAATTCAGAACTTATCCTCACACCATTATTGCTTCACATGCTCCCTCCATGCCTCGCATGCCTCTTCATCTCTGGTAGATGACATCCATTTTACATTTAATTACCCGATGATGCACTCTTGTGAAATGGTTCAAACTTTATTTTTTAGATCATCCTACATCAATGAACCTCCCATTCCATACTTCTAGATTTCTGCTTTATGACATGTCTTTTTTAGCAACTCCTTGCACGTGACAAACCCATTTCTCGATGATGCACTCTTTTTCTATGGTTCATTCTTGACTTATGAGGGGGAATTTATAAATGAACCTCATTCTCACACTTGGGGAAATCTCTCTTCTTACCCCTCCCCCCCTTCATCCTCATCACATGTAATTATGACCATTATTTTACATCTCATCATTATTAAATTATCAACACATCATTCTTGCTACTTTTATTAATCTACCACATCACATCATATACATACATTCATAATTATTACATATTATACCATACATTCCTATTCTCACACATTCTCTATTTATTCCATTACTTAGCATTTCTTTTCACATCATCATAAATCTCTATAATTAACAATATATATTAAATCAATCATTCCCATAATGCACATAGAATCTCACAAACTAAACACATACTAAGATCTACAAATCATAATCATTACCTCATATTTAATGCACATCAACAACCAATACAATATCAACATGTATCTATCTATATCTCATCAAAATAATAGTTAAAAAATATAATCATTGGGGATCAATCCCTCATGCATCACTACATCATATACAATACACCTATCACCCTCGTTATCACTAAGTATAATCAAGGGAGCTCTAGAACTAAAGGCTTCACTACTAACTCTACGTTTTTGATCTTGGCCTCTAGACCTCTCTACCTAACTCCATAATACATCAATATCTATCATCCTCTCCTCATAACGGCCTTATAGATCCATGTAGCATGCATATATATCTTGATCTAGGCCTCCTCCTCCTATGACCTCTCGCACTCACTCTACCTCTACATGATCCTCATTGCGTTCACTCAACAAAACCATGCATGTTACAACTGCTATAGCCACTGGCTCAATTAAATAGGCATGCTTGCCCATAATAACATTAATCCTCTCTAACATACCACCTCCCACTACCAAATCCCATAACCACCATTATATATCACACATTTTTACATGCATATGTTATATCAATAAATAAAAAATCAACAAATAATGCACATTAATAAATAATATGTATGATTTACTCTCATCTTTGTTACAACATCTACATCGAGGGGCATGTATCTATCCCTACACTCCCCTAACTATTGGCCCATCATCCTCATCTACAACCACTAGAAATAATAACAACCATCGATGTGTTTCCCACTACTGACTATATGCTTACATGTAACCCACTTCATCCACCTATATAGGATCTATGGCCGCATCCACCTCATCTAGACCTAGATGTACTAGATGTGCTCTTGATGGGCTTGGCCTTGCCCTTGGTTGTCTCGAAACTCTAGTAGATTGAATCCATATATAAGGATCTGGGGCACATTCAAAGCCATGCCAAATTTCCTTGATAATCTCTCACCCTTGAAAAACTTAGTCACCCTTGGGAAATGGTCCTCTAACTAAATGATGCATCATATGCACCGTAACTTCACACCATCCTCTACCCATCTGCCATAGTCTTTATAATGTCTCCATATAATGGCCCCAGTGCCCATCTGATCTATCATCAACCTATATGCAGTCGTGCACATCCTCTTACTATGGGTTTCCACCCACCTTGCTGCTAATACCTCATGTCGATTCCAATCATCCCATAACCTACTAAGTGGCCTCAATATAGTAATATGCTCATATGCCCACACATGTAACAAATTAGTGGCTCCTAGCCCACCACCACCATCCTCATGTGTAAATCTATCCAATTCCCTATAAAAATGGGCCAATACACACCATGCCTAGGAATATATAGTACCATACTCCTTGATGTTATAGAAAATATCATGTGTCTTGTACAAAATCCCTACTCCACTACCCTCCACTGCCACTAACAAAGCTATCAACATTGTAATAAATTTCCACAATCACGGAATCCCAAATCTAATTCTTGCATCTGAACTAATATGTGTCTTGTCCTGTACCTGTCCCTATAAAATATCAACGTGTCACCCTCATATGGCTCCAAGAATCCAATATGGCCATAATAGTCACTCTCTCTCCTATTATAGGCAATCACAGTATCATAAATACATCCTCTAGTATCACCGTCATTTTTCCTATCGATAACCAGAATGTACAAGTATCTGCACACCATCAATTGAACAAATCATTCAACATAGGAATACTATGGGGTATTTCCCCCAATCTAGCAATGTGCCACAAGCTAGTATGGTCCAATGTATCCCACTCGATAAGTGACAAACCCAAAGTAAGCATTCTACCCAAGTGACAACCCACATAAAACTCTTTGGAGTGTATGTCCCTCTACACAATACAAACCACAAAAAATTTCTTACATTAATACACCATACATACTAAAAAATCACTCATCATTAGCATAAAATTAATCAGAATACATGCATTTTCATAAAATAGTGCTAAAACCATTTTGTAGACACAAAATTATGCACTTTATACATTATTTAGTCTTGGTATATACTATTTAGAAGGTTCTTGAGTGAAGAAAGTACCAATTAGCGCCCTTCTTTTGGCCATCTTGTTTTATTTTATTTCATCATTATCGACCTCTTGCTCCCATATGCCCAGTCAACTTCTGTCATCTTGTGTTATTTTAGCATCAACTAGGGTGCTCAGATTGTACTATGGTGCCCGTGGGTGCCCTGGTCTAACCAGGGGAACCCCGGTCAATTGTAAACTTTACCTCCACTTTTTGGGCTCTTTCTATCAGTTTGAGATCTATATCTTACTTGTGGTTGGCCTTTTCAGGGTTAATTATGAAACTAGACTAAGAGAACCCTATAAATATGAACTTATGAGACCATAATGAGGGACCTAACATCACTTGCTACTATCACTCATCTAGAGTTGCATCTAGTTATTATATTGGAGATCACTTACAACCACTTGTTAGAGATCAAGAGCACTAAGAGGGGGGTTTAATCATTGTAGATTACAAAAATTTCACTGAATGTCAATTTTAAACATTTTAGTGATGTGTGACTTTAAACTATGAGAAGTCAATCAAACATATGGCATGCACAATAACACTGAACACGGATAGTACCATGGGAAACCCTCTTAGGAGAAAAAATCACCTAAAACCATTTCTTATATTACAAAAAGCAAGGACTTGCAGGAATATTATGCATCCTACAAGATTTTTTTAGTGAGGCACCAACCCCACAAGGAGCACCAACCCCTACACCTTTGCTGATACTACACACAAAAAATAACTCAAGTGAATATTACGCATCACATGATATTTCTTTATTGAGGCACCAACCCCATAAGAATGACCAACCCCCAAATTATGCTAAGTTACAACTTAGACTTAATTTACATATACATTTTGATCAGCTAGTTACAACAAATCCTTTTGCAATAGATTATGATCACATTTTTGTATCAGTTTGTGTTCTTCTTTTCACTCTCTTTTGGTCATCTGATTTGATCCCTCTTATTCAATCAATCCACCACCCTTGATGTTATTATCATCTAATAAATCAATACATCATCAATCTTCTCTCCTCTTTTCCTCTCTCTTCTCTTTTGTATCTCTTTCTTAGCTTGATTGCATCGTATTCTTTCTTGTGCTACTCGACCTTAGCTCGAATAATTCTTTTCTTACTTGAGAAACTTTCTCAAATGACTCCAAGTTCAAACTATATCATCAATTGGCCTGATTCTTCACTTCGAGTTACCTGTATTGCACCTTCCTGCTTGGTCACCTGAGAATCTGGATTATTAAATGCATGCAACTAACTCCATATTTTTCTCCTTCTATATTTGGCTTGATTACACCTTCTTCTATGCATTTCTAGAAGTTATTTATTATTCATTTTCCAAAAATAGATTTCCCACATTTGTAATGTGACCCACATGAGCGAGTTTTTTCCTTCTCTAATATTTATTTTTCCTTGAATCTCGAGATCACATAGAGAATGTACCTACATTTCCACAAAGCCAATAAGATTTAAATGATGGTAGCTAGAATAGTGGATTTCTTCATCCTTCAAGTTGTATACTTAGTCGCAATCACCTGACACTCAAATCATAATCGATTTTGGAGAACTAACTCTCACTTGTCCATGTTTGAATCAATTTGATTTCCTTCGATCCTTATCCAGTTCATATTCTAATATTTCTTGGCTCTCCTTAGCTCCTCTAACTTTATTCTTTCTATGGCAGCTCTTTTATTTTTCCTACAGCATTTCTTCCTTCACCTCAGCTTTTTAGTTATCTACGGTTCTTCTATACTTCTCACGGCTTTCCCAATGTCTTGAAAATTTCTTTCTTTTATGCTTCCTTTCCACTGATTTTTTCCATTTCCATGAATTTTTTTCTTTTACTTGCACCTTTTGTAGTCTTCCAAGGCTATATTTTTTCCTTAGTAGCTTCTCTATTTCTTCATCACTTTTCTCTTTGTCCGCAACTTGCTTCTGACTTCCTTACTTTCATGGATTTTCCTTCACCTTTGTGGCTCTTCCTTCACATATGAAACCTTACTATTTACACTTTTTGCCTTTTCCTTTAGCTCCATTTTGTTTCGGTGACTTCATCCCTTTATCCACAACATTCAATTTCCTTAACGCGGTTTCTTCTGGAGCTTTGTGGCTTACAGACTTTGGTGGCTACTCCAAGTCTTCAGTGGCTATCTATATATTTTGGTGGATATCTCCTCATTTCTGTAGCTTACATAAAAATTTACTAAGTCCCTTAGCACTTATCCTTAGTCATCCTGAAGCCTCAATGAACTAACACTACTAATCAACCTTCATCTTTTTAGCTTTCTCACTTTACCAATTTGACTCTTTTTTCCATCAACGTAACTTGGCATCAACTAGTCCATCTTGACATCAATGAAAACAAATGTAACACATGACAAAATTCCAATAATCTCCCCCTTTTTCATTGATGGCAACATTCCAACCTTCAGAAACCTTTTGATGGAAAATAATTTTTCATACATGCTTTTTGGTAACACCCTATCTTCTTCCTTTTGGCTATTACATAACAGATTTCCCCCTTTGACAATATGATTTTCTAACTTCAGTTTATCTCCCCCTTTGAAAAAGATGACAAGGGGCCAACTATGCCACATAAAACTAAATATTTTGGTAAACTAGATACAACATGTTCTTACCATAAGAAGCTCCCCCCAGGTTTATGTTGCTCATCCATCTATGTTGAAGTGTCTGCGGCAATGCTCCCCCTGAGGTGATGCATAATTTGATAAAATTGAGCTAAGATTAGATCCCCCTCACTTTGGAACTATTTAGGAGCTGATATTACATGATAATTCTCCCTTGTGTTTTTTTCACACCTGCTAGTTGTTGGCGAGATTAGAAATAACCCCTAATTCATTCATTAGGTTTTCAAATATTGCTCTTGGTAGTGCCTTGGTCGTCATATCTACAATTTATTCCTTACTAATCACATATTATAGACCGATATTCCTGTCATTCACTTTCTCCCTCAAGAAATGATATCTAATTGGAATGTGCTTGGTCTTCGAGTGGAACACAGGATTCTTAGAGACACTTATTGCACTTGTACTATCACACAACAAGGGAATTGGATGTTCAAATTTTATCTTGTAGTCTTCTAATGTCTATTTCATCCAAATAACTTGAGTGAAACCCATCATAGTAGTTATATACTCTACTTCACATGTTTAGAGATCTAAAGATGATTGTTTTTTTCTTAGCCAATAGACCAAGCAATCTCCAATAAATAATGTGCCTCCGCTTGTACTCTTTCTGTCATCAACACTTCCTATCCAATCAACATATTTTTATGCTTTTATGCTTAAGTCATTGCTTTTCAGGTACCACAGTCCATACTTATGTGTTACCATGAGATATCTTAGAATTATCTTGACCACTTGAGGTGTGTTTCCCTTGGATCTTCTTTAAATCTTCCAACAACACCTACTGCTTGCATGATATGTGGTCTTGATGTAGTGGAATAAAGTAGCATGCCTATCATGGATCTATACTATGATTTTTCTACTTTTTGTATGACATCATCTCTACTCAGTTTACATCCAACTTCCATTGGTGCCCCAATCGGTCTACATGATTCCATTCTAAATATTTTCAACATCCCCTTGATATACTTATTCTTGGATATGAATATACCTTGATCTGTTTGACTTATCTATAAACCCAGAAATAATGAAATATCTCCAAGAATAGACATTTCAAATTCTTCTTTCATCATATCAGCAAATTCATATGTCATCTTATCATGGTCTCTGCCAAATATGATATCATCTACATACACAATTATAATTAACAAGTGGTATCCTTCTTCCTTGATGTAGAGATTACTATCAACAACACCTTTTCTGAATGCCTTTTCTAAATCCTTTCTCAATGAGGTATGAATCAAATATATTGTACCAAGATCTAGGAGCTTGTTTTAATCCATACAAAGCTTTCTTCAACCTACACACATATTATTTATCTTCAGTTAATGAAAATCCATCCATTTTTTCAATGTATACCTCTTCATTTGGGAAACCATTTAGGAATGTTGATTTCACATCCATCTAGAATACTCTAATCTTCTTGTATGCTGCGTAAGTTATGAATAGTCGTATTGCTTCCATTATTTCCACTGGTGCAAATGTCTCATCAAAATCAATTCTTTCCATTTGTGTGTATCCTTTGCACACTAGCCTTTCTTTATTCTTTGTCACTTTTCCTTTATCATTTAGTTTGTTCCTAAATACCCATTTGGTGCCAATCACATTTTTTCTGTGGTCTAGGTACCAATTCCCATGTCTCATTTTTTTCAATTTGGTCAAGTTCTTCATTCATGGCATCTACCCAATGTTGATCCTTTCTTGTTTTTGTAACATTCTTGGGTTATATCATTGATAGGAGTGATATGTCTTTATGATTTTTCCAATCTTTTAATCTTATTCTTGTGAGAATTTTTCCAATGATCTGATTTGTAGGATGGTCCATTTTTACTTTCCTGGAATGTGCCTTAGTGTCTGGCCTTTCTTCCTCTTCATATGCTTCTTCACGTGGATTGTCTAACTCTTCATCATCTTCTTGTTCTTCATGACTGACATGGTGCTGAGTGCTAGTTTTGGTGTACTGTGTCTCATCCACATTTATATTTGTGCTTTCAAAAATATTTTTCAACCTTTTATTGTTTCATCTATAACACGTGTTGACCACTGAGTAACCAAGGAATATTCCTTCATCACATCTTGAGTCGAATTTTCCCAAATTGTTTGCATCTCTTTTGATATAGCATTTATTTCTGAATAATATTATGTGCTTTATTTTGACTGATCTCTTCTTTCAAAGTTCATAAGGATTTTTTTCACTATTTATTCTCATTTGAGCTCTATTCAAAAGATAGACTATGGTGTAAACTACTTCACTGTAATACATGTCTAAGAGTTTGGATTCATTTAACATTGTTCTTGTCATCTCCTACATTGTTCTGTTTTTCCTTTCAACAACCCCATTTTGCTGAGGTGTCCTTGTGGCTGAGAATTATCTCCTGGTTCCATTTTCTTCATAGAATTAATCAAATTCATTTGACCAAAATTCTCTTCCTCTATCTAATCTTAGGAATTTGATCTTTTTGTTCTTCTCATTTTCTACCAGTACCTTGAATTTTTTGAATCTATCTAAGGCTTCTGAATTTTGTTTCAAACATGTTATCCATGTCATTCTAGTGTAATCATCTATTAGAAGCATAAAATATACCTCACCATTTATACCTATAGTTCTTGTGGGTCTGTAGAGGTGTATATGGATCAACTCCAGTTGTATAGTTGTAGAATAATACTTTGATTTGAATGATCTCCTTGTTTGTTTTCCATGTAAACAATCCTTACATAGCATATATGCGGGTTTCACAATGTTTGGCATATGTCTGACGTAGCCTTTTGCACTTATCTTTACAATATTTTTGAAACTCATATATCCCAATCTTCTATGCCACACCCAGCTATAATCTATCTAACTTGTGAAGCATTTCTCTTTGTTTATCTCATTGAGAACATACATGTTATTCTTTGTCCTCTTGGCCTTTGCTACTTTCTTTCTTTTTTTTCCATATATAATGTCATGATCTTCGTCATGGAATATTAAATTGTATCCCCTCTTGCACATTTGACTCACACTTAGCAGATTATGTTTAAGACCTTCAACATATAAAACATTTTCAGTTATAGTCTTTCCATTATCTAGACTCAGTGTTCGGTTAAATAACATAATAAACTTGCTTTTTTCACCTGTCATATGGCTAGAGCATCTACAATCCAAGTACCATATTTTATCTTCATTGTGCACATAAAAATTTTTATGTACAATTGAGCATGACTCTTTTCTCTTGTTATCATCTTTTTTTGCAACTTGTATCCACTTATTTTTCTTAGGCATGTCTTGTTTGTTGGATGAAACTACATTTATTTTCTCATTGTAGTTGTGTTGGAAATTATTATGGTTCATTCTGGTGTAAGATGGGCCAAATTTCCTTTTATATCCTTTAGATAACTTTCTACACTTAGTAGCCTTATGTCCAAACTAATTACAAGAATAACAGTAACAATAAAAGGAGTGTGTGTACCTCATAGCATAGGTGATTCTAGGAGTAGAAGTTATTTTCTTCGTGGCATTGATAACCTTCTTGTTTCTGGAAGATGAGATGTTAGATGTTGATGCAACCTTGTTTTATTCATTCTGTGTACGCTTCTTTTCTTTACTTTCTTCTTTAAATACAATTCCATACTTTTCATTTACATTACTTTGGCTACTCAGTATATCAGACAAAACACTTGAGCCCTTTTCATTTTTTTCATGCAGCTTTAGTTTGCTACTCATTTGTTCCATTTCATCTTTCATTTTCTCCAGTTCTGAGTTTAGCTTTGTGCACTCATCCTCCTTTGATTTGTAGGAGTTTTAAATTTTTTCCAGCTATGTTTCCAATTCCTTGAGCTCATTTTCCTCTTCTTATTCTCTTTGATATTTTCTTCCCTTAAAGATGCATATTTGTTCTTCATAATCCTTTAGTGTGCATCTCAGCTTCTGATTCTTCTTTCTACACAATTTTAGTTTTTCAAGGGCACATACTAATTTTTCTTCAAGAGTCACTTCAGCTTCTTCTTCATCGTAGTCTTCAAAATCAAAGGTGTTCTTCCCTTTGGAGTTACTTTCTTCAGTTGCATCCATTTCCATAAACAAACATTCTGATTGCTCTTCGTCATTTTCATTTTTAGAGATACCAGGATTGTTTGACTCAGAGTCACTTGATTCTTCCTTTGAATAAAAATTTCTTTTGTTCTTGAATAACCTTTTCTTGTTGTTTTTCTTTGTCTATCCAATCTCTTTCTTGCTATGTTTATGACTATCCTCTTCATGATCAAAATGATTATCTTTATTCTTGTTTGGACACTTTCTAGAAAAATGACCTGCTTGTCCACATGTGAAACACTTAAATGGGAATTTTCCTTTATACTTACCTAAGCCTCTTTTTAGTCTTCTCACGAACATTGCTTCAATATTTTCATAATCCAACTCATCTCCCAAGGTTGATTCTTCTTCTTCTTATTGATTGGACTAGGTTTCTTTCTTGACCTTGAATTCTACTTCTTTCTTGGAAGTTTTTCATCCAATAGTCCTCATCTCATATGCAAAAAGAGTGCTTTGAAATTCTTCAATTATGAAAGTCTTCATGTATTTGGATTCCTCTATAGTTAATACCTTTGCATCATACTTTCTACTCAAAGATCTCAAAATCTTCTAGTTTCTCTCCTAGACCTATGATCATATTTATGACTTCATCTATTCTTTGCATGTAGGTTGATATGCTCTCATCATCTTTCATCTTCAAATTCTCAAATTAGGCTTTATAGGTCTATATTTTTTCTAGCTTGGCCTTTTCATAACCTTCATAAATACCATGCAGCTTGATCCATATCTCCTTTGATGTTGTGCAGTGCATTACTTTGACAAATTGTATTTCAGTCAGGCTGCATAAAATGGTGTTCATTTCTCTTGAAATACATTCATATTCTACCTTATCCGTAGAAGTAGTAATTGGTGTGGCTGGATGGTTGTAACCTTTCTCAACAGATTCCTAGATATAAAAACCAAGTGAAATCAATTATGTCTTCATCCTTATTCTCTAGAATGCATAGTTTGTACCAATGAAGAGTGGTGATATTGACGGTGACAAATCGTCTTATGCCTAATTTACTACCATGCTTCTAATAAAAGGATCTCCTTGAAGATGTTAAGCTTTTGTTATAAGGACTTTTCTCTAATGCCAATTTTTAGAGGTCACAAGCACTGATAGGGGGTGAATCAATGTAGATTAAAAAAAATTCACTTAATGCCAATTTTAAACCTTTTAGTGATGTGCAGCTTTAAACTATGAGCAGTTAATCAAACATATGTCATGCACAATAACACTAAACATAAATATTACCATGGGAAACCCTTTCAGGAGAAAAAACCAACTAAAACCATTTCTATTATTACACAAAGCAAGGACTTGCAATAACATTACACATCCTACAAGATTTTTTTAGTGAGGCACCAACCCCACAAGGAGCGCCAACCCCTACACCTTTGATGATATTACAAACAAAAAAGAACTCAAATGAATATTACACATCACAGGAGATTTATTTAGTGAGGCACCAACCCCATAAGGAGCACAACCCCCAAAATATGCTAATATACAACTTAGACTTAATGTACATATACATTTTGATCATCTAGTTACAACAATTACTTTTGTAATAGATTAAGATCACCTTTCTATATCTATCTGTGTTCATCTTTTCACTCTCTTCTACTCATCTGATTCAATCCCTATTTCTCAATCAATCCACCACCCTTAATTCTCTTCTCATCTGATAAATCGATGCATCATCGATATTCTCTCCTCTTTCCTCTCTCTTTTCTTTAGTATCTCTCTCTTAGTTTGATTGCATTGTATTCTTTCTTGTGTTACTCAGTCTTAACTCGAATACTTATTTTCTTACTTGAGTAACTTGCTTGAATTAATCCAAGTTCAAACTATATCATCAATCGAACCAATTCTTCACTTCAAATTGCATGTCATGCACCTTTTTGTTTGGTTGCCTAAGAATCTAGACTATTAAATGCATGCAACTGACTCCATATTTTTCTCCTTCGATATTCGTCTTGATTAAACCTTATTTTATGTATTTCTAGAATTTATTTATTAGCCATTTTCCAAAAATAGATTTTCCACATTTGCAACGTGACCCAAATGAGAAAATTGTTTCCTTCTCTAATATTTTATTTTGCCTTGAATATCAAGATCACATAGAGAATGTACCTGCATTTCCAAAAATTCAATAAGATTTAAATGATGAGAGCTAGAATAGTGGATTTCTTCTTTCTTCAAGTTGTATACTTAGCTGCAATCACCTAACACTCGAATCATAGTTGATTTTGGAGAACTAACTCTCACTTGTCCATGTTTGAATCAATTTGATGTCCTTCAAAAATTGTCCAGTCTATATTCTAATATTTCGTGCCTCTCCTTAGCTCCTATTACTTTCTTCTTTGTATCACGGATCTTTTCTTTTTCTTATGGCATTTCTTCCTTCACAACGACTTTTAAGTTATATGTGGCTCTTTTATGATTCTCGTGGATTTCCCAACGTCTTATGGATTTATTTCTTGTATGTTTCCTTTCTGCGGTTTTTTTCCATGTCCATGACTTTTTATCTTTTACTTGTGGCTTTTGTAGTCTTCCGTGGCTATCTTCCATCCTTAGCGGCTTCTTTAGTTCTTTGCAGATTTTCTCTTTGTTTGTGGCTTGCTTCTGACTTCCTTAGTTTTGTGGCTTTACCTTCACCTCTACGGATCTTCCTTCACATCTACAGCCTTAATATTTATACTTTGTGGTTTATCCATTGGCTCCATTTTGTTTTGGTGACTTTATCTCTTCATCTGCAGTATTCACTTTCCTTTTGTAGTTTCTTCTGGATCTTCGTAGCTTGCAGACTTTAGCGGATATCTCTAGACTTTGTAAGATATCTCCTACTGTTTTTGGATTGTACAAACATTGACTAAGTCCCTTAGTACTTATCCTCAGTAATCTTGAAGCCTCTGTGAGTGGACACTACCAATCAACCTTCATCTTGTCAGCTTTCTCACTTTACAAAGTTGACTCCTTTTGTAGTGCCCACTCTCCTTTAACACTGTTTAGATGCTGATTTTGACACTACTGATCATATTTTGGACATTATTGTGTTTTGATATAGAAGTATGTGTATATGCTAGCTCATTGATTATTATGGACATTACTATGTTTTGTTTAGTATGATGGTTACATACTAGATTTTGGATTAGTATTGATCTAGATTCAGTCATTATGGTCTATGATATTTGAGACATCGTTATTATTATTGTGTGGATGATGATATACTAGTTAACATGGGTAGGTTATTGATGTTGATTTTAGACATGTGACCTTGATATTATGAATAGTTCTAACATAGAAATCTATTGGATGATGACATAGTTACAAATTGAATTCAAAATGATAATGTTAAATTCTTGATATTGTTGTGATTTGGATTTGATATTTATATACATACGTTGATTTTATATCTTCTTGGATGTTCTAATATGGCCACGAGGCCGAAGGAGGTATTGTTATTTTGTAGGTAAAAATCACAACAATTTTGGGGGACTGGAGACTAACCATATTGAAATTCAATGTGAGATCAACAAGGTCACCATGGAAACTGTTTGATTTGTGTGTTGAGTTATGTTAGGATTTCCCATGGGGGGATTTCTATTATTGTGACCATGGGGCATACAAGTGTTTTAATTATGTGTTTCTTTTCTTATTGTGGTATGTGTTTTATTTGTAATGTGCTTCTTATTTTAAGTATTAAAATGTGATAGTATAATGCACGAGTCATATAGTTAAATTTTAATTAAATTAATTGGGGAGTGGAATGTAAGGAAATAATATTGTTGTCTTGATTAATAATTAAATTTGATTTATATTATGTGCAACCATAGGATAAATAAATAAATCTTATGTCAAAACTTGTAATAAATGGAATCATAAACTTTAATGCATGTGTAAGAGGATGTAAGAGTTGTGTAAGTGAAATGATGGATTGTTTAAAGCAGATTTTAGAGTGTAGAACACTCTATCCTCTTTGAAACTCGGATTTGGTCTTGGGAGCCTAAATTGGAGGCTTGTGGGACAAGATAAACTTGTCCCACACCTCCCAAAATCCTCCACCAACCATGCCTATTGCTTGGGAGTAGATTTTAGCCTTTCTTATTTAGTTTTGAAATGATTGTTGTGTAAGAATTGATTGCACTTGTCTTCGAAATTTTAATGCATTCCTTTTTTTTAGTATGGGTTGAGTTTTTGTATGTAAGTAATTTTGTCATTCACATTTATTGTGATTTTATTGTAATTGATGTTGATTGCTTTTGGGATGAGGAAAAATGATGTGGCATCCCACTTGGAATCCACATCATCCCCCCCCCCCCTCCCTCTCCTTTAAAAATAAAAAATCCCCTCTCATTGGGGGTTGTTGAAAACTTTGCTTTCCTTCCTTGGGTCGAATTTTTCTTGGTTTCGAGTTTTCTTTGTAGAAGGAACTTGGATTTCTTGTGCATGCATTATTATTGATATTTTGGGGACTACATCTGGAGCATCAAAGAACTTCTATTTTTGAAAACAAGTCTCCATTATGTAGTTGTAGGCTATTTTATTTTTAATTTGTTGTTTTTTCCTCCTTCTTGCATGCATTGTTGAATGATGTTGGGTTGCATTCTTGTTCTGGATGGGTAGAATGCTTAGGGCATGGTGTAGAGAGAACACTATGAGGTTATATTAGAGGAGGGATAAGGGAATTACCATTAGCACTTGTCTTGAGGAGGGAGTGTTGGTTTGGGATCCACCTAGGAAAAGAATATGCATGCATTTATTACTTTGGGCGAGGTATAAGGGATAAATTTGGAGGAGGGATAAGGAGGGGTTGAGTAGGGATAAGGTTTATGGGATGGTTATGTTTCTTGGGGGTTGTTTTAGGTGGATTCCCAATTTCAACATGGAAGGCATAAGGAGACCTCCATAGTTCTTGCTCTTGTTTGGCTTGCTTGCTCAAGCCTTTGTGTTGTATGACTGTTTTCAAATGTAGTTGAGAATTTCTACCTTGTTTTGATTTGTGTCTTCATTGATTTTTGTGATATATGAGTGTTTCTTGCTTGTGAAAGAATTCCATGTTGCCATGAGTTGAATTATCATGCTCCATTTCAATATGGTTGGGGCTTGGGGGCCAATGGAGAAAGATGGCTTCTCTTTTCCCATTGGGTATCTTGGTTGGTTGGAGAGTGTTTCCTTTCCCCCTTCCTTGTTGTGATCAAAAGATGAAAGATGAAGAAATCAACATGTTGTTGTTTTGACCTTGGAGAATCTCACAGTTTGACAATCATTCCCTTTGAGAAAATGTCATTGTAACCTTTCCCACTTCTACTGGATGATTGTAATTGATATTGAAATGTGAAGTGTTCACCTTGTAGTTGGAAGATGAAATTTATTTGAGAAATGTAAAGAAGAATTATACTTCTCTATTTTATTTGGTAAAGAAAATGTGAATGATATTTTGTACTTGTATTACTGTCAAAGAATGATACTTTGTTTTGAAAGAGATTAAGAAATAGCATTGCCAGTAAATGTATTGTGTTTGAAATCAAATAGAAGGAGTTAAATTGTATATTGTTATTGGAAATCAAAAAAAATAATTGTGTTCTTTCTCAATTGCATTGTTGTATTAGAAAATGAATGACTATTATATCTTAGGAAGTTTTGTCTTGGAAAGGAGAAACAGTTAAAGGAAATGACAGAAAATTGATCTTTTGAAATGAGCTATTAAAAATTAGAAATTAACATTGTATATTGTATATAAGTATTTTTTGGATCAATGGAGTGTTTGAGAAAGGAATTTGGCATGTTTTCCATACTTGAATGTTGCACATTAATTATGCAACTCATGAAAGGAAGAATTTTGTTATTTGTATAACTCTGACATTTCAAAATAATGCAATTAATGTATAGTTCTGATTTATCAATAAAATTAATAAGGGATACAAAGTATTTTAGATGTATTGGGTCCTATTTAACCCACATTTAACTTCACATTTAAGAAAATATCTCTAAAACTCTATCAAATCCAATTTAAACTTCTCAACCCAACTCCCTGTCATAGGACTATAAAGTTATATCAATTCCAACTTAATATCAAAATTGGACCTTGAAAATATACTTAAACTTACCCAATATTATTTCTCCATGCTCAATTTACATGCTCAAAAGAATAAATATCAAAATTGAATTAAATCTTATAAGTTGAAATTTTCCAGTTTTAAAATTATAAACCCTGCAGATTTTTTCTTCAAAATTGACCCTTAAAAATTCATCAAAAACAAAAATTGATGATTCCTGTGCAAAGAGGACTCCGAGAGATTTCTGGAAAGTCCTTGTTTTCCCAAAATGGATTTTCCTATCAAAAGTTATGGCCATTTGAAGTTTTACTTCAAAATGGCCATTCAAAACCAAAAAAAGAATTAAATCTAACCTTAGAAAAATTTAAAAAAATGCGTTGGAAAAATTTATTAGAAAATTCCACCACCCCGCCACCCTTTTTTCCAATCATAAATATCCACATGGCACTTTGGAGGGTGGACTCACCTTGAAAACTTAACTTTTGAAAAAATTGCTCTTGCTCCGCAGCCCCGCAGCCAATCACGTGCTGACACATGGCATGGCAGGGGTGAAAGAAAATTTGAAACCTTAACTTTTTTCCTTTGGGGAAAAATTTTAATTTTTCCTCCGCAGCCCCGTACTCTCGTAACCAATGGGGTGTTGACACGTGTCCGGGCGGATGCACAGGCCCGCATAAATCATTTGGCCTTTAAAAACCCTTTTGGCACAAAACTTTAAATTCCCTCCATTGCTCCGCCGACCCGCGTCTAATCACCGGATGCCACGTGGCATTTTGGTGACAATGGAGGAGGAAAGGAAAATTTTCCTTTAGAAAACATTAGGGTTGGACCTAGGGAAAAATCTGAAATTTTTCTTCACAACCAATAGCCTCTCGACACATGGCATGGGTATTTCCTCGGCGGAGGCGCAAGTCCAATTTTTCCTTTACGAATTTTGCCTAAATTCCCAAAATCCTTAAATTTTCAACCACTCTGCTCTTCCCCATGCCAATCAGATGGTGCCATGTGTCTCCTTCATCGACCCCGTGAGCACGTGGAGGTGTTTTGCACATTGCGCCTAAGGGAAAATTTCTCCTGAAAACTCCGCCACCCCATAACTTGAGTTTTATTGAGAGTTAGGAGGACTTATTTATATGGTTCGAAAGGTGAGGAAATTTCCTAATCAATGAGACTAATTTAGGAAAGTTTTGATGAATCTAAATATGAGAAAAATCTAGTTGAACTTCTGGGCCTATTTGAGAGCAGGCATGGGGGTAAATTGCTCCCTGAACCTAAACAAAACATGGAACCCTAAAATTTAAAATTCTAGTGCACTTGTGTTAGGTTAAACCATGATAGGTCTTGTGTTTTGGAAATTAGGTTTTATCCTGGAGCCGGTTGTTAAAACTGAAGCCTTGTAAACTTAGTTGTAGACACTTCTAATCAAAAAAAAATTATTCCATAATTTTTCCTAGTTTGTTTCTTGGTCTCAAGTAGTAGTTGAAACGGGCATTACACCTTTTTCCATCAACGCAACTTGACATCAACTAGTCCATCTTGACATCAATGACAACACACATGACACATGACAAAGGTACAACACCACATAGCTCCATTATCAAGGCATAAGGCTAGGACATATGCATCACACCTCATAGGGGGAGGGATTCTATTATATTTCATCCACACATTCTATTACATTTTCTACACATAGTTATTACTCGCTACTTCACAAAGTATGACTGACACAAGAGAAACCTACAGAATTTTCACACACACTTGCACATAGAACTACATTAGGTCTGAGATGCAGTGTAGTGCTTAGTTATTAATTCCACCATTTTGGCAGCTGAGGTCAGTCTGACCCCTTCATATGCAGTTTTCTTTTTTAGGGTTTGATGTTTGTTTTGGGGTCTTGCAGGTCTTTATTTCATCTTGGATTATTGGCGACATCTGAAGGAGCATAGATAATCTGATATGACACATCGTGAAGGCTCCAGATCATCTCCCATTATTGTATAGATCATTTTTAGAGATTTTACACAAACCAGTGTGCCAGATTGTAGACCAAATCACCCGCATGAGCCCTAGTCCCTCTCCAGGCACTCCAGTCTAGCTAGATCATCTAGATCCATATATTTTGGGACTTTTGCATAGTCATTCCTGCTTCCAGATTTTCTAGTTGTCACTGTGACACTTTCCTGTGAGCATCTTCCATTCAATTGAGTTCTTTCCTCTTCATTCTTACACATTAAGGTTAGCATTTCCTTTTACATAGTTACTTAGATCATTTACATACTTTCTTTATTGTATTTATTTACTTTATTACAGATGTTCATAACTTATATTAACTATCCCCACCAACTACATAGCTAGGTAATTTTAGTTAATTATTTTGATGAACATGACATCTCATCATGGCTATAAATAATTTTTCTCTATCTCCCATAATTTTGTGGTTTGATATTCTTATTTTTTGCCTTGTTGACACTCAAGATTATTTTTTTGGCTATTGACCTTGCCCTTCACTTATTCATTTTCCTTCTTATAACTTAGATCATGAAGCTCTAGATGATGCTATTATTGCTTATATGTGTACCATCAATTCTAATACTTTAGCATGGGTTCTAGAGGAGGTACAAGCTCCTAGACCTAATCAAATAGTTACATCTCCTACCATTTCCAAACCACAAGACACTTCCCATTTACATTCACCCATTAGTGATCCCGCATTATATAGATGATTCTCTTGATACAATATTTTTTCCTATGTCACCATCTTATGTTATTGGACCATGGCCTAATAAAGCTCCACATCACTCCAAAACTACTATTTGTATGGTTTATGTTGTTCCTTCCACTTTGTCACCACTTTCTGTTGTTACGAGCGTTATGGTACTTTATATGGGGTCTACTCCAACACATTGCATTGCTTCATCTACTCCTCCATCGCACGTGTCTCATCCATTATCACTACCTCCCTTCACCTACACACTTTTTATAAATGATTCTTATTAGGAGCACATACCACTTAACACTTCCTGCAAAGCCATTGTCTATTCACACAACAGTCTTCTTCAGCTTGATTTTTCCTTCGAGGACTTCCATTCTCCCTTATATGATCCACATTTGTATCATAGATATGTTATTCTCACTGTTACTTATGGAATTCACGTTTTCCATCTTGTTGTTCACCTTATGTGTTATCATACTTCTTCTCCACTTACTCTCGGATGCTCTTGGCTAGATTATATTGGAGGCACACTTGATCCTGGCCATACTAATATATCTTTTCCTATACCATTTGGTACTTTTTTGTATTTGCAATAACTCATTTCTTTGTTACTCACCCAATTTTACAATCTAGTATGCTCATGGATTTCCATTACCTCCCTTTATTGATGAACAATATGCCATGGAAATTTATAACTTACATGTTTATGGTTTTATGAATGACCAACCGGATACTATTTCTTATTAGGTTTCCCACATTGTTCGATATGGTTTTGATAATGACCATGATGATATTTTAGATGATCTTATTTAACCACTACTTCCACATACATCCTTGGGGAAAATACTACTTACTAGAACCCCCCTCCCCCACATTCACTTTCATAGACACATTTCTCATTATCATTTACATCCTTATATAGTACTATATCACACTCCTCACATTTACCCATACTTCATCTTAGTATCATCTTATCTCATTAATATGTATATATTTCATTATCATACGCCTTCATCACTATATGTATTGCATGATGGACTTTCATTCTTCATTGTTAGTGGTTAGTTAAATTCATGACATGGGGGATAACACCTAATATACTACCCCCACTCATCATAGTCTCTATACGCTTATCATTTTTGAATTTTTATATAGGCATTTTTCGTCACATATTCTATCATTGTCATTACCCAATGACACACTCTTGTGCTTCGGGTCACACTTGAATATTGAGGGATTATTACACATGAACCCCACACACTGCATAGTGCACACTACACCCATTCATACCTTATGTGTCATACACCATATATTCTACATTAACTCTACAACATTTTGAATTTTTTACATTTATACACCATACATCATACTAGTTGTCATTATGCATATATCATACTACGCGTCTAAAATCATACACTCCTCATTCTACATACTACTTTACTAGTCTATTTTCATACATTATATGCCCCTATTTACATTACACTTTGAAAATTATACACATCTTGCCTCATACATACTACACTTCATCTACATTGCACATCTTACACTTGTCATTCTACATTGTACATTACACATGTCACTCATCACATGGTAATCACTTATACTACATTTTATTCTACACGATGCACTGACTACCCGATGACGCATCAAATGGACCTTACACTCATCACACATTTACTATTCGACCTTTCATCATACAAAAATACTAGTCTAGTGACATACGCTTTAGGATAAATTGTCACTTATTCTATCATTTTGTAGTGGTATACACCTTATGTTACATCACCACTCCCTCTTTTCATCTTGTAGTGGTGTATGCTTAGGGATAAATCATCATTCCTCCATTCATCTTATAGTGATATAAATTTAGGCTAAATCATCACTTATATGTTCATCTAGTCATGATATACGCTTTAGATGTAGGGTTCATGCACACACCATTGTTAGGTCGCATCTCATCACTACACTTACACATTCATCACATCATGTTAGACACAACACACACTACTCGACCATTTCCCAATGACACACTCTCATTTACGGTTCATTCTCGACTGCTGAGGGGGGAAAATTTGAGTCTCACTACATGAATTTCCATCCACTTAGGGGGCACATGGCTCCTACCACTCCATTTTTCATTCCATTCCATCCATCCACATCATTCTACATATTATGGTTGTTTTCACTCTTGCTTACTTGTGCTTATTCATGGTACTTTATTACACATGCTAGTTAGCTCACTTGTATGTCATTTATCTATATCATCCACACATGTGCATTCACACTTTTTCTAGTTGTGATCACAGATACAGGTCTCTTACATGAGGCATGGATGCTTTCCTTCTACCCTTCCTACACTGGTCGTTGGGAGCATCCACATTGATCTCTCATTGGTGCTATTGTTTCATTTTGTACTTAGCACTTTACATTACTTGGTTCTACGTGCTTTTGACATAATAGTTATCTTTCTAACATGATAACGAGTGCTTCATGTGTAGCATTTGTTATACAGGGATATTTGCTTCCATATTTGTTTGTTACATCATTTTTTATTGTTTTCTATTATATGCTAGCCTTGCCCTTTGTTTGGTGTGCACACTTTTTTGTTATTTATGGCCATAATTGGATGTCTTGTGACATCATGAGTGATGTCCCATGTTTGCAACTCACTTTGTGTGGCTTAATTTTTCTTCTTGCATGTTTACATTACTACTTTTCTTGGTAGCATACACATTGTTTTCAATATGCATGCATGTTTACACTTGTCTTTGGCTAGCCATCTTTATTCATGCACACCTTTTTTTCTATCAAGCACATTCATTTCCCTTGTAGGGAAAATTTTTGGAGTATATGTGGTTAGTCCTCTTTTGGAGTCACATTCTTCCATCAGCGACGTGGCGTGCGCCACCAAAGGGGGGGCATCATTTGGGGTTTTTACATACTAACAAAAAAGATTCTATAGTAGTTCAATTCAGTTATATATAGCGAGTGCAATCAGACGAGTCTATGAACCCCATACATAGTGGCTTTTATAAGGCATGGCATCCTTATCATTCTATTAAGTAGTTACAGGCTTGGAGGTTACAATGGGTGTGCCTCTCTACACTACTTTGTCCAGTGGCATCGGATCACCCAAAAACCTAGGACAATAGAGATATCTCTTCACACACATTTAGGGAAGCAGTTAGAGCTTGAAGGACATAGAGAATTTCCTCCCTACACTTCTTTAGCTAGGGTGGAATGAGATCACCCAAAAAAATTTCATTACATGATATCCTTCTACACTCTCTTTCTCGACATGGATCAGGTACACATGTTACATTTGCACTTTTTCATTTGTGTAATTTACATTTACATACATATGCATGTGTATTTTACATTGTGTTTTACACATACATATATACATATTTGACTGCTTTATGATGTTCTCCTTACAAGTTCGGCCATATGATAAACATGCAATCAAATGGGGGCAACAATAACTACAACACTTCGTAACTACACACACTTTACTAACCATGCAATTACATTACACATCGTAATAGCTACACATGTGTTCTGCCCTAGGTTCACTCTCATCACTTTTTCTTTGTGCATTTTTCATCTTTAGTTTCGACGCTCCTCCATATTTTGGTCATTCCACACTTTGTTTGGTCCTTTAGTGCATTTCTAATACACTCTTCATGGACATCAGGTACGCATCTCTATCTACTTTATGTTACCAATATTTCCACTCACCAACATAAAGTGGGGGAAAATGTAGACACAAAATTGTGCACTTTGACATTATTTAGTCTCGATCTCATACTAAAATTTAGAAGGTTCTTGAGTGAAGAAAGTACTAATTAAACCTCATCTTTTGGCCATCTTATTTTATTTTATTTCTTCATTACTGACCTCTTGCACCCCTATGCTCAATCATTTTCTTTCATCCCGCATTATTTTAGCCTTGATTGGGGTGCCCAGATTAGTACTCGTGCACCCGTGTGCACCCTGGTCCCACCAGGGACACCCCAATCCTTTTTTCCCTTTTCCACCACTTTTTTAGGATCTTTATAGCCATTTTAGATCTTTATCTTTCTTTTGGTTTGCCTTTTTGTGGTTAATTATGAAATTAGACTAAGAAAACTCTATAAATATAAAGTTGTGAGACCATAATGAGGGAACGAGCATCATTCACTACTATCACTTATCTAGAGTTGCATACATCTATTGCATTAGAGATCACTTGCATCCACATAGCTCCATAATCAAGGCACAAGGCTAGGACATCTGCATTACACTTCATGGGGGAAGGGATTATAGTTTACTTCATCTACACATTCAATTACATTTTCTACACATAGTTATTTCTTGCTAATTCACAAAATGTGACTGGCACAAGAGAAACCTATGGCATGTTCACACACACTTGCACATAGGAATACATCGGGTCTGAGATGTAGGGAAGCACTCAATTAGGAAGTCCACATATGCATTTTTCTTTTTTAGGTATTGCTGTTTGTTTTGGGGTCTTGCATGTCTTTCTTTCATCTTAGATTATTTGCGACATCTGAAGGAGCATGAAAAATCTGATACAACACACAAAGAAGGTTCCATATCATCTCCTAACATTGTAGAGATTACTTTCAGAGATTTTGCATAGACCAGGGTGTCATATTGCAAACCAGAACACCCGTAGGTGCCCTAGTCCCTCTCCAAGTGCTCCAGTCCAACTAGATCCTCTGAATCCATCATTTTTAGGACTTTTGCATAGTCGTTCCTGCTTCTAGATTTTACAGACATCAATACAACACTATCCTATGAGCATCTTCCATTCATCTACATTCTTTCCTCTTCCTTCTTAAACATTAGGGTTAGCATTTCATTTTTCATAGTTACTTAGATCGTTTACGAACTTTATTTACTATATTTATTTACTTTTTTATAGTTGTTTATAGATTATATTAACTATCCCCACCTACTAGATATTTAGTTAATTTTAGTTAATCACTTAGAAATGGATGTTTAGCACCTAGGAATAACAAATCTAAAATCAGGTCATATGGCAAAGGAATTGGGTGCTAGTATCCTTACAAAAGACATAAATGCCACATGTCTACAACTTCTGTTCTAGTACCATGAAAGAATGATACCCAAATATTACAAAGTTTCAAATTTATTCGAATGATACTATTAAACCAAACATTATTTGATAAAATTATCCCAAAAGAAGCACGCTTACCATCTCTTCAGTCATCTGCGAAGCCATGAATGCCATCATTCTCTCATATATTTTCAAACTCATTGCTCTAACATGTGGCATTTTCATAGCTTAGAGATCAAATTTGAACTACTCTCAGTATAAATGAAATTACAATTCACCTTTTCACTATTGCTATATATAGAAATTCCTATTTACCATATACTAGAGTCACTATTTTCCACTATGACTACAACTAATACATGTCACATGTTTTTACTCATATCTTGAGCCTTGTAACTCCGTTTGTCTTTTCGTTTGCACCATACAGATCATAATTTCTTCTAGCATCATACCATACAAATTTCAATATCTCACATTAAAATTTTGTAAATGTAATAATCAATATCTAGTCATACTTTGACAATATTATCCCATATCATTTCTCATTTACTATTACAACATCCAATACATCTTGCTTCTGGCTCACTGCTCATTTCTCTTCCCTTCACCCTTTTTTCTGAAATGGGGGACATATAATCAAGATCATTCTATAATCCATTTTAGTATATAAAATGATCAATCAACATTCCAAATCCATTACTATCAGTAGCTTTGATAGTTAATCATTTTTTACACTTAAAGTGTACAATCATTCTATTTGATAATCAATACTTCCTACTATTTCAAATCTATTCCTCTAAATGACCTAATCTATTGGTAAAGCAAAAACATCTTCGTGAGTATTATACTAATTACATATTATTTCAAGAAAATTTTCTATCAAATAAATCAATCGGTGTAATAAGCACATTTACTATTTATCCCAGATGACCTAACTTGGGAGCTATATTACATCACTATCACTTCCAGATGATCTAATTTGGAATCCATCTCACACTATTCAAATAGGAACACCCGTTAAATAGTTATTAGATGAGGGAAATGAGATGTCATTTCTTTTCCTATATTTATCTTTTATGGGTTCTTCAATCGGAACCAAAAAAATTCAATTGGAACTAATCGAAACTAAATTTGGTCTATATTGTTTGTTGAACCCTGGAATATTTGGCAATCAGTCATGGATGGAGATAAATCTAGACCTTTCTACCCAAACTCTTCCTATGTACAGCAGGATTCCAAAATTAATATCCATTTTCAAAAAAATTGGGTTGAGAATTGATCACTCCCTACCTTTTTTATCACCTTGGACAACCAATTCAAAATCTCCAAATCATTTTAACTATTTCTCCAACTTATCCTTATGATGGGTTGGTATCTTCATCTATGCCACATGGGTCAAAGAGCTAATCCATGGTTCTCCATGATACAAGTTTCAAAATTCTACTTGCACTTCATTACATGGCTTCTCTAAAATTTATATAGGTATGTCCCTTACTTCCTTTACACTACTTTAATTTCATTCAAATAGCATAAAGTGGGGAGAAAAATAGACACAAATTCATGCACATAGTACTATTTTAATACGCCGTCAGTATGTTTTTTATATGCATGGATCTTAAGCAAGAAAACACATTCATTGGAGACAATTCTTTAAAAACCATCTATGTATTTGATTGAATTCTTACATTATGATTTCTCTTCCACATCTGTCATTTTTTTATCTTCTTCTGGTCAGGTCACAAGAATCCTTGTCTATCTATCGGTTCAAATCTGTTGTTCATTTTCTTTAGACACTAACTCCCAGGAGCTTATTGATTCTGGATGGCTTATTAATTTGCACCATGTTTGTTATTTTTAAAATTTTTGGTCATCCTGATTTAGTTTTCAAATCCTGTCATCAATACATAGTTGGCCTTTTGTGACACTAGTGTTGAAATTCAAATAAGAGATTCGTATATATATACAACATACACACTATTATTTTGGTTGGAAATTATAAGGTGAAATTACATCTATATACTATCACTACCATCAAAGGGACTACATTTTTGGGATACATACACTACACAGGAAGGGGAAGTGTTGAATTCCTTACCACACATTTTAATGTAATCTAGTTGTAGCCTACTATCTTGGCATCATTGGCATGAGGGAAACCTAAGGAAACTATTCAACACACAAGCACACAAAGCTATATGGAGTTTGGAATGTAGTGCAGCGCTCAGCAATAAGTTCACTCTTCAAGTGACCTTCGAGGTCATTCTGACATCACATTTTACATATTTCATTCAAATTTGATGTGTTTGTGATCTTTTGTAGAGATCTAGGGTTTTTTTTTCATGTACATGTATTTTTGAAACCCTAACAACAAAAGTAATGCAACAAAAAAGACATTAGATCGATGGTATTTTGGATCCAGAAATGAAGTTGATCATGAAGATGCACACAGTCACTAGTGCCAAGAATTATTCATTAGGTGTCCCAAGTAATTCTATTATAATGGATCAAGATTAGTACAGAATTTTATATCTCTTAAGTAAGCTCCTGTGACATTTTTTTTATTTTTGGCAAATAGTTTTTTGAAAGGGACTATACCCTTGAGAACAAAAGAGGGCCTAGAAGCCAGAATAGGAATGAGAACTAGAACAAAAAGGATCAAAATCCAGATGGGACAATGAAAACCAAAGTAGCCCAAGAGAAGCTACCCCATCAAGACAAAAACAGCATGAGCACTGCAGGAAAGCAGCAAAAAGACAGCAAAAAAATAGCAATAATTACAAAGAAGTGCAGCAAAAGCACCCACAATTACTTCTTGGTGGCTTTGTCAATGTTGGATTTGATATTCTGCCAAGAGGTGAACATAGCCAATGTCATCATGTGGGTAGAATCAGTAACATCTAGCTATTCAATGGTCCTTTTGCTTTCCTTATCAGTGCCCCAAAGCGTTTCTGGAACTCCACTGAGATTGGAGACGCTGCGGACATGCTGCTCAATAAACTCTTCAATTACATTAAAAATGGCCATATTATAATCATGACGAGTCTTGGCCTTCCCTAAATGGGTGTCTAAGGAGTTCAGCTTCTTGTATATATCTTCAACCTGACTATTATCCATAGCCACATCCTCCTCCTTCTTCCTCTTTACCTTTATGCTTTGCCATGTTTTTAACCTCTTCCTTCAACAGCTTCATATCAGCTTCTAAGGCTTCCAACATTTTTGTGGAGCTCTCAATATGTGCTTCCTGAGAACTAGCACTACTAATATGCAGGAGGTTATGGGCAATTTCAATCTCTTGAGGAACCTTCCCCACTATAGGGGTATCAAGGTTCAACCTTCTAGAAGATTTGGTAACAGGTCTAGCTGAAGTGGAAGCGTAGGGGGTGGGAGCAAAGGTGGGGGGAATGGAAGATGGAGCCGAGAAGGCCGGTAGAGGGGTGACGTCGGTAGTGGTGGGGACAGAAGGTGGAGAGAAGGAACTAGCGACAGTGGCATTGGGAAGAGGAGGAACAGAGCCAGGGGAGGAAGGGATACCGGGAGAACGAAGAAGACACAGTTTATGTAGCAAAAAGATGAGTCCCTGGTGCAAAGGAATAGCACGAGCATGCTTTTGAAACTCCAAAATGGAGTGCTCAAGAGAGTTAAGAAGATAGTGGGGGAAACATACCGTGTGATTCCTATGGAAGTGGTTGAGGAACACAAGATGTTTAGTGGGCACAGTGACAAACCTCCCCTCCAAAGAAATGAAATGCACCATCATATGGGTAACCTCGTCAAAAGGTGAAGGGATCAAACTAACTTGCAGGCCCACCGTGACAAAGACCAACTTCTCAGTTCCCTCAACAAATTTCCTCTCCTCAGCTTCTCTGTCCACCCTTTTATTAAAAAAAGTGGCACCCCTCCATGCCAAGGCCAGCCGCTTCAGCAATTAACTCCTCATTGATATAAATCTTCTGTCCACCATAATCCACAGTGTGATCCTTCCAATCCTTTGCAAATCACACCGAAATACTTTGGTCGTGGCCCTGAATCTTCTCCATAAAGTTGGTGATGCCTCCCTGGCTGAGAAGATTCCAAAGTTCTTCATTATCCTTCCATTCCGGATCCGCGCTGGGCTCAATCTGGCAAGGGGCTCCCCCCATTCTCACCGTGTTTAACTGCTTGCAAATAAAAATTTCAGAATCCTTTAGAGTGATAATACCAGTCCGCCTTTCACTATTATTATCCGCACAGTGAGAATGCTGATTAGAATAGTTGTTTCTTTTCCCACGAATACCTGAGTACCTACTGTTATGACCCTGTGAAAGTCCACATGTGGGAACTACAGTCCTTTTTCAAGCCCACTCCAGATCATCATTATCTTTATTTCTGTCTTGGGAATCCGTAAAGCCTTGTGTACAAGTTATTAAGAGCTCAATATTGCCCGCATGTGTGACTTTCATTTCCATATAAATCCACTTGAATTTCCCATTATACTTCATACAATCTTTCTTGTCCGCCAAGATATGTATAATTGTTGTTTTAAAGTCAGCACATGTGGGAGTTTTAATAATACAAATCCACTCCCAATGCTCATATCCCCAATCATGAATTTGCATGAACATAGATATCCGCTTGAATGCTGCTTTGAAGCTGTTTAGGAATGTTGTTATTATCCCAAACAGTGTGGTTAACATTAATGCCATAATTAGCCAATGCATCTGCCACCTTGTTACCCTCCCGGTATGTATGCATGATCTGAGTGTTATTGAAGGTTTGGCAAATACTTATGGATTCCAAGATAAAATCCTTGATGTTCCAACTTGGAGGTGAGCACTGATTAAGATGATTAATGATATTAATCGAGTCCCCTTCAATAATGAGGTTTTGGATATTATGAGTTTGAGCAATTCTCAATCCCACAAAGCAGATAATGCTTCGAAGAAATGATTGGTTTGAATTCCCATTTTTCCAACATACGCAACAATCAGACTACCTTTATGATCTTGGATCACTCCTCCCCCTACCATAATCCTAGGGTTACCCTTAGAAGCCCCATCAAAGTTCAACTTATACCAATTAAAATCAGGAGGATGCCAATGAATCAAAGATCTATCAATACTATTACCAGAATTACTGCAGCTATTGTCAGCTCCAATCTGCCAGTGGGATAAGATATGATCTTCATTTTCTGGATAACTCTTGTTCTTGGGGGGTTTAAATCTAGCAATATTCTCTTTGATATCATTAGAAATTTTACCAATACTGAGCTTGTAGTTTTGGTTTTTATTTCTAAAGATAATATCATTTCTATCTTTCCATATCCTCCAAATAATATGAGGAATAACCAGCTTCCAGATCCTTCTGACAACACAATGCTTATACGGTGGGCTCCATTGAGTCCATAGCTGATTGAAATCCTTCGGCACTACCTAGAAAGCTTCAAATTTAGAGAGGTAAAAACTCCATATTCTAGTAGCATAATCACAATGTATAAACAAATGACTGATATCCTCAGAATATTTTTTATAAAGATGACATCTATTAGGCATTATGAAACCTTTTCTCATTAGGTTGTCAGTGGTAAGAATCCTTCCTCTGAGAGCCAACCAAAGGAAGAAATTAATTTTAGGAGTTAACTCGGCCATCCAAATCCTACTCCAATTGAACTCAGCTCCTATGACATTAGTTCCTACTAGATCAAGTATATATACAATCCTTACTAGCTACAAATCAAACAGAAATCAGATAATTCATTTATCTCCCCAATTTCTTATAGTCTTACATTTCTTGATTTTTTAGCATTTTTATTTCACTATATTTTATCATATTAGTTACTCTTAAATATTAGGTTTAATTCATATTTAATTAAATCACAACCTTGGTGTAATGAAAAGAATGTAATTATTAATGAGGTCTTGGTTTCTCTTGTTTGACGTGAAGAAAAGGCTGGTAACATGTATAGGACACTACTGGTAAGTGCAAGATGTATTAGGAATGAATTGAGGATTATGTATCATGGTTATATCAACTTGGGTAGGTTTCGATGAGTGAATTATATTGGTTATGAGGATTTCTTGTAAAATTAATCATGGATATATTTACTACATGAGGTGTAGTGGGTAGAGGAGTGAGAGGCATACTTATAGGATCAAATTTCAAAGTATTGTATATAGAATTTTTATGGTCAACCAAAAAACATAGTGTAGTCATGCAACATACTGTTGGGATAAAGGAGGAATCCTTTTAACTCTAGATTGATCTTATGTTTCTTATCTACAAGTTCTTTTGTTGTGATTTCATAAATCTTAGTCACTGCAATAGTGTAGCAGACCCAAGAAAATGAATTTTTTAAGAAACCCTTACAAAATTGTGAAACAAATCATATTTGAAGAAAGATGAAACATTGAAGGTGATGCACAAAGCCCTATATTGTGTCTAATTATATTAAAGTGGGTTCACCAAAATATAATACATAAATTAGGGTTTCATATAATTATGATTGATTTATTTAGGTAAAGATGAATGAATGTATTAATACAATACACATTTAGATCCTAAATCATGTCCAAATAAATAGAAAATTTGTGTATTATTTTTCAAGCTAAATAAGTAGAAGTTAGGACTAAAAGAGATTGCACCGGTTTTGAAATGAGATAGTTTGACAATGATCTATAAGTTTGCAAGAAGGATGTGTTGATTATTTTTTAGTTATCATAAAATTTTGGAAGTGCAAGTGTAAAGAGAGGATAAAGTCACTAGTTGTAATTAAAGTTGCCTTGGTGAATTTTTCCAAGCTAGAAGGTTTTTTCCTTTGTGGGGTTTTCTTATATCTTGTTGGCATGTGTGAGTTTAGGTGTTGTCATTGATTTAAAATATCATTAATGAAAAATAGGATGGTGGAGGATTACTAGGAGATGTTTGGCATAATGATGACATGGACATTCAAGTTTATTCATGGTTGTATGGATTGAGATAGTGAGAATGGCTTGGCCATGCAAGACTAATCAAGTGACCTAGCTAATATAAGTGATAATGCATAGTGAATAGAGTTACATGGTGACTTGAGGATCATGGTTGGGCATGGAGATCATGTTAAGAAAGATAGGAGACACTTACATGAGTTTCAGAGTGTAGGTACAGGTCATGGACCCAATTATAAGTGCTCATCTAGAGCTAGTCTAGATGTTAGGAGGAAAAATGAAGCATGAGTATAGGGTATAGAGCCATGTGATTTCATGGAAGTATGTAGGTGAGTGATACATGATGTCTCAAGGTTGTCAGGTGTTGAACCTTGTTGCATTGGTTGGTGTTTTCATTGATGTTGCAAGTGGCATTGATGGAAAAGGTGTGAAATGGTGAAGTGAAGCTCCATCAAAGTGTATGGCAATGGCTGATCCAGTAGTGCCTTCTTAATGCTAGTGGTTTGAGCTCACAGGATAGGTTTCAGAATTTGATTCCAGGATAGGTTACAGGATGCTACAAGCTTGGTATGTGAGGTTCACATCTACTAAAGATATGGAGAAGGTTGGTCTGCTTGGACTCAAATGCTATACATAGGTTTTAGATGTTTATTCCAGCATGTACAAGGGATTTTGTAGATGGTCATATAGTATGGGTTTTTTAGAACTCAAGGATACCTATCCAATGAATCCAACTATGTGTAATTTTGAGCTCTATGGAGGAAGTTATGACCATTCAAATTTTTTCAAGTCATGACAAACAACAACAAGCAAACATAATCAAAACCAAAGACACACAACCAAAGATGGATAAGACACGTGGCATAAATCAAATACATCAAATTAACACATGTCAGATTTATGGAAATCTCCTGATAGTTAGATGTAGATAGGGTTAGATATGAGGTTCGGGAATTAACCAAATGTTATAGAAAATTCTAGACAAGGTTGAAAAGACAATTTGGTCTGACAGGTGGTGAAATGTGTACGGCGAAGGAAGCCTTCTAGTGGCTCAGTATTCATGCTCTACATATGAAGGAAATTAGGGTCCTATGAACTTAAACCTCCAAAATCGGCTTTCTTTAAGAAAAAATTTAGGTCAAAATAGGAGATTCCCTATGTCAGTGGAATGTTTAGATATTGGTAGACCAGATAGAGGTTCAACTTAGTGATAATCTGACTTTGCAAAGGTGGAAACATGGAGCATTCATTATTTTCTTGCTTCTCATAGATATGGCTCCAAGTGGAGGTTAAGAACAGTCCCCAAAATGAGTGAATTTTATGGAGATTTCTTATTATTATTACTTCTCATGGTGGAGTTATCATGGTCAAAGAGAAATATGGTAGCATTATGGGATGCGAATTTCATAGAGCTTTCTTATTGGCTATGAAATTTGCAATTGGTATACACAAGTGATCAAAAGATCAAATCTAAGTAAAATTTGCATTGAGCTTCCTTAGGATGAGCCCATTTGATAAAAAGAGTGGCTAGTAGGCCAAAACTCTAAAATCATTTTATTCCATGAAGGTGTCTGCCTAAGTCTATTGCTTTTAGGTTCACACTCTATAATTGCTGACACGTGGCAAAATGGTGGTAGACTGTGCAATTGGTTTAGAAAATCATCAGCCAATTTAAATTTTAACTGATGAAAAATTCCAAAAAATTATAGGTAAAGTCTGTAAGGAGGTCAGAAAGGTGTTGTAAGAGGAATTTAGCATTGATTCATCTCAAGTGAAACAAAGGAGAATATTTCATTGATAGAATTTTTTCTTACTGTGGAGTTTGGTCTGATATGGAAAAATTCAAAGGATAATGTTGCTTGAACTTTCAAGATTAATATTCATGTAAAATTGTAAGGTAATGTTCTATAAGTGGATCTTGGAAATATGACAAATGAAAACAAATTAGAGAGATTCATCTTGAAGAGAAATTAGTGATAAAAGTTTGTCTTAGTTGGGAAAGTCTGTGAAGAAGCTCAAAAGTCATGGAACATGAAAAATCATTATTCGAAATGAAATTTAGTTGCATGGAGTAGATGAATAAGTTCCATTTTTCAACTTGTAAACTCAAATTTTTGTGAAGGAGAATGGTCATGTGAAGAGTCACAAAACATGAAAAATTCAAGAGTCGTGCTTTTTTATTTAAGCTCAATGTTTTAGTATGAAAAGTTTGTTATTTCTCCAGAGAGAGGAATGAGACGTTTTAAAATGTAGGGTTGTTGTTGAAAAGAGTTAAGATTTGAGTGCTCATTATGAGAAAGTGATAAGGGTGTGAATGTACTGAATCCATGGTAAACTAAGAAAGGAGAAGAAAATATAAGTTGACTAAAGAAGTGGTCATAATTAGTTGTGGAAGAAAACACAGTAAAGTGATAAGATTTTTGTAAAAAGACTAAGTTTCATCTTAGCATATAGGGGGTTGAAGCCTCCTTGTAAGTAGTATCTTATCAAATATCATTTTTTATTGGTTAAATTTTTGGGAGTTGAATCTTCCATGCAAGTTGAAAACCTTGCTAAAGGTCAAGTAGAAACTTGAATAAATTTTGGAGTTGTAGCTCCAGGTTGAGTTGAAGCTCAACCATGAAATCATGTAACATTTGCATGACATTTCTATCCTAATCCTAGTTCTTGGTTTCAATGGTTTTTTGTCCCTTATGGGTTTCCCACATTAAATCTGGTCTCTACATGTGTTATGAATGTTTTGTGTCTTTTCTCTCTCTTAGTTGATTATGCATGATTATCACAACTAAGGTAATTCAAAAATTAGATGATTAAAAAAAAGTCTGAATTGCATAGCAAGTTTAATAAGAGACTTATTTCATCCCCCCTCTTAGTGCTTAGATTTATAATAATTGGTATTAGAGTGAGGTCCTGGTGTGGCGAGTTTAATAGCTCAAGGGAGATCCAGATAATTTAGTCATAGCAAACAATCGATCACAAAGTAGTTGTTTCACCTCCAAAGCTCCTATATTTAATGGATCAAATTATTCCTTCTAGAGTATCAGAATTAAGAATTACCTAATGTCACTTGGGTTTGACATATAGCAATCAGTTGCCAATGGCTACACTATTCTAGCTACACAACCTACCAATGCAACGGGAAACAGAGCAAGTGAAAACAATTCTAAAGCCATGAGTGTAATTCTCAGTGGATTGGTTGAGGTTGAGTTCATAAAGGTCATGTAGTGTACCACATAGCTAAGGAAATTTGGGAAAAATTGAAGACTATATATGAAGGAGACAACAATATAAAATTGGCCAAGTTACAGACTTATCATGCTCAGTTTGAAATCATGAAAATGAAGGAAGGTGAAAATGTTGCATCATACTTGCAAAGAATGGATGAAGTTATAAATTTGATCAGAGGCTTAGGAGAGAAAATAGAAGAGAGTGTGGTTGTTCAAAAAGTTTTGAGATATTTATCCTCAAAATTTTATTCCAAAGTGTCATCAGTAGAGGAAGCCAAGGATTTAACCACCTTGACAATGGATGATCTTTATGGAATCTTAACTACATATGAGATGAGAATCAATGAATCAAAGTTAATAAAGAAAGAGGAAACCTTCAAGGTTGATAAGGAATCACAGGTCAAGAAGAATAAATCTGAGTCTGACATGGAGATAGATGATGAAAAGGTGGAAGCCATGTTTGTGAGGAAGCTGAAAAGAGGATCATGTAAGTACAAGGGCAAGTTTCCATTTAAATGTTTCAATTGTGGCCAAGTTGTTCATTTTTCTATTTAAAAATGATCCCAGGTAAAAACATAAGGGGGATCAAGATGATGAATAATACAAAAGGCATCAAAATGAAGAATTTAAGAAGGAAGGGGCAAGAAAAAATATTTCAAAAACAAGAAGAATTTCTACACACAAGAAGGTTCAAGCTCTTCTTAGTCAATTGAACTCTAGCAGCTCTGAGAGTGATGATGAAGGGACTCAAGCTGAAACATTATTCATGGTTGTTGAAGTATCTTGTTGCAAGAAATTCAAAAGGAAAAATTTAGACTGAATATGACATTTCAGATGAAGAAGAGTAAGAAATTAACCTTGAGGCTAAATTAATCAAGTGATTTATAAGAGTTGAAACATGAAAGAAAGAAGAATAAGAAACTGAAATTTATGGTGAATGAGATTGAAGGAAAAAATAAGTCTTCTTGAAGAAAAACAAAAAAAATAAGCTCAAGAACATGAAGATATGGTCAAGGAATTTGAGGCACAAATCAAATTTGATTGAAGAATCTTTTAAAATCAAAGAAGAAGAACATCTAAAGCTCAAATCTGAACTAGAGCTGTTGCAAACCCAATTGGATCAGAACCTCCACCAAATTGAAGATGTATCACAAGTTTGAGAGAGATCACAAATGAACTAGATCACCTTCTAGGAAAGAAAAGAGATGTCCATGACAAATTTGGTCTAGGATTTGAGGAAGAAGAATGAGGATGACAAATCAACAAGTAAGAAGATAACCAAGACAACTCAAGAACCTCCTAAAGCTAAGAGAGTTGATTTAATGAAGAGATATAATACAAGAAGACAACATCATACTATGAGGTATGCTCATTCATTTTATGGACATTTTTTTCATGCAATGAATTTTTTCATAAAGCCTCAAAATGTAGAAAGCATGTTAAAGGTCATAGTATACATTTTTATTTTTATCACTTGAGAAGTAACGATGAGTTGATTTTCTACAATTGTCAAAAGTATGGGAATATAACTAAGTTTTGTTTTCAAATACATCCAAAGTAAAGAAATAAGGTTTACAAGGTCAAATCAAATCCTACAAATGTAAATGAACATGGGTTAATATCCAAAACATCCTTCCATTCTCAGATCAAATACATGGAGTGGTATATTGACAGTGGGTGCTCAAGCCACATGATAGGAAACAAGAGTAAGTTCATCTCTCTGAGATAAAATGCCTCAATTATAGTGATATTTGGAGACAATACCTCAGCTAATATTATGGGAAAAGGTAAACTAAGTCTTGACAATGGAAAAACCATCACTGAAAAATGTGTTGTATGTCTAGGGATTGAAGCAAAATCTTTTAAGTTCCAGTCAACTATGCAAACATGGATATATCATATTGTTTCATGACAAGTGATGTAACATAAAGAAATAAAAATCAGGTAAGTTTGTTGGAAAGGCCAAGAGAACCAAAAATAATATGTATATTTTAAAGGAGGTAAACAAAAAATTTGCTTCACTAATAAGGTGGATGAAATTTGGGTTTGGCACAGAAGACTAGTACACCTCAATTTTGATAAGATTGTCATAATTATATCTATGGGATGTGTAAGGAACATGCATAAGATCAAAAAATTATATTATAATCTCTATAAATAATTCCATCATGGGAAAAAGACTAAGAGAAGCTTTAAAACAAAAGAATACTCCATTACACAGCCTTTAGAGTTGTTACACACTGATCTTGTAGGAATGACCATAAATAAAAGCATAAAAGGAGATATCTATTTCATGTTGTTGATTGATGATTTCACAAGGATGACATGGGTTTCCTTCCTCAAAAAAATTTTAGAGGCACTAGAACATATTTAAAGCATTCAAAGCACTAGTGGAAAATGAAAAGAATGTCAAAATAAAGAGTTTAAGGTCTGACAGAGGAGGAGAGTTCCGGTAAGATGAATTTTGTGAGACTAATGGAATAAGAAGACAATTCTCATATATAAGGACACCTCAAAAAATGTGGTAGTAGAAAGAAAGAACAGAACTGTACAGGAAATGGATCGAATTGTTCTTAATGAATCAAAATTGTCTGATGGATACTAGAGAGAATCAGTTGGTACAGTTGTATATTTTTAAAAAGAGAACAAATCAGAATTAATCACAAGAAGACACCATATGAGATTTGGAAAGGTAAACCTGTAAGTGTGAAGCACCTTAGAGTCTTTGGAAGTAAGTGCTACATTAAGAGAGATGATGAAAATCTAGGTAAATTTGATTCAAGGTGTGATGAAGGTATATTTTTAGTCTACTCAGTTGTTAGTTCAACATATAGATGCTACAATAAGATCCAAAAAAAGATAGTTGAGAACTACTCAGTTGTTAGTTCCTCCCAAAGAGACTCCAAAAACTATTGTAAACTAGGATGGTGAAGAAATTTAAGAAGTTGAACATGAAGAAAAAGATGAAGAAGAAGAGAGACATGATACGAAGACACCTTCAAGGAAAGTTAAAACAGACCATCCTTCAATTCAAATCATAGGAAAAAAATAAGAAGGCATCAAAATAAGAAGAAGGAAGAAAATTTCTCAAAATCATGAAAATCTTGCTCTCTTATCCAAGATAGAACTAGCGAATGTCATGGAGGCTATTAAGGATCATAATTGGGTGAATGCAATGAATGAAGAGATAGACTAAATTGAAAAGAATGAAACATGGGAGCTAGTACCTAGAAAAAAGGACAAAAACATTATTGGAGCCAAGTGGGTGTTTAGAAACAAATTGAATGAAAAAGGTGAAGTTACTAGAAATATGGAAAGGTTGGTTTGTAAAGGATATGTTCAAGTGGAAGGAGTAGATTTTGATGAAACATTTTCTCTTGTGGCTAGGATGGAAGTCATTAGGCTTTTCTTAGCATATGCAACACACAAAAGCTTCAAAGTATATCAAATGGATGTGAAATCAACATTTCTCAATGGGAACTTGAATGAGAAGGTTTGCATTGAGAAATTAGATGGTTTTTTATTACTGAGGACATGGATTATGTGTGTAGGCTAAAAAAGGCAATTTATGGGCTTAAACAAGCACCTAGGGCTTGGTATATCAGCTTAGACAATTACCTGATTGAGAAAGGATTTAGAAAAGGTGTAAGTGATAGAAACTTGTACATAAAAGAAGAAGAATAACATTTGTTGATTGTTTTTTTCTATGTAGATGATATCATATTTGGGAGCAATAATGAGATAAATTCACATGATTTTTTAGAGGTAATGAAAAAGGAGTTTGAAATGTCTATGTTAGGTGAAATCTAATTCTTATTAGGGCTAAAACTTCTTTGAGGCAAAGAAGGAATCTTTATCTCAAAAGTAAAGTACATCAAAGAAATAATCAAAAGATTTCAGATCCAAGATTGTAAGCCAGTAAACACTCCTATGAGAGTAGAATGTAAACTCAGTAAGGAAGATAGCTCACCAAATGGAAATCATACCTTTTATAGACCCATGATAGGCATCAATTTTTATTCAATAGCATCTAGATGATATCATGCAAGAAGTTGGTTTGGTTGGGAGATTTCAAGAAGAACCAAGGGAAGTGCATCTCCAAGCAGTCAAAAGAATCTTCTGGTATCTCATGGGAACATTGTACTATGGACTTTGGTATCTAAAATGTAATGAATTTAAAATCAAATATTTCACAGATACAAATTAGGTAGCCATCGTTGATGATAGGAAACGCACAACTGGTGGATCCTTCTTTATAGGTAAGTGTCTTGTTTTGTGGTTGAGTAAAACATAATCTCTTATAGCTCTTTCTACTTGTGAGGCTGAGTATGTTGCAGAAGTAATTTGTTATACACAAGTGATATAGATGAAGAAAACTCTTGAAGAATAAAAAATTGAGAGTGAAGGTCATATTCCTCTATACTGTGATAGCACAAGTGTTATAAGTGTTTCAAAGAATCTAGTGTTGCATTCTACAACAAAACACATACCCATCAAATATCAATTTTTGAGGGAACTGGTCAATGAGAAAATAATAAGGATTGAACATGTGTCTACAAAGGAAGAAGTAGCTGATATAATGACTAAACCTCTACCAAGAGTAGTTTTTAATAGTTAAGACATAAATTAGGGGTAATATCAGCCCCTAGCAGTCACTAAAGATCTCATAATGATAGGGGGAGTAGCTCAAGTTCCAAAGTTTCTCCAATAATGCTCAAGTTGAGTATAGATAGGGGGAGTTAGTTCTCTAACCAAAGGAACAAGTAAAAAATCTCATAAAGGAATTTATAGAAAGTGAAAGAGCTAAATATCTTGGGGGGAGTATTGCAGGTGCTTGATGAAGAAAGGCTTTCAATTAATTGGGTTTTATCAAGAAAAAGAGAATCATCTTTTTAGGGGGAATCTTGAGGTAAGAACATGCTAAATCATGTTTTTCTTTCATGTTACTCATGTTTCTATGTGTGTACACATTTTTCATAGATTTCAAAGGGGGAGAGAGTGTGATAGAAATATAAATTCATTGGCTTGCATATCTAAAGATATTGGTGCATTGGCTTGCATATCTGAAGATATTGGTGCATTGGCTTGCTCTCAAAGTTTTTGAGCTTGTTTTCATCAATGATAAATGGGGATATTGTTGAACCCTGTTACTTTGGTTGGTGTTTTCATTAATGTCACATGGCATCAATGGAAAAGGAGGAGTGAAATGTCATAAAATTAGGTGTCTTTCAATGGTGTGTAGTGGTATTAGGCTAGTTCTTTGAGCTTTTAGGATGGTTCCAGGGTATTTTTAGGATGCTATAGGCTTGAATAGTGAGGTTAACTTCCACTAAAGGTAGGAAAAGGTTGGTATGCTTGGCTCAGATGCTCTACAGGTTTGAAATTATTATTCTATTATGTGAAATATTTTTTTGAGTTCGTGGAGGTATGGATTTTTGAGAACTTGAGGAGACCTTTCCAACGAGTCCAACTATGAATAATTTGGAGCTATATGGAGGAATTTATGAACATTCAATGTTTTGAAAGTCATGGTGAATGACAAGTAGACATAGTCAAAACAAGGGATATGTGACTGAAGATGGATAAGACATGTGGTGAAAATAAAAGACAACAAATGAACACGTGTCAACTTTCTAGAAAGATCCTAAGTAGATGTGCCCAGTAGACATGAGGTTCATGGAATTAACCAAATGATATAGCCTTTCAGGTCTGGGAAAGGTTGAAAAGTCAATAGGACAAGTGGAAAAATCTCAATGGAGAAAGAAGGTGCTATGTGTCATTATTTCTGGTAAGTTGAAGGTAATTGGGGTCTAATGGAATTAAACCTCTAGAATCAGCTATGTTAAATAAATATTTTTGGGTCCGAAGTAGGAGATAAAAGATACATCAGCAGAAGGTAGAGACAGGTGGACCAAGCAAAGGGTGCCACTTGACGATGATCTGAAAACCAAAGCTGGACACATGGTAGCATTCCACCATATTTCTGAGAGATGGTTGCGGGTGGTAGTGAAGTCCCTGAAATGAGCCAAATTTTATGGAATTTTAAGTTTGTGATGAGGTAGATAGAGTTAGCACGGTCAGAGAGAAATATGGAAACATTAGAGGATGGCATGTGGAGCTTTCCTATTAGACTGTGTGTTGCATTGGTCAGATACAATTTATCAAAAGTCTAATAATACGAAGTGCATGGAGATTCCTAAAGTTAAGAATAGTCTAACATTACAAAGGTGTGGATCCTTCCTATTGGTTTGTGCTTCGCACTAAGAAAATAACGACAACAAAAATGTGTGTGTAGGTGTCTGATTGGTTTAGGCTTCACATTTTAACAAGGTCCTTGAAAATTAAAGTGAATTGCAAAGTAAATGTGGAGCCTTCTCATTAGTTCATGTTTCGTAACAATCATTTGAGGTTATCAATGGTCTGATATTACAAAGTAAATGTGGAGATCTTTCATTGGCTTGTATTTTGGGGTGACTGTGTGAGTTTGGTCTGACATGGAAAATTATTGAAACTTAATTTTTAATTGATGAAAAATCCCAAAAATTACAGGTAATGTCTATAAGGAGATTGGAAAGGTGTTACAAAATTAATCACGTTGATTCATCTTGAAATAAAGGATAAATTCGTGACAGAATTTTTTCTTAGTCGAGAAAGACTATGAAGAAACATCAATTCCTTCCATCTCTACAACTTATAATAATCTGACATCCACATCTTTTGAATTTTTTCTTAAGCGTAGATATTCCAAAAAATACAGATTCATCTCTATAAATTTCATCTTTTGAGGCTAGATCATGTGCTCCATGTGCATTTGAAACACAATATTTGATTTGCACTCCTATGTTTCATACATTGAATTCTAGTCTGTATGTTGGGTGATTCAGATCTACTAATAATGGTCTAGGATTATGGCTTTGACATTTAATTCCTAAGACATGTTTCACCTTTTTTATGCCCATACCATTCCATAGTTGTCCAATGAAGAGAGATAAAGAAATTAAGGTGAAGACGTGGAAGTGGAATAGGTATTGTATTGCATGGTTGAATCAAGCATTGCATTGGACTCAACACATGTGTGTTTCATAATTCTTTAGGTATTCAATTAATTTAATATTGTCACTTGACCCCTGAGCTCCAAATCAAAAATCTACTCTCTTGTATAACCATGGTCACTATGTCAAAAGGTTCGTAATATTTTTTATATAAAAAATGATTCATTAAAGTTTGTCTTTATCTCAAAAATTATGAGTCTTTAGGGTTTTAGTTTTCTGTAAGATATTTGATAAGCATTATTTTAAAAATTCATTAACATCATAATGTGGTCCTACTTAATAGTCAAGCCCTCTATTTATGTCATTGTATGTTACATATGTCATTTTAAAATTTTATGAGTTTCATTGTTTCGTTTGTAATTTATCTTGGTCTCAAGTCAAATAGATTTGTAATTATTTTTACAAATCTTAGTTTATTTATAGTCACAAATTGAAGTCAAAATTTTCATTCTAGATTCATGTCTATCAAAAGAGTCAAGGTCTTATAACTATCAAAATAGAGTCAATTGTTAAAATTGTCAATGTTTCATTGTGAGTCAAAGTTAAAGTTAAAAGTTCAAAACATTCAAAAAAATTACCTTACGAACACATTTTTGGTGGAATCTAACGTCTGATTAAGGTATGTATAAATAAGCTTCATGGTCAAATTAGGATGAGCAAACATCATGACACTAGAGGATGGAGGCACGGGAGGCTGGAGGTCTATTAATGACCTCTCGACAGTCGCCAACGATGGGGCCGCATATCAGTTATGGTGGAATTTTTGTGGTGAGACCATTTGCTTATAGTTTTGCAGTGTGTTTCTTCTTAGAATCCTTGTTTTGTGTGGTTATGGATGCTGGAAAAAGAATTGTGTTGGAGCGTAGATGACTGTCAATGATTCTATGACTAATATGATCCTCTGACTATAATACTTCATTAGAAGATGGTTCATTTTTTAATACGTTCACTTGCCATAATGACCATGTGCAGTAAGATCTACCTAGAAAGGTTTGGTCAGTAGTGTGTAATTCGATATGATTTGTTTTTCATTTTTCTTGGTTTGATGAATAATGGAAATTTCACATTGTGGGGGAAACATAACACCAATGCTCTGTTTCCATTATGCATCTAAAATGACTAAAGTCAAAGGTAGATTCTAGTGTCAATGGTAGTTTTCTATGTTGTTTGAGATTGAGTGGCAGTGATCAACAACCGTGGTTACAATTAAGAACATTGTGATTCTTATAGGAAGTAATGTGAAATATCTTTCCTGTATATGTACTAATGTGCAATTTTGTAATAAGAGAGATTTAATTCCTATATACTACCCTAATGTACAAGCATAGTGGCAAAAAACATTACCAAATTAAGGCAGTTCACGGATATTGAAAGGGTATGTGGGAGGGTCTAGAAAACCACACGAGGTGGAAAGTTGATGGGGCCTATTCACATCAAGTTTTGTTGTAAGTCTATTTAAAACCATGGAAGGAGAGAGCCTTTCTTTTGATCAAGATCATGAGTCACATTTTAGGACATGTTTCACTGGGGTTGAGCGTGTGAATGTTTTTCTACCATGTTTGCACTAAGGTGGGAATATTAGGAATTATTGTAGTCATTTTTACCCCCATCACAAAGGAAAGAAGTCCCATGCATGTCGGCATGTCACCCAACAGGCGTTGGGTGCTCACCCGAGGCACGCGTGGGTGTTGAGTCTCTATTTTGTGTGATTTTAGTAGGAAACATCATCCGTGATCTGATTTTAAGAGTTTGGAAAGGAAATAAAACATGCAAGAACCATAGAGCTCATAACAGCTTCTAGATCCTTGCAGTTATTCCAGACATAAAGTGCTTAATAGATTAAAGAACTTACACCAATAAAGAAAGGAAATCATGCAAGCATTCATACTAGTTCATAAATATAAATGAGAAAGAACTATGAAGAAGGATGTATGTATCAGAACCATCAATACTCATATTCATATCAACCAGTAACCTTATTACATTCACTAGGCCATTACAGAATGTCACAGAAAGGCAGACCGTAGTCATGCATTATAACTAGACTTATATAACTAGGCCCTCAAAATAAAATTTTTAATTCCCAAACCCTGATACATCCTTTCCTACCCTTATTTTCCCAAACTAACAAAGTCCTTGTAGTATTTCTTCATAGCTCCACCCTTTCTCTATGTGTTCAGGTGCATCTTTTACTTCTGTAGGCACTTGTATATATAGCCTCTTTGATATACCAACTCATTCTCCTACGGCCTCAAATTTGTCACCAAGTGTCTGAATGTGGTCCTCCAGGAAGGCATGCTCCTCTAGGAATGAGCTCACCACTCTATGTCATGATGTCCTTCTAGAAACCTATACCACAGGGCATATTCCTTCCTAGGCCAACCTTTCGCCAAGCTAGCACCTTATCCACTTTGCATGCGCAGTCAGGTCACATTTTCCTCATATCCTGCCCAAAATGACCAATATGGATAAGTCCTAGAACCTCGGCTATGTCTACGCGTGCACTACAGGTTCCCTTAAACCCTTCCCTAAACCCTTTCCTGTGTGCCTTCTCCTTGCATGCCTTTCTTCAACTAGGCCTTGTGTGCCTACGCGCCCTTTTGTACTTAGCCAATATTTCAGGGGTCCAACATCACCCCAAACTATGCATGTTCTCCACCCGTGAGAACACTTCTTAAATGAATAAGGAATCATAGTAGGCGTACGCCTCGAAAAAATAGAATAAGGGGATGAAGAATCTGGGAAAGAAGAAAGAATGGAACAGTGATGGTATCACTGTAATAAACTAGGAAAATATTTCTATAAGTTAACCTCTAACTTGTTCCAAGCGTCAACTTCGTTCTACACTCTCTGGCAAAGATCACCCACCAAGGCACTCACCTGTTCAAAACCTAGCCAATCCCCTTGTGCATTCATGGTGTCAACAATATTTTCTAACTCCTTGCCTACATCCTCCAGCGCATCCATCCTTCGTGTAATCTGTGGGTATAGTTCCTTTAACCAGTTTTTTATTAAACCCCTTAAGGTTTCAATGGCCTCAGATTTCTTTTTGACCTCATCTAGGATCTTTTCCCACTCCGATCTATTTCCCTTGTTTTTCTCCTGGAACTCCTTAAGTTCCACTTCATCCCTGGTGACTAGCATGCTCGCCACTTTGTCCATGTCCGCACAGTTGTCGTATGTGGCCTCAACATTCTAAGAGGTAATCTTCACATCATCATGGACCTTACTATATTCTTTTATGAGCGCCATGACTTTCAATTCATCCTCCTTTTCTAAGCGCTCGGCCACCTCTTCTATAAACTCCAAAGCTAGCGGTTGTCTCTCCATGGTGAGGGCTCTTATTAAGTCCTCCAGGAACTCTAGGGAATTTGCATACTTCTACGCAATAGGTAGTAGGTCTGGATGCTTCAACACTATGGCATTTGTAATGGACTCTACCTTTTTGTAAACTTTGTGCACTCTAGCCTTCTCATCCCTTTACTCTCACTGCCACTAGGTGTTGATCAGCTTCTTTTAGCTTAGCTCCTTTGTCCTTACAGCTAGCTCTTCCTCTTTCTTCTTCATCTCATCCTCTGGATCTTTGATTTTATCATTTCACAAAAAGAGTCTAGCTTTGACCTCAACAGAGACCTTGTTGAGCGTGTTTCACAGTTGTTCATCTGAGAGCTACTGAGCATTCACCAATGGGTTGTCTCCTTTTTATTTTGGCAATGTTATAATTTCCCCATTGCTTACTTCAAATTTTGGCTCATTAAAATGGGACTCAAATTCCCATGAGATCATCTTCCTTGTCCGTGGGTAAGTATCCTCCTTATCAAAAGATGACATCGTCGCGAGCTCCTCTACTAGAACTGTGCTCTGGAACCGTTAACACAACACTTTGTTGGGGTCATTAATATAACACATCCCTAGCCTCTCCTCCTCCGCATGCCTTCCCCCCATGCACATGCCCTTAGGAATAACTATAGTCAAAGTGGGGCCTCCAGTGTTGTCATGGTCCTTTTCTACACTCTCTTCCTTATCCTCATTCAATACTAGCTCAGCGTTGTGTTCCATCTCCTCTTCCACCAAGGTCTCAATGATATTTAATGCTTCTTCTTATGCTGACTTGTTTATCTTCTCCTGCATAAGGCTTGGAGTCCTCTGCTTCTGTGTGCTGACCTCCTCACTTCTTCCTATGTCCTAGGTGCCTTCCCTTTCTTGGCTACCCTTGTGCTGCATGAAATGGAACCCATGTCCTTATTTTTTTCCTTCTTCTTCTGAATCATGCATGTCAAAGATGGGTGGCTCTTGATCTCTTCCATGATCATCTTCTTCACTGTCATCTTCCTCATCATCGTTGTCCTTTTCCCCTATGTACCTCTCCGAAATCCCAATTTATTCTGAGGCGGTCTCTTCTTCTACCCTCTACTTCTTCCTAACTGGGGATTCCAGTGTAGGTGACTCTATCTTTTCTTCCTCTGATGACTCCTTGTCTAATGGATTTTCTAGCTCTAGAGTATTCTCTTTGATTATAGATTTCTTCTTGCATGAGTACATACTGGTTCTGGTGTTTTTCCTAGGGGAACCTTTTACCTGTGTATCCACTACACTTGGTATTTTTTTCTCTGGCTCTTTTTCCTCCTACCTAGGCATGGGCCTCTTCCTATCAGTTGGGTCCTCAGGTATGGATATCTCATTCTCTAGGTACTCTCCCTTCTCATCTTTGCGTCTTATATGGAGGTATACGTATGCCGTAGATCCTCCTACAACAGGAAAGGTCATGGGCCTCACCATTTGGACCTCATGTGACACGTACCTCTCCATGTATGTGCACTTGTTGGGGTAGACCAACCCTGTGCGCATTTCCCTGTGGTCCCGGTCCAGATTTCCAAGGTCTAACCTCAACTTCTTGGATTCTTTGAACCTGTTTACTCTCGCTTAGAATTTTTGAGCTGTGAAGACAAAAGGGAGCTTGCACCAAGGGCTCCATGTCTCATCTATCAGTTTGAATGTGCCTAGGTAGAAATGCTTGAACACAACAAACTTTGTCTCTCCCTTGGTGGCCGCTGGCAGTTGTTCAGGGATCCTCCATTCCACCCCGAACGCATTCCTTAGGCATGTATACCATTTTTCCAAGTGCCCCTTGTGCATGACCATCATAGTGTCACAGGAATACTTTTCAAATCTCTTTCTGGGTGAAGGGTCCTCAGCAGGGTACTCCCACATGAATTTGTCCGAAGCATCCGGTACTCCAATCTCTGAAAACACAATGGTTAGTGGGACATTACCGAAAAGGATTTTGTCACCTTCCTTCATGCTGCTGACAATCTCATCTCCGATGAATGCAGACAAGTTTTAGATGGTGCCCTCTGAAATTTTCCTGCAAACATGCAACCATGCCTTATTAACCTGGGTCCATCTCTCCTGGCCATTTAACATTGTCACAAGGTTTGCATCCATCTTCATCACTGGGTCCTTGATGTCTGAGATATCATAGTACCTCGACCCCTTTTTGTATGCAAAGGTGGCGACAATCTCCATAATTGCCTCTTTGTTGCTTAATTCATCCTCCAAACTATCTCCTTAATAGATGAGGCCTGTGAAATGTGAAACAAGTTGTGGGGTAATGCACATATTTCACCCTGCGAAGTGGAAGTAGTCTTCATGCACGCACGACATCAACCATTGGTATAGGCACTCAGGCTTCCCAAATCAAGGCAACTCAAAGAGTTGTAATAACCCTGACTTCTCCAACTTGACCTTTACATCATTGTCATAGATGGGCAGACCCTCTAGTGTCCTTTTATTTTTTGAGCACACTAACTCTAGCACCATCTCCTTCTTGATTGTGCTCGAATGATGATTGTAATCATGTACAGACATGTTTCTCAAATGGGACTCCCACTCCTTTCCCAACAATAATCCATCTGGGTACTACATTTTTATGTACCACTCTTCATTTGTATGGGTGACAGTTTCTTGTTTCTTTCCCTTTCCCTTGCCCTTCTTAGGTGTGCCAATTGGTTTCTTGGGTGCCATTGCTTAGGTTCTCTTATCACTTCAATCACTTGTTATTACTTTGTTCTTTTACTCCCTCTAACCTTATATCTCGAACTTGTGAAGAAAACCCCTTAAACCCGTGCCCTAGCTCTTCAAACCCTAACTGGGATAGTTCCTTCACAACCAATTCCTTCTCACTATTTCTCTTACGCCCGTGAAATCCCTTCTCTCTGGTTTGTAAATCCAAAATAGTGACTCATGTTCACACTTTTCAAAAATGTCTTCACACAGATCAATTCTGGAAGCCCTAATTTCCAAAGATGCACAAGCGCTTCTTTCTCCTTATATGCAAAGTGAATAATGAAGTTCTCAAACCTTTATTTATAGTTTTTCCCACTTTTAGGAATTAAATTCTACTTCACCTACCATCGTACTTTTACCATTTAAAGCATATTTTTCAAACAAATCCTCACTTTTGTGCCCTAAATTACGCGCCTAACCTGCGTGGATAATCCCTAACCTTTTAGTGTGTAACCAATCCATCTTAATAGGAGACTCTTGCATGCACATCACCTGTGCTGAAGGCACTTCTTTTGTCATGATTTTTTCTCTCACCTACCTCATGTTGTTTATGTGCTTCTTCCTTCTTTGTACGTGGGATCTGAAAGTAGCCTTATCTTGACACCATCTATCCTTTTACAAATTTTCTTGTATGCACCTCTTTCAACAGGGCCATTCAACCGAGCTTTTCAACAGATTCCTCCTTGGTACTTTACCCATGCTTTCCTTCACATCTCTCCACCCCACACTTAAATGATGCGCAGCCCTCTGCACATTCAAAACCCTAAAAAAGCAACAATGTTATTGGTGCCAAAGGCGCAAAACAAAACAACAACATGAAAGGGAAATACAAGAAAGGAAAATGCATAAAGTAAATTCTAAATTATCTGGCAAAACTACCTTATTTACAAAACACAAAGAAGCCTTATTTATAGTGGGGCTTCAGCCTAATCCCATTTAAGTGTCTAGGAAAATTTTTTCCATCCAACGCTTATAACTGGCACACTGTACGTACCCAAAATTATAGGGTACTGTGCTGTCGGAACAATGTCACACATGCCCCAATGATGATACAAGTCACCTCACAAGGTGTTCAGATCCAGAGAAGCTTGCGAAGTATATGTTAGCGTCCCAAATGCTTTGTCTAGGTTCCTTATGCTTTGTTTTATCCCTCGCCCCCCTTTTAAATACCTTTTTCCCTTTAGTGATGAAACCACTACCCTACCAAGGCGGTGGTCCTTCACTCATTTTCTAGCAAGCTCCTTTGATCGTGACTTGCGTAAATTTTTGACGTTCACCAGCTTTTCCCAACCGCCTTAGCTTGTATTAATGTTTTATGTCCCCTAGAATAGTTTTTCTTCATTGTTTAATGGTAAAAGAGTTCTAATGGGAATTACCTTTGGGTGAATGTGAAATCTATAAGTATCCAGCTTGTTTTCAAGCAAGTGGCCCCTCAACTTCTCATTTCCATTGTTTAGTCTGTCGATTTCTTGTTTAGAGCTCATTATGTTTTCATTTTTACATCCATGCTAGTTTTTTATTTGCTATTAGAGGCCATTCAATCTTCTTACTTCAGTCTTGTTCGTTGTTGTTCATGAAAGTTAGTTTAGAGAAAAGTAGTGTCATGTGTAGATTGAATCCATTAGAGTTACAGGTTGTGTTCTTCATAGAAGGTAATTCTAGAATCTCTCAGTACACTTGTGTTATATTCTCGCAATAAATCCCGCTAGGAATTGCATATGCCAAGCTCTGTCACTTGCGTTGTCCCTCTCCTAATTTCATTTTAAATTTGGTCTATATCCAAGCTACCATTGTTCAAAATACCTTCTTCTGTTGATGCTAGCATATACACGCTCTTCTAGACTCACGTGAACATGAAGGAATGAGGAGATCATTCTAAGGGGACAAAATCATACATTCCTGGATTCGCCACTGTTCTGTAAATTCCAGGTTTTATCAATCAAAGTTCTAGTTAAAATATATCAAATAGAGTAGTGAAATATTTCATTTCAGTTAAGTTTCATTTTGGATATTGCCAGGGAAGCTATGGGGATTGATAGTTTCTGAGAAACTATGATTCATTCCCTCACTTCTGAGGTAGATCGAGAATCTTTCAATTAAGTTAATCAGCTATCTAGTTATTTAAGGGATAAAACTCACAACTGCACAGGCAAGTACCTACACCAGGCTACCTGTTTGTTTTTAATTTTTTTATTAGATGAGTTGTCATTTTTTAAATATATTAGATTAGTTGCTCTTTTCGATTCTGTTAAAATTCTATCAAAAATTAAAAAAAATAGAGGAATATATATATATATATATATATTATATATATATTAATATATGTTGTTAATATATCTTGCATAGTTAGTTTATTTTTCATTTCAGTTAGGTTATATACTGATCTATGCATGACAATCACGGGACCTAGGGAGCCCAGGAATACGTTTTTGAGGCCAATTCGTGTCTTTAACCAAATCTCGTTGTTAGGCATTAGCTGACATAGAACCGAATTTCTTAGAATTCTAAAGTTATCTGCAAACTAACTATTTACCAAAAACACAAAGAAGCTTATTTATAGTGGGGCTTCAGCCTAATCCATTTAGGTTAGGAAAATTTTTCCATCCACGCTTATTAACTGGCACACTGACGTACCCAAAAAATTATAGGGGATACTGTGCTGTCGGAACAATGTAACACATGCCCCAAGGCTGATACAAGGTCACCTCACAAGGTGTTCAGATCAGAGAAGCTTGCGAAGAGTATATGTTAAGCGTCCCAAATGCTTGTTGTCAGGTTCCTTTATGCTTTGTTTTATCCCCGCCCCTTTTTAACATACATTTTTCCCTTTGTGATGAAACCATACCTACCAAGGCGGTGGGCCTTCACTCATTTTTAGCAAGCTCCCTTTTGATCGGACTGCGTAAAATTTTGACGTTCACCAGCTCTTTCCCAACCGCCTTAGCTTGTGTATTAATGTTTTATGTCCCCTAGATAGTTTTTTTCTTCATTGTTTAATGGTAATAAGAGTTCTAATGGGAATTACCTTTGGTGTGAATGTGAAATCTATAAGTATCCAGCTTGTTTTCAAGCAAGTGGCCCTCAAACTTCTCTTTCCATTGTTTAGTCTGTCGATTTCTTGTTTAGAGCTCATTATGTTTTCATTTTTACATCCATGCTAGTTTTTTATTTGCTATTAGAGGCCATTCAATCTTCTTACTTCAGTCTTGTTCGTTGTTGTTCATGAAAGTTAGTTTAGAGAAAAGTAGTGTCATTTGTAGATTGAATCCATTAGAGTTACAGGTTGTGTTCTTCATAGAAGGTAGATTCTAGAATCTCTCAGTACACTTGTGTTATATTCTCGCAATAAATCCCGCTAGGAATTGCATATGCCAAGCTCTGTCACTTGCGTTGTCCCTCTCCTAATTTCATTTTATTTGGTCTATATCCAAAGCTACCATTGTTCAAAATACCTTCTTCTGTTGATGCTAGCATATACACGCTCTTCTAGACTCACGTGAACATGAAGGAATGAGGAGATCATTCTAAGGGGACAAAATCATACATTCCTGGATTCGCCACTGTTCTGTTAAATTCCAGGTTTATCAATCAAAGTTCTAGTTAAATATATCAAATAGAGTAGTGAATATTTCATTTCAGTTAAGTTTCATTTTGGATATTGCCAGGGAAGCTATGGGGATTGATAGTTTCTGAAGGAAACTATGATTCATTCCTCACTTCTGAGGTAGGATCGAGAATCTTTCATTAAGTAATCAGCTTCTAGTTTATTTAGGATAAAACTCACAACTGCACAGGCAAGTACCTACACCAGGCTACCTTGTTTGTTTTAATTTTTTTATTAGATTAGTTGTCATTTTTTAAATATATTAGATTAGTTGCTCTTTCGATTCTGTTAAAATTCTATCAAAAATTAAAAAAAATAGAGGAATATATATATATATATATATATATATATATATATATATATGTTGTTAATATATCTTGCATAGTTAGTTTATTTCATTTCAGTTAGGTTTATACTGATCTTGCATGACAATCACGGGACCTAGGGAGCCCAGGGAATACGTTTTTGAGCCAATCGTGTCTTAACCAAATCTCGTTGTAGCATTAGCTGACATAGACCGAATTCTTAGAATTCAGGTCTTCTGAACAACAACAGACCTACAAGAAATTAGCACACAATTAAGAGGACTAAACATAGAAGACGACAAAGCACACACATTCTGGTCAGATCATCCAAATTATAGACTGCTTGATAGATATCCGTATGACTGTAGAAGGACCTGAAAGAGAGAAAACATTTGGTTGTGATCCACTAGTCCAACAGCGAGACGCAAGAGACCTCCTCGTTGATATAGACACTAGCTTATGTATCCAAGTTGCCAGAACACCTGTTAGGTACTCTGAGAAAATTGTGTAACTTCTAGTTCTAAACATAGAGGCCAAAAAGGCATATGACTACTGGATACTCTGACTAAGGGGTTGACTCTTCGTATTACCATAGGAGGTCCAAAACAACCATGAACTTATGGTTGTCATCCACAGGTCCCACAACCCAACGGACCTACAAGTCAAACCAACGTTGATGTTGGTTTACGAACATTAGTATTTAGGTCCTCTCCACTCCCACCAGACATTATCACACAATTATCATTATTAAATGTAGTAGCTAATCAAGCTAAATATTTCTTGACTAGACCAGAGAATCATCCATAAAGCACCAAAATATCCATGACACATTTTGGCCATTCCATTTTATGACCTTGTCAGGAGATATATACGAAGCACCCGCAAGTTATCTTCCATGTATCCCATAACACATAGATCGGATCACGGCAGAGCTCGATATTGATTGGAGCCTTCGAGAAGCTATCCTTGCCGAACGATCTATCACACCGGTTTAGGTTCGGAGGGCCTTCTTTTCCTTAGATTCACAGATCCCATTATTGCAAGTTGAAGATGTAAGATTACCTTAATAGCTTATCTACATCCCGCATGTATTCCATCCCCACTGGTTGTCTCGGCACGACCTCGGGAGGTCAGGTGCAAGGAAGAGTCACTTGTAGATTCCCATGCTCGCATGTCACTTTTCCATCGTACAAAATTGGTGAACCTGACATGAACTTACTACCTTTTTATTCGGAGTCTTATTTCTACTTGTTCTTCCAATTGGTATAGTTTTCGTCTTTTCCACCACATTAGCCTTCACATCAGCTTTACCAACAAAATTGGTGAACCTGACATGAATCGAACAATTTCTTCACTTTCGCACTCTTCTTTTTAGTTTTATCCACCTTCGCTCTTTCCCATTATTTTGTAGGTATTCATATACCCCCCGAATATGTCGGGATATGATGCATATGGTAGACCTCTCTTAGGTCTTGAAGCATACTATGATTAACTTAATAGACAACCATCACCCTCACTCTCAGCGTGGGGTGACAACTATTCAACTAATCGGTTTTCAACACAAACTCTACCTCAAAGGACTAGATATAGTTCTTCTTTCCAAATAGAGGATTTGGATCAGCTCACTCAAACGCAACAACCAGAGCCATCAGGTGCAAACATTATGACACTCACTGGATAATTTGGTTCATCTCCCCAGGTGTTACTTAGACCAAAAATTAGTAGATAGTCAGATCCATATCTGTTGTTAGATGATGAATACTTAGCACGTTATGCTAGGAGTGAACAACACTCTCAAAATATGTACCCATCTATAGGAGGTTTGTAAACACAACCTAAGGTCTCATTCCAAGAAAACACCCCCATCCCTCCACCTATAGGAAATGCCCTCAGTGAAACTTGGTAGGGCACCAATCAATTCATAGCAGGGTACCATATGCATATACAATCTCAAGATATACAACAAATGCCACTAAGGCAAAATACCGTGTCTTCACCAAATGAGGTCATCTTAGCCTTAGTTGAGAAGGTTAGGGGGTTGGAACCTTCTCAAGCAAGTCAAAATTCATAGTTCATTCAAGCAGGAACTTCCAATCCTCCACATCATCCCAGCCAAGTAGACCTCCTCACAGGAACAGGCATCTTGGGCATGCCTCCTCATTATTTACAAAAAATTCCAACTAGAACCATGTTTTCTAATGCCGCTCCAGTTGAGAATATAATACCTCCTGGCTTAGCACAAAACAATCCATTCCTAAGTAATTCTCCTCCATACTTAAACATGTATTCCAAATCACCACAGGGAGATATATTCTCTTCTCCTGGCATGTTTTCTCAACCACAAGGATTCCCTTATACCCCTGTGAATGCATATGCTACGCCATATCAATAACCCATTCCACCTCCCCCCCTTAGCAAACACCATCAATGGTCGAAACCTATGCGACAGGAACTTATTCAGAATATTTGAAAGAACCTTTAGAATTCACTATACGAAGCGTCATGCTTCCAAGACCTCTACCTAATCTACCCAAGTACAAAGGAGAGGGAGACCCAAATGCACATATTAAGGCCTATGCCACAGCCATTCAAGAATTGCTCCCTTGGGATGGATTTGTTGCTAAAATATTCCCTAAAAATTTAGAGGGTAGCACCCTTGATTGGTATTATAGAATACCTGAAGCCTCAATACATTCATTCAAACAACTCGTTTCAGAGTTCATCAAGGTGTTCGACATGAACAAGTTGTTGAGAACATGGATCGGGTAATTCTTGCATATTAAGAAAGAACACAATGAATCTATTTCTCATTTCATCCAAAGATGGCGTACAATCCTCTATTCTTTAGCAAGTGCTCCAAACATGGATCAAATGGAACTAACGCCGCTCCAGTTGAGAATATGATACCTCCCGGCTTAGCACAAAATAATCCATTCCTGAGTAATGCTCCTCCATACTTAAACATGTATTCCAAATCACCACAGGGAGATATATTCTCTTCTCCCAGCATGTTTTCTCAACCACATGGATTCCCTTATGCCCCTACAAATGCATATGCTATGCCATATGAACAACCCATTCCACCTACCCCCCTTAGCAAACACCATCAATGGTCGAAACCTATGCGATAGGAACTTATTCAAAATATTTGAAAGAAACTTTAGACTTCACTATACGAAGCGTCATGCTTCCAAGACCTCTCCCTGAACTACCCAAGTATAAAGGGGAGGGAGACCCAAATGCACATATTAAGGCCTATGCCACAACCATTTGAGAACTACTCCCTTGGGATGGAGTTGTTGCAAAATATTCCCCAAAACTTTAGAGGGTATCACCCTTGATTGGTATTACAGAATACCTGAAGCCTCAATGCATTCATTCAAACAACTCGCTTTAGAGTTCATGAAGGTGTTCAACATGAACAACTTGTTGAGAACAAGGATCGGGGAATTCTTGCATATTAAGCAAGAACACAATGAATCTATTGCTCATTTCATCCAAAGATGGCGTACAGTCCTCTATTCTTCAGCAAGCGCTCCAAACATGGATCAAATGGAACTATGTAATTTATTCCTTCATTCTCTCAGCAAAGAGATAAAGGAAGAAGTCCAGAAGTTCCCACTAAGAACTTATGATGAAGTGCTTGAGAGTGCTCTCTGAATAGATCAAGCTGCAATAGATAGCAGTCACAAGACATATGGAACAAATGGGAGGTTAATCATCCCCAACCAAAACACTACGACTTATCCTACTACCACAAACGCCAATCCAGGACCTAAAATCCTTAACAAAAACTGTGGAGTGACAATAGATGGAGTGACTGATCAGACTAAAAAAGTAAGCATTGTAAATGTTCCACCACCAATTAAGAATCAACAAAACAACAATTTTACCCCAACAATAAACGCGATGGATTTTAATCATCCACAACAATGACAACGACGACGAAGACAAATCCAAACATAAGGTCCAAGTCAAAACACAACTAGATATCAAAACCAAAACCAAAGACAACAAACGTAAAACTTTAATCCTAATAGTCAACGGTTTAATCAGAGTTTTGGACCACAACACGTGCCGAACCAACAACCTAGGAGTTATAATCCTAACTCGTATTGTGGTTTCCACAAAATTTAAGGCCATGACACTAGGACTTGCGGTGATTACAATAAGTTCATGCAATGTTTACCATAAGAACAAAGACAACTCTTCATAGATATGTTCTTAACAGATTCTGTGACACCTATGCCGAATACTTTCACAGGGGTATTTTCCCCCCAAAATGCACCTCTCAAGATCTTTAATGATCCACTCCCAAATCACAATAATAAATTAAATCTGAATGGGACAAACAAAGGTGTAATGATAGGAAGTAATGATCATGAAGCCTCAACTTCACTAAATCCACCTGCTGCACTGCAATTAGGGAATCAGCCACGAACCAAGATAGTTGGTCTAGTGGAGTTAGATACTGAGCTGCACATAGAAGCCATAACAAGAGCATGAGAATATTCTTCTCAACCAAATCCAATATATCCACTAGAGCCAGATAACACTCAACAAATGTTGGTAAAACCCGTGGGTGCTTATGATTTTTTAGTGACTTAACAAAGACCTTCTCTCACATCTCCTTTTTGGACTTGTTGAAGAACTCTCCTACCCATAGGGCTGCTATTTTGGAAGCACTAGGCCTAGTTCATTTAATTAACATCACTCCACCTCTTGAAACACACGTAAACCATACAGACTTCAATATCCACCCTCTAGAGCAGCCAGATAGGTATACCGAGTTTATATTCGACATAAACAAAATGCCAACAGATGTTGAAATTACACGTAGAGGTGATCTAGCCTTACATTTATTGGTGTGGGTTTACAATAATTACGTTAAACATGCAATGGTTGATGATGGCGCAGCAGTTAACATTGTCCCCTTCTCTTTCCTTCAAAAGCTAGGATATGGAGAAACAAACTGTTCCACAACAAGAAATACGCTAAGAGGTTATGATAGCCTTAAAGCTACTTCAATTAGGACTATAATATTACCAGTCACCTTAGGACCCAAGACAATCCTCACCAAGTTTTATATCATAAATTGGGAAACCAACTATAATATGATCCTCGGTCGACCATGGATACATCGCATGAAAGCAATCCCTTCTACGTTATTCTAGGAAATAAGATTCTTACACCTAGGAAAGATACTCGTAGCAAAAGGTGACCCAAAACCATTCGACATACACCTAGCAGACCTAAAGAAAAGACCAGGCGTTCACTCTGAGTTTGAACTCCCAAAAAACCAACTTAACAAACCAATCGACTCAAAACTAGGAGAAAAATTAATATCTAGAACAGAACTAGAAATTACGAACCTAGTCAAACTTAAGGATGAAGCTAACATTGTAGAAACAGTGTCATTAGGAACTACTGCAAAAAATTTTGAGTTACTAGAACAAGATCTACCAATTTTCCTACCATTTGATTCCATAGGTATGGGATGTACCCTAGGAGTTGGTTCACTTCCAGCAGAGGAACTTTGCATGGTAGAAGTAACCAAAACAGAGGAAACATATGCAAATAATGTCCCAGCATTCATTTTTCCTAGTAAATATTGGACTCTCCATTTTGATGGAGCTAGGTGTCACTATGGAGCCGGGGTAGGTGTGATCTTCACTTCCCCTAAGGGAAAGATCCTACCTTTTGCTTTTAATTTAAAATTTGAATGTACAAACAATGGTGCTGAGTACGAAGCCCTCCTCCTTGGCCTCGTCACAGCCAAAAGGATCGGTATTAATGACGTCAGAGTGTTAGGAGACTCACAATTAGTGGCAAACCAAGTCTCTGAAGTATATGAGACTAAAGCTGAGCACTTACAGCTCTATAAAATATTGGTATTAGATCTAAGCAAAGGATTCAACTTCATATCCATTGAGGCAATCCCACGAGAATAGAACCTTCTCGCATATTCAATAGCAACCTCAGCTTTGCGTTTTACCCCAAGTAATGAGTTGGAAGATACAAGTTTCAAGATATCACTTCGTATTGAACCATTGGTGAAGAAAATATCAACGAACCCTCTTTTAACACACACAGCTGATAATGAATCCTCTATCCTACATGATGATAACAGTGATAAACTCACTCTCAAATATCTAAACACCTATGCAGAGCTACACCTTGCTCACCCTATAGTTGATCTTTCCCTAATACCACACTCCTCTACCTACTTTGGAAATCCCATGGTAGATTCTCCTCCATAGAAGGATCTCGATGTCTATGAGATAGAAAATGGAGAAATCTTGGAACTACCTCTAGCCCCACCTGAATTTGAAGAAGGAAACACTTCTTTAATCAAAGGAATGATTGACATAAACATTGGAACGGAGGAAGAACCAAGAATTTTGAAACTAGGATCTTTGCTAACTCCAGAAGAAATAGAAATACACACTCAAATTCTCAAAGAACATCAAAAGCATTTTGCATTTAGTTATAAAGAAATGACAGGTATCGCACCAAAAGTTTTGGTACATAATCTTGTCACTAAACCAGAAGCGAAGCCAATTAAATAGAAGTCAAGACCAATGAAGCCAAAAGTGGCTCTCATGGTAAAAGAGGAAGTAGTGAAACTTCTCTAGGTAGGATTCATCAAGCCCATTGACTATTCACAATGGGTGTCTAATATCATTCCCATCCTTAAAAAGAATGGGAAGATATGCATTTGTATATATTTTCAGTATATTAACAAGGCTTGTCCCAAAGATGATTTCCCATTACCATCCATTAACATCATCGTTGACGCAATAGTTGGATTTGAACTTTTGTCTCTCATGGATGGGTTCTCGGGATATAATCAAATCAAAATATCTAAACAAGACCAAGCCAAAACCACATTTATAACTCCCTGGGGAACTTATTGTTATGTTGTCATGTCATTTGGTCTTAAAAACACCAGCACTACGTATCAGCAGGAAATGACATATATATTCCATGATCTTATCCATAAAATTGTGGAATCATATGTGGATGACTTGTTGGCCAAGGCCAAGAAGTGTTGTGATCACCCAGAAGTACTCCGCATCATCCTCTCATGAATAATTGAGTATGGTGTCACATTAAACCCAGAGAAGTGCATTTTCTATGTAAAAGGAGGCAAACTTCTAGGATACATTATATCTTCACGAGGGATTGATGTTGATCCGGCCAAAATATGGGCCGTTCTCAAAATGATTCCACCTTTGGACAAGTTTGGAATTAGGACATTTCTCAGGAAACTCAGTGTAATCCGAAGGTTCATCCCGGATTTAAGCTTTGCCATTCATCCAATTAATAATTTACTCAAGAAAGATTATAGTATCGATTAGACTGAAGACTACAATGAAGCCTTCAAAGTAATTAAGTGCTTCTTGTTGTCACCACCCACGCTAATGCCTCCCAAGCCAAACCACCCTTTAATCCTATACTCACAAGCCACTCATGTCTCGCTGGCCTGCATGTTGGGTCAAGAAGATGATGATAAATGAGAATGCATGATCTATTTCATTAGCCAAACGTTGCTCGATTATGAAACGTGTTATACACAAGAAGAAAGAGAATGCCTTGCCATATTCTTCACCACAAAACGTTTAAGACATTACATGTTAAATAAAGAAACAAGGGTCATCGTAAAGACATACCATTTACAAACATTTCTCACACAAGGATCTTTATCTAAAAAAGTTGGTCATTTCATAACCCTAATGGGAGAATTTGAGTTAACATTTGTAAACCAAAAATCTGTTAAAGGAAAAATCATTACAAACTTGTTTGCTAGAAATCCACTAGATGGAGGCGAGTTGGTAGATCTAGACTTTCCCGATGAATGTGTATACTTTGTCGAAACCAGACCCCCCATCTCTACATGTCCTTGGTATACTGATATTATCAATTTTATCATGGACCATACGTATCCAGAGGGTGCCACGCCACAACAAAGAAGGTGGTTACACATTATCGTAGTTAAATATGTTGTTTTAGACCAAGTACTCTATCGTAGAGCCTTCGATGGCATGTTTCTAAGATGCGTCGACATAGAAGAATCCAAGAGGATTCTTCATGAGTCCCACAATGGGATATGTGGGGGCCACTTTGGTGGTCACGCCACCACTCACAAAATACATCAAATGGGCTATTTTTGGCCCACTCTTGAGCATGATTGAGTGGAATTTATACGCAAGTTCCACAAATGTCAAGAATTCTCTCACGAGATTCACATGTCAGCACAATCCCTGCAACCAATAGTGACTCTGTTGCCCTTCTCCACGTGGGGTTTAGATTTGATAGGGAAATTCTCTCCCTCATCAACCCAATGGCCATAATTTTATAATCACAGCCACGGAGTATTTTACCAAATGGGTGGAGGCCATGCCTCTCACCACTGTACCAAGCTCAGTGGTTGCCAAATTCATTTTGAACCAAATTATCTGTAGGTATGGTGTCCCACAAGTCATTATCTCAGATAATGGCACATCCTTTAAAAACGACGAGGTTCATGAGTTATGTAGCAAGTTCAAGATAAACCATCACACGGCCTCTCTTTACTACCCTCAAGCCAATGGGTAGGCCGAAGCAACGAACAAAACATTGAAAGCTATTCTCCTTAAAACAATCAAGGAGAATCAATGAGATTGACATTTAAAACTATATCCAGCCTTGTGGGCCCATCAAACCTCAATAAGAACACCAACAGGAGCAACTCCTTTCTCATTGGTATTCGGAGTAGAAGTAGTTCTCTCGCTACAAGTGATTCTAGATGAAGAAGCTTACAGGGAGGCACGCCTCTCTCAACTAGAAAGTCTAGATGAGGCCAGGTTAAATGCCGAATAGTGGCATAGAGCCTATGCTAACTGGATGTGCTGGTAGTATAATAAAAAGGTCTACGAGTGAGAAATATATTAAGGAGATCTAGTTCTAAGACTAGACAGCCAAATCAATAAGAAAACTGATGAAGGGAGAAAGTTATGTCCCAAATGGTTGGGCCCATATCGAGTCATGAAAGACTATGGGAATGGTGCCTATCTCTTGTGCACACTAGAGGGTGAGGAGTTCAATGAATCAGTCAATTCCTTGCATCTTAAACGGTTTTACGCATGAAGCATCAACACTATTTGTATAATTATATCTACATTACATATTCATTTAGATAGGTTCATTGTGTTCACTCGTTTCGTAAAATTTAGTTATCAAGGGATTTATTCTTAAGCAATTCATTACAAACTTCTGATAGTATTGACAGGAGCATTCAAATCATACTTCTTCATTTTCATAACATCATCAACTATTTCAAAATCATTTCATCAATTAAAGCAAGATATGACAAAGTACTAACAGTAGCCATACCAAGGCTTGCATGTTTGTTCTCACTTTTGGTTTCTTCCTAGGATAGGTTTCTTGCCTATGGTCTGTTCTATAAGCTTCATGGTGTCACATCTATCCCGTGTATATATCTCATTGGAAATAAGAACATCCTGCCATTTTTCTCAAGTAAGTCAAATATAAATCAAACAGAAAAATTTACTTTTACACATTTCCTTGCCCTACCAACCTTCAGTGTTGAGCTTGTGTCTCTTACTAGTGACGTAAGGTTGGGAAAGGATGGGAATGCCTTTACTCACCCATTCCTTGTCCATGGTGATAAGCCCATGTTTCCTACTAGTAGCATGGGGCAAGGTGTAGGGGGTCCACTTGATAGAAAACGTTGAAATTCATAAGCAAATAGTTCAAACAAACCTTTGAAATCTTGATTCAAAAACAAATGAATCAGATGTCCAAAATTCCAAGAGAGTTCAAAACCCTGAAAACCAGATTTTGTCAACCAAGTGGCCATATATGGATCTAAGTCTAGATAAACTACAAAGCAAGTTACATTATAAACTATGGAGTCACTTGAGTAGGATAGGTTTATAGCATCCTAATTTGGTTCCACCAAACTCTTTGTCTATCTCCCATCGTTACCATTTCAACACACCTCATAGCTTATGCCCTTTCTAGCTCTTGGTGGTGAGCCCTCACATCTTACTGGTTACATGGAGTTAGGAGTGGGACAAGTTCATCTGCTCATCATACCATCTCATCATCGCATTTTGCCAAAACAATATGAAGTACCGGAAAATTGCTTATAGAAACTAAAGTTCAAGATCACATAGTGTCCACATCATCATACATCAGCATCACAAAATACTAAAAGAAAATCTTTGTGATATTTGTTCTCCACTGTATACATTCTGAAAAGCATATAAAAATAAAAAAATTTATAAGCATATGGTATACATGTGAAAATGAATCACAAAACTCTAGATACAAAGAGATCTAGATCCAAAAAGATATATATATATAATTGAGTTTTATGTATAATGCCATCATGCACTAGGCATTGTCAAAACGCTCAATGAGCCCAAAAAATACATAATGGTTGTATAAACAATCTAGCAAGAGTCACTACAAAAAGAGCCAAGTGGCCTCTCAATCCCTATGGGATCCCTCAGAAGGTGCACGATCACGTCTAGGACTCCGGATACGCCGGTTCTCTAAGTTCATTGAGGGCTCGTGATCCTGACCAGTAGCTATAGCCTCGCTATGAGAGCGGCTCCTCCTCATCAAGCGCTCTATAGCCCTATACCCAGCTACCTTGGCACGGAGGGAAGTCACCATCTTGGCCACATGCCAGATGGAGGTAAAAACATCTGTATGCCTACCAGCTGCTGAAGGCTTCCTTGCATCCGTGAATAGCTCGGTATGAGTCTTCTCCATGGGGAGCATCAGGGTATCAGTACATACCCGATGAATCAAGTCTTGCCACTCATCTGTGGTATCTATAAGTAAAGGAGAAAAACAAATTAGAAAAAAATCAAAAGGTGAAACCAAGAATGAACAAAAGGAGAGGTAGCAACTAAGGCAATTCTAGCTAAAATAAACATCAGAAGAAGAGTGACAACTCACTCGGATCTCTAGGCCTCCAAGAAGGATCTCTGAGATCCGCACCTACCACAAACGCCACCGCTGATTGGTGTCCCCCTCCTACGTCTGGGACAACATGGCATCCTGCCATGGACTCATCCTCTCCACCTAGGTCCTAAGAAAGTAACTCCTCTAAGACTATATTCACCCTCTACTCCGCCCTCTACTCCGCCCTCTCAACCTATAAGATCTCCTGAGTATCATGCCACTCGGAATCACTATCCTCTTCCCCACCTGACTCGCTCATCTCCATGTCCTCGGTCTCCTCCTCCATCTCTCCCCCTGTGAACTCCTCAGACTTAGAGTCTATATCAATAGGGTCATCACTACTATGGGTAGGGCTGACAGTGATCCAAAGTAAAGGTGCCTGAGGAGCACCGGCTCTCCCTCGAGCACGTACCACCCTCCTAGCTGTAATAGGAATGCCAGGAGTAACAACAGTCCAACCCCGGCCTCTAGGACCTCCCCTAGCCTCCCGAACTGATCTAAACACTGGCACCACTAGGGGAAGCATGTCAACGTAAGCAAGGCCGAATTGCTAAGGCACTTGATCAAAGGGGTGTGTCTCTACCTTCCTCATCCTGTCCACAAGTTGTCATGTGGTAGAGCAGGAGATCAAACTAAAGGTCTCCTTGCCCCACAAACCTGCCATGGCCTAATAAGGTGTGGCCTCCATATCCTCATTGGTCAGGGAAGAAACTGGCTGGTGGGGTGCTCTAAGCACCGTCATCTCTATCCATCTAGCTGCCCTCATGGCTCCGGGATCTACCACCTCTATGCCTCTCCCATAAGGGATGATGCACTCTAGACCCAGCTCATAACTAAGGTCAGATGGCTCAGTGACTGTCCCTATAAACGAACCACCCTGTACAAGTCATGATAGGTGGTCCCAAGTATATCAGCTCCCCAGGCATAAATCTGACCATGTGCCTCAATCTGTGCGATGATGGGGGCCCAGCAATAGAGTAAAGTATCCCCTCCCTTGTCCCCAATCAATCTCAAAGCAAGGATGCCCATAATGGCCTGACGGATCAAAGGGATGGGCAAGCTAGGAATAGAACAGACCTTCACCCCCTTCTTCGAACCATCGGAGACAACTGCTTCTCCCATATAGGTGGCCCACTAAGTCACCTAAGCTCTGGATACTGTTGTATCAAATGAAAGTCTCCTCCTAATAATCGGCACTCCCAAAATGTGGTAAACATCCTCTAGGGTGATAGTTCACTCACCCCTAACACTTGGAAATCGGAAGGTGTTCCGATCTACATCCCAATAAGAAAATAAATCACATAATATGTGACTGGCAAGTGCAACGTGGGGGACCCGTGTAATCCTTAATATGTCTGCCCTCTGGAGAGTATCCTGCTCATCCTGAGAGAGTGCATCTAACACTGTTGGAAGCCAATCTCTCTCCCTCTCTTGGCTTCATCTAATGTACTCTTCTTTCTTCTGCAAAACACACAAAAACACACAAAAATAAGTAAGTTAGCATCAATATTGCATTACAAAAATCATTAAAGCAAGGACACTAAAAATGGAAAAATGAATTCAAACTAGTATCGTTTTAGCATTCTGGAGAGAACCGCTGCCCTGAGCAGGGTGGCGGTTCCATAACTGCTGCCTTGGAAGGTGGCGGTCCTGTAACCACACCCCTACTCAGGGTGGTGGTCCTGTCCCATGTTTAAAAATGGGTCACATGCCCTAAAATGCTTAAAAATACAAAAATTTGACCATTTTATCTATAACAAAAGCCTACCCATTAGGCGCCCCCCCTAAGAGACACATTTAATACTAACATTTCTAAAAATGACCCCCCTAAGACAAAGATTTCAACATTTTAACATTTTGGGTGCAAAAACGTTAAATCGAGAAGAACTAACCTGAGATCTCGTAGGTTGATGTTCTGCTCGTGGAGGCATGATTGCTATCTCACTACGAACATTTCAACTATACTTTAATCGAAAACTGTCACCGTGGGTCCCAAAGCTCAAAAACTATCAAATCAACACGTGCAAATGAATAGGAAAGTGGGCCAGTTATATATATATATATATATATATATAGTGTTTTGACTCATTTTGAATGCCCCTTTCGTAGGTTTAGAGCACTGACGGAGGTAAGTTCTCATCCCCACACAAATGGTAAGTCCTCATTTCATTCTAATTTAGTATTTATTTTTTGATTTATTTTATCTATCTACACTTGAGTCCTCTTTCCATTTTGCAAGTAGCTGAAACTCGGATGGTGGAATTTCGACACACGGGTGTGTCAGGTATAATTTCTAGCTTCCCATTTTGGAACCCGCCATACTCGAACCCACTGTTTTACGCCTCTTCATGGTTAAAATGCTTCTCCATGGGGGAAATATGTACGTACCCAAAATTGTAGGGTATTTTGCTGCCGAAACGATGTCACACATGCCCCAATAATGATACAGGTCACCTCACAAGGTGTTCAGATCTAGAGAAGCTCACGAAGTATATGTTAGCATCCTAAATGCTTTGTCTAGGTTCCTTATGCTTTGTTTTATCCCTCACCCCCCTTTTTAACACCTTTTTCCCTTTAGTGACTAAACCACTGCCCTGTCAGGGCGGTGGTTCTGTAACCACCACCCTACTCAGGGCGGCGGTCCTTCACGCATTTTCCAGCATGCTCCTTTGATCGCGACTTGTGTAAATTTTCAACTTTCACTAGCTTTTCTCAACCGCCTTAGCTCATATTAATGTTTTATGTCCCCTATAATTGTTTCTTCATTTTTTAATGATAAAAGAGTTCTAATGGGAATTACCTTTGGGTGAATGTGAAATCTATAAGTATCTAGCTTGTTTTCAAGAAAATGGCCCCTCAACTTCTCATTTCCATTATTTAGTCTATCAATTTCTTGTTTAGAGCTCATTCTATTTTCATTTTTGCATCCATGCTAGTTTTTCCTTTGTTGTTAGAGGCCATTTGATCTTCTTGCTTCAGTCTTGTTCATTGTTGTTCATGCAAGTTAGTTTAGAGAAAAGTAGTGTCATTTGTAGATTGAATCAATTAGAGTTGCAAGTTGTGTTCTTCACAGAAGATAGATTTTAGAATCTCTTGGTACACTTGTGTTGTATTCCCGCAATAAATCCTACTAGGAATTACATATGCCAAGCTCTTTCACTTGCGTTGTCCCTCTCCTACTCACATTTTATTCGGTCTATATCCAAAGTTGTCATTGTTCAAAATACCTTCTTCTATTGATGCTAGCATATACACGCTCTTCTAGACTCACATGAACATGAAGGAATGAGGAGATCATTCTAAGGGGACAAAATCATACACTACTAGATTTTCCAGTGTTCTGCAAATTCTAGGTATTATCAGTCAAAGTTCTAGTTAAAACATATCAAATAGAGTAGTGAAATATTTCATTTCAGTTAAGTTTCATTTTCGATATTGCCAAGGAAGTTATGGGGATTGATAGTTTCTGAGAAACTATGATTCATTCCTCACTTCTGAGGCAGGATTGAGAATCTTTCAATTAAGTTAATCAGTTATCTAGTTATTTAGGATAAAACTCACAACTGCACAGGCAAGTAGCTACACCGGGCTACCTTGTTTGTTTTAATTTTTTTATTAGATTAGTTGTCATTTTTTAAATATATTAGATTAGTTTCTCTTTCGATTCTGTTAAAACTCTATCAAAAAATAAAAAATAGAGGAATATATATATATATATATATATATATATATATATATATATATATATATATATGTTGTAAATATGTCTTACGTAGTTTATTTCATTTCATTTAGGTTTATATTGATCTTGTATGACAATCATGGGACCTAGGGAGCTTAGGGAATACATTTTTGAGACAATCATGCCTCAACCAAATCTCGTTGCAGCATTAGCTGACATAGACCAAAATCTCAGAATTCAGGTCTTCTGAACAACAACAGACCTACAAGAAATTAGCACAAAATTAAGAGGACTAAACATAGAAGATGACAAATCACACATGTTCTTATCAGATCAGCCAAATTATAGACTGCCTTTATAGATATCCGTATGACTGTAGAAGGACCTGAAAGAGAGTGAACATTCATTTGTGATCCACTAGTCCCACAGCCAGATGCAGGAGACCTCCTCATTGATATAGACACTAGCTTACGTATCCAAGTTACCAGAACATCTGTTAGGTACTCCGAGAAAATCATGCAACTTTTAGTTCTAAACATAGAGGCCGAAAAGGCATATGACTACTGGATACTTTGACTAAGGGGTTGACTCTTCATATGACCATAGGAGGTCCACAACAACCATGAACTTATGGTTCTGATCCATAGGTCCCACAACCCAACGGGCCTACAAGTCAAACCAATGTTGATGCTGGTTTGGTAACATTAGTATTTACATCCTCTCCACTCCCACCAAACATTATCACACAATTATCATTATTAAACGTAGTAGCTAATCAAGCTAAATATTTCTAGACTAGACCAGAGAAACATCCATAAAGCACCAAAAGATCCATGACACATTTTGGCCATTCCATTTTATGACCTTTTCGGGAGATATATATGAAGCACCCACAAGCTATCTTCCACGTATCCCACAACACATAGATCGGATCATGGAAGAGCTCGATATTGATTGGAGCCTTTGAGAAACTATCCTTGCCGAACGATCTATCACACTGGTTCAGGTTAGGAGGGCCTTCTTTGCCTTAGATTTACAGATGGCATTATTGCGTGTTGAAGATGTAAGATTAACTAACTAGCTTATTTACATCCCACTTGTATTCCATCCCCATCATTTGTCTCGGCATGACCTCGGGAGGTCAGGTGTGAGGAAGAGTCACTTATAGATTCCCATGCTTACATGTCACCTTTCCATTGTACACACACACCTGAATAAAGGATGTATGAGGTTGTGTAAGGACCCAACCAATAGAATTTCAACTTCCCAGGATGGTGCAGAAACTTAGAATCATATAGTAAGACCATCTACCCAACCTCAAATTTCTTATTTCTAATGTAGCGATTATGCCATGCTTTCTTCTTTCCTTTTTTCTATTGTTTGGCTCCACCTAGCAAGTGATCGTCTTTCATCTAGCTTCATCAATTCCTCAATTCTCTCTTCCAGCACTTTCTCATCAACCATTCATCCCGTGCACACTATTTGTAGAGAAGGTATCATGAACTCAACCGATATAACAGCTTCCATGCCGAACACCAATTAAAATAGTGTGGCTTTATTCAACCTTTTATAAGTTGTCCTATAAGCTCATAATATGACTGATACCTTTCCATCCCAATCTTGTCTTCCGACATCACAAATTTTTGTCAGAGTATGACTCAATATTTTGTTAAACACTTTTGCAGTTCCATTTGCTTGTGGGTGATAAGGCATAGTCTTGTGATGAGCCACCATGAACTCTGCTAACAGGATCCTCATGGTCTCATTCAAGAAATGTGTACCCCTATCACTGGTTAAACTTAAATGGCATCCATACCTTGTGATAATTTTTTCCCACAAAAACCTTACTGTTGTAGTTGTTGTGTAGTCTTTAGTTGGTGTTTCCTCTTCCCACCTTGTCAAATTGGTGTTGCCTCTTCCCACCTTGTCAAATAGTCTGTGCAAGTGATTATGTAGTGTGATCCAGTCCTATGTACTATTGGTGAAATAGGGCCTACAAAGTCTATTACCCATTCCTCAAAAGTTTTAGAGCTAGGGATAGGGCACAAAGGCATTTCATCTCTTCTTCATGGCTTGCCAATGCACTGACACTGGTCACACACTTTAGAATAATTCTGGAAATCCTTATACAGAGTTTCCCACCACAAGCCTACCATTAATATTTTACGTGTGGTGGTGTCACCTGTATAATGTCCATGTGCACTTCCTCCATGTGCTTCCTCTAGGATGGCAAGGCACTCATGCTCTAGCACACACCTGTGCAAAACTTCATCACATCGTAATTTGTATAAGTCCCTACTGATCAATATGTAGGGCGCAGCATGTATGGCTAGTTGCTTCTTCTCTAATTTCTTCATCCCTTCTGGCACTAGACCTTCTTTTATAAATATTACAATCTCCTCCAAATATGAGGGCTCGCGCCATAACCTAAACAGCTTCGTGTCTGGCATTGTCTCTTCAATGCTCAGTGCATCCTCCCCTGAATTAATCCTTGACAAATGGTAAGGTCCATAGTTACTCTTACCCAGATTTACAACTACCGTGAACTCAAATTCTTTAAATAATAGCACCCACCAGCATATGCGCCCTTGTAGAATGGGTTTGTTCACCAAGTAATTTAAAGCCATGTGGTCGGTGTAAAACAAAAAGGGTTTTGCCAGCAGATATTGTCTAAACTTTTGAAGCACGTAGATCATTGATAATGCTTCTCGCTAGGTCATAGTATAATTCTTCTCTCCTAGTTTCAACTTCCTACTTGCAAAGCATAGGGGATGATCAACAATTCTCTCACCAAGTTGTGCAAGCACTACCCCAATGGTCATTCCAGAGGAATCTACATGAACATGGAAGGGCTTATCCTAAGAGGGAAAATGTAATATAAGTGTGGTGACAAGCCTATCCTTCAATGTATCAAACACCATTTTTTGTGCCTTTCCCCAATGGAAGGCACTTTTATATCTAAGAAATTCATCTAAAGTCACGGAAATCTTAGCATAGCCCTTGATGAACCTCTGATAGTAGCCCGCATGTCCAAGAAACCTACGCACTGCACTCTGGCTATTAGGCTCCCCCAATCCCACAATCATTGTAACCTTGGCAAGATCTACTAGCAAGCCCTCCTTACATATGATATGCCCCAATAACATTCCAAAGGGGGTGGTAATGACACACTTCTTTATGTTGAGGGATATCCTCAACTACTGACACCTCTCAAACATCAGCCTCAAATTATCACAATGGTATTTTACTAGCCCATACACCATCCAATCATCTAGATAAACCTGAAGGAATTTGTGGATGAAGTCATGGAACGCCTGTACCACTATGTATGAGAAAATAGTAGGCACATTCTTCAACCCAAAGCACATAACCATGTATGCAAAACTTACCCATTCTGTAGCAAAATTTGTCTTTTCCTGGTCTTCCTTTGCAATCTAGACTTGGTGGTACCCCAAAAATCCATCCGTAAAGGAATATATTTCGTGCCCAGTGACTCCCTCCAAAATTTCTTCAATGAAGGGGGTTAGAAAAGGATCGATGACACAAACTACGTTCAGCTCCCTATAATCCATGCAGATCCTAATCCGCCCATCCTTCTTGATGCTGATTACCATTGAACTTATCCATTTTGATTCTTCTATAGCTTCAATGATCCCAAAATCTATCATTTTTTCTATCTCTTCCTTTACCTTCATGTGTAAATTGGGATGGGGTCTCTTCCTGACTAGGTGTGCACCATCCTTCAGATTTATCCTCATTTCCCCCAAGGAATGGTGGACGCCTTTGAGATCATGGTTCCCACGTAGAAATAAATCTTCAAATTCACGCAAAAGATCAATGATCTTAGAGTCTTCCTTCTCCGACCAGTAATCTCCAATGATAGCTTCCTTAGGTTCTTCTCTTGAGCTGATGTTAACCGTTTTAGTGTTTAAAGGTTCATCATAGGTGCACGCGTGAGTATCAGCACTGTCCACTACCTCGCACGTCCCTATAGAATGGTTAACATCAAAAATTTATGCTTCCTCCCCATCAATCACATAAACAAGCTTTCCTTTCTCCTTTTTCACACACGCATGTGCAAACTGATCCTCCTCTGTTTCCTCTTCCTCAAAGTGCTCCCCCAAACCTAGTTCACCAAGCAAGTTTAGTAGCCTATCTTCTGTCATGACACTATCCCCCATGGTAAGGTTCTTAACAACATGCGATGACTTATCAACTGACGGCTTGGTACTCTGGTACTCGAATGTTTGAACTAGGTTAGCCGTTAGTTCTTTCCAATTCCCTATTTTTCGGCGTGTCTCAGAATGTATGAACCATGCATGCGTGTAACCCTACAGTGTATAATATAATTTGTGCACCCAGAGGGATGGTGGAAAATATTCTGCACCTTCTCTCCAGGTATTTTCACATTCTTGGACATGGAAAGAGGCAGGCTCCTTGCCATTGTACTCCTTGATGGCGGTGGGTGCATTACTTCTAGAGAAATGAACACATAAGGAAATTCTCACTTCACGCCATTCCAATAGATTATCCTGATGTGTCACCCACCAGTGTGCAGTAGTTCCTAATAGGACATAACTTAACATTCCTCTTATTTCATTTTCTTCCTTCCATTGAGCTTCCATTCTCTGCAAAAAGACCTCAAGGGAGGCCCCTCCTAAGTACTTAGGTAGCTCTTTTCCTCCTAGGCACCTGACTGTGCATGCCTTTGTCACCTTTTTCACCAATCCTCTTAAATTTCGTCCAATCAATTCCTAGGTATCGTGCACCCAATTATCAAATGCTAGACTATTGGTGTCACTTACCGACTGAGCATCTTCAAACTAGATAACTTCATCAGTAGGATGGATTATCTATGGATCCCTAATTTAGCACACATATATCCTATTCAGGACCTCATGTCCCAAAGGTTTAGTATAGGGTGTTGACTTCCCATCTGTTAGGGGTATGATGACTCACTCCTCCTCATTTTCAAAGCTGATGTACCCTTTGTTGAACCAAAGATCCGCATTGTTCTTGTTACACCATGGGTGCCCAAGTAATGCTAGGAAATTGTCTGCCTCGGCAAGCTCCAAGACTTCGAAGTCCCTAGTAAACTTCACTCCTTGAATGGTGATAGCCGCATCTTTTAAGACACCAATGGGCATTTCCTTTGTTTTTTTGGCCATATACAACACATTTGAAGATGGTTGTAATGCAGGCCTTCCCATCTGATGTCAAGCATCCAATGTGGAACATTGACCTCTACGCCTATGTCATTGAGGATATTACTCAATAACCATCCATCCACTACTGCATTTAACATGATTTATCTATCATAGTCAAGGCTGTGAGGGGGAAGGTTTATAGTAATGACCTTCCTCTCACACTCTTCTCCGGCACGTGGTACCTTCTCCCTTAACCATGCTCCTAGCAAGGGAATAACATTCTCCTACCTCAGCATCTTACATACTTCCCTGACCTCATCCAGGTCATCTCTTGGCACCTCGACCTTCCTCCTTTTCTCTTCCCTCCTTGAATGCTCCTTTAGAAACTAGATTTCTCCTTGTAAACTCTGAATGACATCCATGGTATCTTAATATACCTCCTTCTAATGAGCAGGATCGGGGTACTTTCCATGCACCACTTCTTCTCTTGAAACCAGAGTCCTCTTCATTGGTATTTTCTTTACGTGTGTGGCCTCTACTCTTGTTGTTACTAAAACAGGTTCTAAGCCTGCATCACGTGTTACCTGTGGTATCCATTATGTTTCCATCTTCTTAATGCTTACCATTGTAGTGCCCTTGTCTTTCCGTTCTTGTTGATTCATGTGCTCAAATAACTCAGGGCACTCCTCATACTTGTGTTTCTTCCCGCACCATGAGCACTGCAATATGTATGGGAACTCTTGTTTGTAATGCTCTATAGAACCACAATTAAAATAGGTTCTATGTGGGAACTCACTTCTCCCTCCATAGTTACTAGGACCACGGAATCCTCTATGAAATCCCTTTCCGCGCGCGCCTCCATCTGTGTGCTCCTTATAACGGAAATCATCACCTTTAGAACTACTAGAAATGTTGGTCTGGCACATTCCATGATAAATGTCCTCATGTATTTTATCAATAAGCCTACAATACTTAGTATCATGGGTTGTAGAGGTACAGAGCTTACAGTAGCAAGACACATTCTTCTAAATTGTGCACTATAACAAGGGGCATCTACTTGCATCATGGTCCCCATGAAAAATCTCACAATATACTGTCATGGAGCGTACTATCCTCTAGGGGAAACTATTCTCAACATGCCCCTCTACCTCACAATCTATACACCATAAACCACCGCGAGTCTCATGGGTTGATTTTGCAGACAATTTTTCCATTTGCTTAGCCATAACAGCAATCTAAACCTCCAAAAATGGGCTAATACCAATGTCAATAATGTCAATAGCCTCGGTGTGCAGATCAGCTTCCAACGCCTCACTCAGGTCTGTGAAATTTTTATGAGATAAGGCCCTTCTAAAAGGTGTGATCAACCCTCCAACAAACCACTGAGCATGCTATGAAGGGTGAATGTCATATGATAATTTAGGCAAGATATTTTTAAAGCATGCATCATATCCCCGCACACTCTCTGCCATTCCTTGTTGAATATTTTTTAGGGTGTTGATGCACTTCTGTTTAAACTCAGGGATGTGGAATTTTGCCAAGAAGGCATTCTTTAAAGAATTATAATCCACTACTGTTTGATGAGGTTCATATTTCCTATACCAGATATGTGCACATCCCTACAACATAGTTGTAAACTGACTAGCCTTCTGCTCCAAGGTTTTGATCCCCTTTGTGTGCCATAGTAGCTCACACTTGTGAACATGTTCAATAGCATCTTCAATACCTCTGTAATCTGGTAAATGTAAAGACATCTCAAAGAAGACTTGAGGGGGTGGCTAGGGTCCTTGTCCTCTTGAGCCAGAGCCTTAGTTCCCTTCGGTGTTTCCTCCACCACCAGATCTACCAGGTCCATTAGGCCCTATGCCTCCTGAGTCACCAGATCCACCAAAACCACTAGGTCCACCAGGTCTTGTTCCTCCTGACCCACCAGATCCACCATAACCTCCAGGTCCTGTAGTAGTCATGCCAAGTGTCCCCAAGGTTCAATTGAACTATGCGTTGATGGTCTGTGATAATTCCCCACTACCACTAATGAACCCCACGCAAATCCCAGATGCAAGACTACAAGCTTGTGTAATTTATCCTTGTCCAAATACTCCTCTGAATACTAGAATATGCATAGCCATAGAAGTGGGAACTGAAAAGTGGTATCTCTTGGGTGTAGATCTGTCACTTCCACTAATACCAACTGATACTCCTTTCTTGATCTAGAAAACCAAGCGCCAGGGTTTGGTCACTGGGTGGGTTCAGATACATGCCAATGACTCTTCTCTCTTTGTGTGAAAAACTCTCATCAGAAGCTGAAGAGGTCTCTCTTATGCACTTGCCAAGATGGGGTAGCACAGAATGCTTAGGTTCCACGTCCTCCGCGTGAACCTTAACTCCTTCCCACAACATTTGTCTCCATAGATCCATCACACTTGTAGCCTCACATCATCTAACAATCTCCCTTTCACGTAATTCACTATACTTGATTTTTCTCTCCTCCCTTTCTTTCTCCATCATAATATCTGTCATCTTCCTCCACCCTAGCTTCCTCGCCTAACACTCAGAATGGTTTAGCTGGCCATTGGAAATGCCTTTAAAATCAAAGTAATAATCAAGATATTCATTTCCAGAGGGATAGCACGTAGAAAGGATCCTCTGGGATCCTACAGAAATTCAAACTCGGCAACTTCTAGACAAGAATATGTGGAAATAGCATACTCCAAAGTGTAGCTAGCCAACACACCCTTCTACCAATGATCCACAGCATGAGTCCACATCAAATATGAATCTTGTAGCCTCTGGTATTCTTCTTGGGTCCATGCATGTGATCTATAATACCAGCTTGGTCTAGATGCATATGCTGAGAGACATTCATACAGTTCTACTGGGAAGCAACAGAAAAATGTTTAATATAAATCATGGTAGAGGTTATCTTCTACCCACCTATGTGCATCAAACTCAGGTCCAGTGTTGAATCTCTGAGAAAATTTATCCTCCGGTCTCTTGAACCATGATTCAACACTTTCCAAAGTTAGACATTCTATCATTACTCATTACTCAGATCATGATGTATGTCATTTCCCACTATAACTTCAAAAAGAGGTCCCGGCAATGGAACCAAGTTGTAGTCATTTTTACCCCCATCACAAAGGAAAGAAGTCCCATGTGCGTCGGCCTATCACCCAGCGGGTGCTAGGCACTCACCCGAGGCACGAGCAGGCACCGAGTCTCTCTTTTGTGTGAGTTTAGTGGGAAACATCATCTATGATCTGATTTTAAGAGTTTGGAAAGGAAATAAAACATGCAAGAACCATAGAGCTCATAATGGCTTCTAGATCATTGTAGTTATTCCAGACATAAAGTGCTTAATAGATTAAAGAACTTACACCAATACAGAAAGGAAATCATGCATGCATTCATACTAGTTCATAAACATAAATGAGAAAGAACTATGAAGAAGGATGTGTTTATCATAACCATCAATACTCATATTCATATCAACTGGTATCCTTATTACATTCATTAGGCCGTTACAGAATGTCACAGAAAGGTAGACCGTAGTCATGCATTATAACTGGATTTATATAACTAGGCCCTCAAAAGAAAATTTATAATTCCCAACCCCTGATACATCCTTTCCTACCCTTATTTTCCCAAACTAACAGAGTCCTTGTAGTATTTATGTAGAGCTCCACCCTTTCTCTATGTGTTCAGGTGTGTCTTTTACTTCTACAAGCACTTATATATATAGCCTCTTTGATCTGCCAACTCATTTTCCTATGGCCTCATATATGTTGCCAAGTGTCTGAATGTGGTCCTCCATGACCGCATGCTCCTCCAAGCCTAAGATCACCACTCCATGCCATGATGTCCTTCTGGAAACCTCTACCGCATGGCATATTTCTTCCTAGGCCAACCTGTCACCAGGATGGCACCTTATCCACTCCGCATGTGCAGTCAGGTCACATTTTCCTCGTATCCTACCCAAAATTCCCAATATGGCTAAGTCCTGGGACCTTTCCTTTGTCCATTTGCATGCCACGGGTTTCCTTAAACCCTTTCCTGTGCACCTTCTCCTTGTGTGCCTTTCTTCAACTAGGCCTTATGCACCTACGTGCCCTTTTGTACTTAGCCAATATTTCTGAGGCCGAACAATTATCATGTATGTTTTTTTAGTACGTACATATAATATATTTGTATTAGTTGTAACAATCTACATAATCTTGGTTTCACTCATTTTAGGATGTTTGAGTTTGTTTTCAACCTCCTTTGTGTAATAATATCATGACATCCTATATATTTGTAACTCTACATAATGAATAATCACTATGTGTAAATATTTTGATCCAACTTCATTATGAACATGAAACTGATAGGAATTATAAGAGCATTATACAGAAAATCAGACAAATAATTCAGCACACGAATAATATATTTCTTCTATATTCAGCATATGCATCATATTACAAGAACCCGTATAAATAGGAATATAGCTCTCTTATGATTTAGGAGGTGGCTATAACAAAAATCTAACCTACGTGAGTTGTTAAAACTCATTCACCCGTATTTTTTATAAGTTGTTTTATATAACAAAATACTAACATATTTACAAACACAATATTACATGATAATAATTACTAACGTAATTATTATTTACCAATGGAGCATTAATAGATTGATTTCCTAACATTCCCCCTCTTAGTGCGAACATGGGGAAAACCTACCTTTTTACTTTCACCTACTCATGATCTGGTTATTTTCACATGATGATCACAAACCTCAAGGATGGTTTTGCAAACGGTTGACCAAAAACCGAGAATGGTGGTTTTACAATTGGTTTACCACAAACCACAAAGTGATGGTTTTGCAAATGGATTACCAACAACCAAGAATGGTGGTTTTTCTATTGGTTTACCACAAACCACAAATGAAGGTTTTCAAGTGGTTTACCTACAACCACATCATGATGTGCCAAGCATTATTATCATCCCTCATCAATATCTCACTGCAGGGAATAACATAGGAAAATCTGTTGAAATCTGCTGCTCATAAATACATAGAAAAGGCTGACATACTAGAAATAGAACATTGGAATCATGTTCCCCCCTTAATGTCAAATTTCCACTTATTGAAAACTATAAACTGTACCACACTGGAAGCACTGAAATCAAACTACACACACACACATGTCATCAAAGCTGGTATGCGGCCCCGTCGTTGGTAACTGACGAGATGTCACTGAGTGACCTCCAACCTCCGATGCCTCTTACCTCCAGTATCATGTTGCTAGTTCAACCAGATGTGATCATGAAGCTCAAAATACCTTCAATAATTTGGATGTAGCATAAAAGCGAAAATGTGGGCAAATTTTTTTTATTTTTTGGACTTAATACAATGACACAACTTTTTGACGACAATAAAAAAAGACAAAACACAAATATCCTAAAATCACCTATTTAACTTTTACAACTTTGACAAGAGGACATGACTAAAATTTTAAAAAGTAATAAAATGAGATTACTTTTTAAAAATGACTCTTTTACATGACTTTGATTTTTTTTTTTTACAATGGCATTTGACCAACAATACACTTTATTTCGATATTGACATTGAATAAACACATATTGATTTAGGAACATGACTTTATGGCTTTTACAAAAAGACGCCCTATATTTTAAAAGATCAAACGAATGACTAGTAATAATAAAAAAATACTATAAAACTAGAACCATGTTTGGTAATCGATTCAATAAAAAGACTTTTGACTCACAATCTAAACCTATGGACAAGAACAAAAAACTATAACACTTTAATAATACACAAATGACCTTTAAATGTGAGGGGTTTGGGTTTGCATGGTATTCGTGGTATATATGAGGCAATGAAAATTATTTCACACCATAACCTGAGACGTAATCTGCAAAATATCTTGTGATGGATAACTCATGCTGAAACGAACACGTGTCTTGCATTCTGAGATGCATTTCTTGATGTAATATTGGTGACTGTAGTGATGGATGAGCTCCAATAAATATTTTATCCCCAATCATAGAGTCAAAGGATCATGTGAGAGGTGTATACGTGTGTATATATCACGTTTAGGACAAGACCATCACAGCATCAATGACTAGAACAATCTGATCACACTAGATTCAATGGGCATGGAGAAAAGTTGATTCAGTAGATTGAATCAATGCTTGGATCATAGTCTATAACTCATGCGCTATTGCATGACATTCGGTGGAAACAACAAGCAAATATTTTTACATTTAAGGAGCACTCCAGCAATAGCAGCTAGACAATGTTTGTTGAAGCCGCATGCAAACAAAAATGTGAATTTTTACACATCTATCAGCTGCAAAACACGGAAGCTCAAAATTTCACTACCCAAAGTGATGCAAACAAACTGAAAAGGAATACTTTCAAAAAATGATGAGGATTTTTTCATCCATTTGTGTTGCGTTCAAATATAGCTTTGAGACTTCAAATGCAACAAATCTAATACAAACAAGACCAACTAATCACTGTATGTGGAGAATCTCCATATCCGAGCATGCAGTGTGGATGCACTTATCTTCAATTCATGCTTATGTAACAACTAAATCATTGGCTTGAGATGGAAACTTCGTATTTAGCTATGAATGAAAAATTTCCCCTCCTTAAATTCAATGCTCAGATGAAGAAAGTGAGCCCAATTTTCACAACAAAATTTATTGTTGGATTTGTTAACATGTTTGCCTCAAGATTGGAATATATTACATACGTGTGTATGAATCAAACTAAACATTCGACCACTATACTGTCATCTTTTGTGCCTGAAACTGGGGGTAATTAGATATAAAATCCACAAATAACAAGCTCACATAAATCAACAATCCACGTGAGGATCATGTTGTTCCCGAGCATTCATACTTGAATTGACGTTTCCAGTATTAAATGACCACTCTTTGTAGGAACTTGATGATGCCCAGAATTCAGCATGTCATCAAAGCTACCAAGTAAGACACAAAATGTGGCTAGGATTCAGCCTACTCTATAAACCCTTAAAGTTCTCATAGACTCTCATGTCGACTCAACCTGCTCTGATACCACTGATAGGAATTATAAGAGCATTATATAGAAAATCAGACAAATAATTTAGCACACGAATAATATATTTCTTCTCTATTCAGCATATGCATCATATTACAAGAACCCATATAAATAGGAATATAGCTCTCCTATGATTTAGGAGGTAGCTATAACAAAAATCTAACCTACGTGAGTTGTTAAAACTCATTGACCTGTATTTATTATAAGTTGTTTTATATAACAACTATATAAAAAAATACTAACATATTTACAAACACAATATTACATGATAATAATTACTAATGTAATTATTATTTACCAATGGAGCACTAATAGATTGATTTCCTAACAGAAATATCATTAGTTGAAATGAAGGAGATCATGGAGAAGTTCAAAAGTCGGTTGCATGGAGTAGTTGAAGAAGTGCCATTTTTTAACCTATAAACTCAAAGTTTTGTGAAGGAATAATGGTCATTTGAAGAGTCATAAAACACAAAAATTCAAGAGTCATGCCTAGAAGTCTTGATTGTTTATTTAAGCTCAATTTTTTAGCATGAAAATTTTGTTGTTGTTGCAAAGAGAGGAATAACTCATTGTTGTCAAATGCAACGTTGTTGTTGAAAAGAGTGCAAAGATGAGTGCTTATTTTGAGCAAGTGAGAAGGATGTGAATGTATTGAATCCATGACAAACTAAGAAAGGAGAAGAGAAGATAAGTGAATTGAAGAAGTAGTCATAATCAGTTATGTAAGATAACACAGTAAAGTGATTATATTATTGTTAAAATTCTAAGTTTCAGCTTGTCATAAAGGGGGTTGAAGCCTCCTTGTAGGTAGTATCTTACAGAAGATCAATTGTTGTTGGTTAAATTGTTGGGATTTTAATCTTCCATGCAAGTTGAAGCTTGTTAAAGGTAAAGTAGAAGCTTGACTAAATTTTGAAGTTGTAGCTCCAGGTTGAGTTAAAGCTCAACCATGAAATCATGTAAAATTTGTAGGACATTTCTATCCTAATCCTAGTTCTTAGTTTCAGTGCATTTTTGTCCCTTGTGGATTTCCCACATTAAATCTGGTCTCTGCATGTGTTCATGAATGTTTGGTGTCATTTCTCTCTCTTAGTTAAATATGCATGATTATCACAGCTAAGGTAATTCAAAATTGGATGATTGAAAAATTTTGAATTGCACAAAATTTTAATAAGCATTGATTCACCCCCCCCCTCAATTTCAATATTTCTAACATCAGGATCTTTTTGGAGATGTTTCATGATGAGGTATAATGTTCTTCTATTATGATTTGGCCTAAACCATGCAAAACCCTAAGACCTATTCATGCAAATGATATGTGACATGAAGATGTAGAACTATTTATGAATTAGTGATAATTGGATATGTTATTAGGGTTTTTCATGGTTCTATGGAAAAAATTTCAGAATCGCATGATGAAAAATTTTCAAGCTATGAGGTTTAGACTAAAATAGGGTTGAGAAGAAAGCAAAACCATCTCAAATTAAGAACTTAAAATTTTCATTGTGAATTATATGATTTGCATGGGACCCATAAGTTTTGAGGGATGTTTTCCCATTGAGATAAGAGTGTTTTGAAAAATAAATGAGGTTATTTTATCATTTGGTTTTTATGAATAATCATTAAGAAATTAAAGTGGTTTAAAACCCTAGTTAAACCCTAGGTTGAAAGCGGTAGGAGAAATATTATTAGTATAGACAAAAAAATGGATCATTTTTACAAACATGATAATTTTATGATGTAGAGTACTCCTCAATATTTCTAGAAAGATATGATAGAGCTTGTGACAATATGTGGGCCCTACTCAAACAGGTAATTTTTTTAATATTTTTTAGTTTTTAAAAAAAAATCCATTGAAGGCATTGAATAAATCACCAATGACTGGATCTAAGGAGATGTAATATATTTACATGATATTTTAAGATCATGGTTGTTCCTCTAAATTACAAAGTGTGCCCTATTTATGAAGACTAGCCTTTGGGGTTAAAATGTAGTTGTGAGCAGTTACAGAGATTGACCTATTTGAATGCTTTACACTATTATTTGGAAGGAAATGTAAGCTATTATATAAATTATATTATGATACTTTTCCAATTATATATGTTGTTTCTCTTGATGAGGTTTTTTTTAGGTGAACCAGCTCATTTTTTGAATACTTACTTCAGGACAAGACTTATTTGGCTAGAAGATGGATGTAGAAGTCTCATTTTTAACAGAGCTAATTCTTTATATCCATTTAAGAGTGAAGAGGGATGAATTTATTAATAATTAAAGAATTTAGAATCCTTTAAAGTGACAACAAGGATGTAAACCAGTTGAGTTTCTAAACTTGTTTTCTAGGCAGTTCAGTTTGGTGAAGAGGAAAAGAGGTGTGGTTTGCATTAACAAATTTTTCATCGGGTATAATAATAAGGGATGTGATCTAAAGGTCATTGGATTTCCAATTATTGGTTACATGGCATAGTTGAGGTTTTTTTGTGTGATCTTGAGCTTGTTAGTTGAATAATGGTTATTAGAAACAGTTGTTTTTAGTGGGAAATGGTCCTACTTGGTAGTGTTATAAATAATTTGAATTGTTTAAAGTATATTGTGAGCATAGATGATGTTTTTATGATTTATTTGACATGTTTTAGGCCTTTGTAGGATTTACTAAGAATGGTGATGTGTTTGGAGGTCTTTGATGAGCTAGGTGATGGTGTTTTGAGCCTTTTTGGGCTTGTTTGGTTACCTTGGTGCATGTCCAACCTACATGGGTACATATTATGAATTTATATGAATGTGTTATGTTTTTAAGTTGTATTTGTTGAGATATTTGGTCTTTATTGACATATGCCATGTTTTTTAATTGAAAGGCATATAAAATTGCATGTTTGGTTTAAATTTGAACAAGTGAAAATAAGGAGAAAAGTGTGAGATGGTTGAGAAAGTGTAAGAGGTTCAAGAACATAAAATCATAGATTAAAGAGTGTAAAATTTTGAGGAGTTTTATAGCGCTTCTTTGCAATGTTTTGTGATCAAGTCCATTCATGAAATTCCAAGATAGATCAAGTTATAGGAAGGTGTTTTTGAAGAAGTTTGGAGCTAAATCTTTGATCACTATCAATTGTGTGTGTTGGAAAAATTTCTTCATTTATCTTCTTATTAAAATATTTTGTTATGATTCATATTAATGAAAGTCTCTTGTTGTGATTAATATCAAAAAGGGTTTAGGAGTTGGTGTTCCTTGTGGGGTTGGTGTCTCACAAAAGAAATCTCTTATGATGTGTAATATTCGCTTGAGTACTTTGTTGTGAGCAATATCAGCAAAGATTTTCAGTGGGTTTTTCTTCCCCTTGAAGGTTTCCCACTTATATCTTGTGTTCTTGTATACTCCTTCATGAATATGTGCTTATGGATAGTTGGTTCTTATTTTTAAAAGCTCATTAATGCATGGTTGAATGTTAATGGTGTATGAAATTTAATTTGAAATTGTTTAAGGGATTTTGAAATAATGATTCACCCCCCTCAGTCCATTTTGATTCCAATAATTGGTATCATATTAGGTCCTTTTGGAGAATTTTGATCACTTGAAAGGAGATCCTTTGAAGTAAAAAAATGGTGAGTTGGCAAAGTGTCTCTTCTTCCCACAAGGCACCATTATTTGATGGAGTTAACTATGCTTTTTTCATTCTAAGGATGAGGACTCATATCATGTCTCTAGGGTTTGATATTTGAAAATCATTGGTGGATGGTTATACCACTCCTGTTACTCCTCTAACAAGTACTACAGATAAGAATTTGTGTAGTGACAATTCAAGGGATATTAATGCAATCATGTGAAGACTAACAAAACTTGAACTTGTGAAGTTCATGCATTGTAAATAAGAAAAGGAAACGTGGGAGAAAATTCATGTCATTTATGAAGAATACTTGAAGGTGATAATTTCTAAGCTCCAAACCTTTGAAAATTAGTTTGGAGGGCTAAAATGAGTGATGATGAGTCTTTTGGTGCATACTTCGTAGGGTTAACAAGGTTGTTAACACCATGAAAGGATTAGGTGAAGTGAAGGAAGAGGTTGTGGTATAGAAGGTATTGAGGTCCCTTACTTATATATTTTATTCCAAAGTGTCTTCCATAAAGAATCCAAGTATTTGAATCTCTTAACAATGGATGAATTGCATGGAACTTTGAATACTTATGAGATGAGGGTTGTTGATTATAAACTAGCTAAGAAGGATATTTCCTTAAAATATGCAATGAAGGCCAAGGGAAAGAAAGTGAAGGATGATGTTAATACTCTTCATATTGATGATGAATAACACTTTGCAATGGTTTCTAGGAGATTGAATGTTGGTTATGGAAAGTACAAAGGTAAGCTTCCATTTAAATGCTTCAATTTTGGTAAAGTGGTTCATTTTCCTCATAGGCATGAAAAATAAGGTGATGGAGATCATGAATATTATCATGACAAGAAAGATCACAAGTATGGTAAAGGAAAGAAGGATTTTAAGAAGTTTGACTACATGAAGAAGGGGGAAAAGAGTTTTTACACAAAGGAATATAATTTTTCATTAGAAGCAAGTAGTTGTGATGGTGTTTCAGATTTTGAATCTAAATCATAGCATGAAAATATTGGAGATGAGGTATTATTCATGACCAAGGATTATAGATCTACGAGTGATGTTAATATACTTTTTGGTGGCTCCATACAATCTGAAGATGAAGAAAGAAGTGATGACTATGAGACTGAATTGATGTGTGTCCAGAATGAATTGAAGAATGTTGAAAAGAAAAAAAGAATATGAGGAAGAATTAGAATAAAAAGAATAGGAAACAAGATCATAACCTTGAAGAGAAGAATTGGTCAGAGAAAATAAGCAAGCTAAAAGAGTGATGATATTCTTTGTGGTGCTCTTCTAGGGGTAACAAACAAGTGTTGTTAAACACACCATGAAGGATTATGTCCGTGAATAAGAGGTTGTGGGATGAAGGTATGTCAGGCCCTGACTAGATCATCTTATTCCAAAGTGTCTTCCATAAAGAATCCAAGTATTTGATCTCCTTACAATGTATTAATTGCATGGAACTTTGCATCTTATGAATGGGTGTATTAAAACTACTAAAAGGATAGTTCCCTTAAAATATGCAATGACGGCCAAGGAAGAAAGTGAAGGATGATGTTAATACTCTTCATATTGATGATGAAATAGCACTTGCAATGGTTTTCGTCTGGAGAGGTGATGTTTGTTAATGGAAGTACAAAGGTAAGCTCCATTTAAAATGCTTCATTTTTGGTAAGTGGTTCATCTTCCTCATGTCATGAAAAATGACAGAAGGGAATCAGAAGATTATCCAGGCAGAAAGATCACATTACGGTAAAGGGAAAGAAGATTTTTTAAGAAGTTTTGACACTGAAAAGGTGAAAAGTAGTTTTTACCCAAATGATCATACTTTTTCTGTTCATTAGAGCAGTAGTTGTATGTGTTTCATCCAGATTTTGAATCTAAAATCATAGCATGAACATACTTGTATGAGGTATTATTCATTACCAATGCTTATGAGCTCAGTGATTTAATATACTTTTTGGTGGCTCCATACAACTGAAGAATGAAGAAAGAAGTATGACTATGAACTGATTATGTTTTGTCCAGACTTAATGAAGAATTAGTAAAAGACTATGAAGACAAGATTCATAACCTTGAAGAGAAGCATTGGTCAGAAATAAGCAAGCTAAATGAGACAGCCAGGATGCTAGAAGAGAAGGTGAAGTTCCTAATCACAAGTTTACAAGAAAAGGAGGGTAAGTGCACCAAACTTGAAGAATATATAGAGTTTCTGAAAGTAGATTTATCTTAGACTTTCAAAAGCACCAATACCATTCACAAATTTTAGAAAAGCACCAAGTATCTTAACAATATTCTTAGCAATCAAAGGTCTAAAAGTGACAAAACAGGTTTGGGTTTTAAAGATGACTTCAAAAGGTAAAGAGATGAGATAAGAATATAATGTTCAAAAAAAGGATGATGAAGGACCTGATTAAGATAAATATGAAAGTAAGATCCTAATATGATGTTATTGTAGTAGTAAAATATATATGCAATTAAATACAGAAATTACACCCAAGTAACTAAGCAATAACTTATGAAACCATAATTACAAGGAGGAGAAAGAGGTACTTAGATTAGTGAAATTAAAACATGGAGGTTACCAAAGTGCTGACTAGGTGAACAAAGCAGCATTAACATCACACAGAGATCCATAAAAATTGAGATCTATAGAAATATGTTGGACTAGGGCACCTAGAGAGGGACAGGGGTGCCCATGGGCGCCTTAGGCCTATTTCTGGGCACCTGGGTCTACAAAAAATCTCAGGAAACCTACTCTGGGTGGTTGCAAGATGTTATTTTTTAATCACATGTGGTCGCTCTGAGTTTGCACCAAGATCACTAAAGTCACTAAAAACATGCAATGAAATATGAACATGCAAAACCCTCAAATAGACATCAAATCCTAAAAAAATAGATGCAAAATGAGGGGTCTGACTATCCTCAACTGTCACAAAGGTTAACTTACGACTGAGCATTGCACTATATCTCAGACCCAATGTAGTTCTATTTTTGTGTGTGTGTTGAATTGTTCCCTAGGTTTTTCTCATGCATGTCACACTTAATAGCGAGAATATAAGCTAGATGTAAAGAAATGTAATAGATGTTTGTATGGAATAGAATGAACTTCCCTCATATCAAGTGTATGCAGAATAAAAATCCCTTTTATTCCTTGTGATGGTGCTAGATGGATGCAAGGGAGCTCTTAGATGCTTGATAGATGTAACCTTAGGTGGTGATAGCTAACGTTTAGTGCTTGGTCCTTTATTATGATCACATAACTTTATATCTATATGATTCATTTAATTTAATTTTTTAATTAACCTTGAAAAGGCAAACTACCAAAAAGATAAGATGCTCAAATGGCTAGAAAGGACCTAAAAAAGTGTGAGTAAAGTACAAAGGGGTCAGGGGCATCTAGAGGGGACTAGGGCACCTTGTGATGGCATCTTGGTTGGTCACTGGTGTCTAGGATGATAAAATTCATAGTATAATAAGGTATACTAAGAAATTAAAGGTGTAAAATTGAAAGGAGAAATAGAAGACAAAGAAAGATGGCCAAATACTTGGGTTAGTTAGTACTTTTCTTACCTAGGAATCATATGAATAGTAGTATGTAATTAGGACTAGATAATTACCCAAAGTGCGTGATTTTGTGTCTACATTTTCCCCCACTTTATGTTGGCGAGGAAAAATCTTGGTAACATAAAGTAGATAGATATGCATACTTGATAAGCATGTAGATCGATGTCAAAAACATGTTCAGGGACTAGATAAAGTATAGAGTGATAAAAATGTGAAGCGTGGATGATAAAGAGGAGAAAAATTTAAAAATTGGTGATGAAAATGAATCGAGGGTGGAAACGCATGTGTATATGTTGTGATGTGCCTTTTTTTGATGTCGATGTTGTTGTTGTTGTTGTTGTGATGATGTTGATTATGTTGACTACCTCTTCCCATATTGATTGACCTGCAAAAGAGAAGGATGAACAAGTATTCAAATAGGCATGTATATGATAAAAATGTGTAAAAAGTATGTTAAAATGTTGAAAACGTGAAAAAGGAACATGTGCACATGATCCGTGATGATAAAAGAGTGTAGAAAGGATCCTGAAGATGTCGATGAAGGGAAATTTTTTTAGGCGATCTCACACCATGGCAGAAGAAGTGTAGGGAGGATAGTCTAGTATCATCTTCCAACCTTTAACTGCTTTGCAAAGTTGTAGAGAACTCTGAAATGTTGGTTTTTTGGGCGATCCTGAGCCATGACAAAATTATTGTAGAGAGGAAATTATGGTGTCATCTTCTAATCTTTAACTAATCCCTCGAATGAAAATACCACTACAAATGGTGTGCACTTTCCCCCTATGTAAATGCTACATTACTCATGGACGTTCTACCCTGAAAAAATCCTCTGTAACATGAAAAAAACTATGTTGAACTGAAAAATGTTGAAGATCTGCCATGTGGTTACTAGCATCCAAGAAGGATGTCATTTTGCTAAGGACCCAGGTCTGATTCTAAGCCCTATCCAAAACTAAAAATTGTGTTGTATTAGAACCATGTTGTATATAACGTTGTATGGTATGACTGATTCACCCATATGATGCCCCCCTCATTTAGGGTGCATGCGATGTCGCTCAAGGAGTATGTAGCCAAAAAGAGGGTTGACCGTTATGATGAAAGTGTGCCTTACATGGGGAAGGGAATGTGCTTGGTAGAAACCAAGGCACATGGAAACAAAGTGACTAGGAGACAAGTGTTAGTATAAGAAAATATAAACGTGCATGTATAAGATGAAATGTAAGCTGAGAAGATAATTTGTAAGCTAAGACATGGGTAAACACGCAAGAAGACAATGTAGACCACAAAAGGTGGGTTGGAAACATGGGATATCACTCACAATGTTGCAAGATAATCAAGGTTGTAATGGCTGCAAGCAGACAAGTGTACACACAAGACAAAGGTGAATCCCACAAAAAATGGCATAAAAAGAGAAAGCAATGAAAAATAATGTCACAAACAACTGTGGGAGTAAATAAACTTGCAAAATAAATTTTACACATGAAGCACCTATTAACATGTTGGAAAGATAAAAAGTATGTCAAAATGTGCATAATCTGATAAAGTAACGTGCTTTGAAACAAGTTGAAACAATATCACTTGTATTGTATGAAATTGGCTGCCCCAAAGGGGCATTGTGGGACTGGTATGAGGTAATGCACCAAGCATCAATGTTGCATGTAATAGATCTGTATAATCTACGATCACAACTAGAAAGGAAATTGAACGTGCATGTGTGTATGATAAATATAATGACATATAAGATATTTATCTAGAATGTGTAATAATATGTGCATGTAACAAGTAATGTAAGCAAAACTAAGTGTGACCAAGATATGCATTATGTTATGTATTATATGGAATGGTATGTAGATTGAATGATAGGAGAAACATGCCCCCCGAGTGGATGTGTACGTATGCAATGAGGTTCATTTATTTATTCCCCCTCAGTAGTCAAGAATGAACCGTAAATGAGAGTGTGTCATTAGTAAATGGATTGAATGCTTGGGATAGAAAGGTGTGATTTATAAAGTGCAAAGTGTATAGTGTAAATGCATGAGTGAATGAGCGAGTTGATTAAATGCATGAGTGTGATTATTTCCATTTAAGATGTATACCCTCATTAGTTGAGTACAAACCGTGGAAATAGAGTGCGTCATAGGGTAATGACCATAGTATGTAGAAGTAGATGTAAGAGAGATGTAATTCAAATGTGTAGAGTTAAAAAGACACAAACTAGGTATAAGAGGTTGCGAGAGAGAATTTCCTAAGTGTATGATGCCTGATGTGTAATTTGTAGTGTGACAAAGCAATGCTAGAGATATGTGTGGTGAATGTGTCTAGTGTAAATTGTGTGATATGGTCAAGTGTGTGAGAATGTGTGGTGTGTAAAATGTGCACTGTGTGAGGTTCATGTGTATAGTATGCCCTCAACAGTCAAGTTTGAACCAAAGCACAAGAGTGCATCATCAGGAAATGATGATGTAAATGTATCGAGATGTGCATGATGAATTTAAAAGACTAGATGCGATGTGTGTAAGATGTATGATAGTTAATAATGATAAAAGTGGTGGGAGAGTAAGTGTGATGCCCCCATAAATGTGTGATGATGAGCATGTTATCTGATAATTTTATGCGATGATAATTTTAATATGGTCTATCACATTTCTGGTACAAGCGATGAGGTGGACGATGCTGAGTAGAATGAAAGGGAATCATGTTTTTGTCAAGTAAAACATGCAGCACATCATGAGGCTTAGTGTCATGATAAAAGTGTAATAGTTCGAATGGAGGGGATGGATATTCCTTATGTGATGAAGCAGATTGATTTTTCTTGTGAGGTGGAGGTGCAGACCTAGGAGGACACTCAACATATGGAAGAGGAGGAGAGCTATATGATGCAGTAGTAGGAGAATGAGGAGGATGATCTACAACATGTGCAGAAATGATATTTAGTTCTAAATTGATGAACTTATAGCATAAGAGTGTGAATGAGTCACATGTATCATATTGCAAGAGTTTTTTTAAAGGAGGAATCAAGCCATGAAAAAATATGAATTGCTATTCTAAGTCAATGGGTTGGAAAACTAATTGATGCATGTAGGAATTGAAAATTAAAATGTAATCAATAATAGGTTTTGTTTTTCCTTGATGTAATCCAAGTAGATGATCACATGTGACTCTAGGGCCTTTGTTGAAAATGAAGCAATGAAGAATAACTTCTTCCATCTCATAATAGGTACTAATATATCCAAAGGGTAAATATGTGTACCATTGCAGAGTGTCATCAGTAAGATTATGGCGGAAAGATTTTAGTAATAATTGATCAATAGAATAAGAAGTCATAGCTAGATGATAATGCTTAAGATGCAAATATGAATTTCCAGTACCATCAAAGCATGTAAATGTGGGCATAATGAAATCCTTAGGAAATTCTAAATTGTGAATCTTTTTCAGAATAGGGTTACCATGCAAAGAATTAATATCGATAGAAGCATAATAGGATTTTATTTAAAGTGTCAGAGATTGAACTTGAGATTATAATTAGCCAATAACATGCATGAGTAATAAAATGTCATGTGAAGGGATGGCAGAAAATGGGAGTATTGTATTGAGTGGTTAAAGATTGCCATTATGAGTGATCATAGGGATATCAAGAGAAGAAATTAAATGTGTCAATGCTAAGGGCACACTAGTTGTAGGTTCCGAAGAATTAATAGGCGGTGAAGCACATGGAGTGTCAATAGAAGTAGCAGGACTAGCATCAACAACATTATTATGAGATGAAGTGATAGAAAGAGATGAATCAGGCATGATACTAGAGATAATCTCATAAGAAGATGAAAGTAGAATGGGGGATTCACATTCAGCAGTATGTAAAGAATTAGAATCGTGACTATCATGTGCCTCATCAACATCAAAAAAAGATTCGGATTAAAGTATTTCATTCAGTGTATCATCAACATATAATGAAGGATGAGAAAAACTAGTATGTGATGCACTAGTAGAAATATTTGTAGAAATGCAAGGGGTGTGAGATGTAATGATATAATCATCCTAACTAGTATGAGAAATAACATCATACACATGTTTATTTTCATTCTATTTTTTATCTAAAGCATTATCATCAAGATTAAGCATAAAACTAATAATATCATCATCTAAGTTCTCATTAGAAATAATAGAAGGTGGAGTGTGGTTGACTGAATAACAAGGTCTACAACTAGAAAATCTTGTCAGATCATAAAAAATGTTGATAATGGAATGATCAAAGATAGTAGGCACATTGCATTCATTAGCTAAGATTTTTCTTTGTGTATCATCTGGAATATTAATTTGGTGATATAGAGTGCTAAGTTCATATATGGTTTCCTCATCATAGATAGGATTACTACTAGCATGAGGTATTGTTGGAACATAATGATTAAGTGGTTTGGCCAACCCTTAATGTATATAGGTCCATCACTAATATATAGGTTAATATTTAATAATAGGAAATATTTATATTTCTATTATTAAATATGCTAACCTAGGTATATACTTTAGGTTAAATATTAATATCATGAATGATTATATTTCTAATATAAATATTATAATCCTAGGTGTATGTGTCAACCATTTTAGGTTGAAAAGGTGGGGTCGGGAGACATACCCAATCACCTTATATAAACAAGACTTTAGGTCTTCATTTGATATATTTGGGAAATATATCAAAGGTGTGCAAATCAAGTGATTTGGTTTTACCCTTGGTAAATAGGGTTTTAAAGAGGAGGGTGATATGTCTAGATGTAAAATAGTTCTCTGAAGTAAGGTTATTTTCAAAGTGGTTTTTACCGTATTGGGTTTTCCACTATAAATATTGTGTCACTTGTGTTATTTATTTCTTGTAAGTATTTCCTTATTTACTTATGTTATGATGTAATGTTTATTTAAGTATTTATTGTAACATTATATAATATGTAAGTTGATTAAATCCGTATTTATTAAAATCCTCAACTTCTAACAGGCATGACTGGCCTAGGAGGATAAGAACTATTCTTAGCAATGAGGGTTTTAGTGGATCCTAGGGCATTTGGATTGAGTTTATGTTCACCAAAATAATTAAACTAAATTTGAAAATTAGATCCTAATATGATGTTATTGTAGCAGTAAAATAAATATGCACTTAAGTATAGAAATTACACCCAAGAAAATAAGCAATAAATTATGAATCCCTAGTTGCAAATAGGAGAAATAGGTACTTAGCTAATTCACAATAAAATTTGGAGTGTACCAAAGTGTTGGACAGGTGAATAGAGAAGTAGGAGTGTTGCACAAAGACCCAAAAAATGTAGATCTGGAGAAATAGATTGGACTGGGGCGCCTAGAGAGGGATAGAGGTACCTGTGGGTGCCCTAGGCCTATTTCTAGGCACCTGGGTCTACAGGAAATCTCAAGAAACCTCATCTGGGTGGTCACAAGATGTTCATTGTTAGTATCTTATTGTCACTCTGAGGTCACACCGAAATCACTGAATTCACTGGAAACCTACAATGAAATATGAACCTATCAAATACTCAAATAGACATAAAATCCTAAAAATAAATATTCAAAATAATGGGTCAAATTGTCCTCAGCTGTCACAATGGTGAACTTATGATTGAGCAATGCACTACATCTCAGACCCAATGTAGCTCTCTCTCTCTCTCTCTCTCTCTCTCTCTCTCTCTCTCTCTCTCTCTCTCTCTCTGTGAAGTCATGCCCTAGGTGAATCTCGTGCATTTCACACTTAATAGAGAGAAAATAAGCTAGATGTAAAGAAATGTAATAGATGTGTACATGGAATAGAATGAACTTCCTTCTAATGAAGTGTATGCAGAATACCCAGACCTTGTGTCCATTGTGATGGTGTTAGATGGATGCAACCTTAGGTGGTGATAGCTAATGATTATTGTTTGGTCCTTCATTATGATCACATAACTTTATATTTATATGATTCTTTTGCTTGAATTTTGTAAGTAACCTGAAAAGGTCAGCTGCCAAAAATATAAGATGCTCAAGCAGATAGAAGGGACCCAAAAAGTGTGAGTAAAGTACAAAGGGGTCAAGGGCGCCCAAAGGGGATGACGGCACCTGGTGCTAGCATCTTGGCTAGGTGTTGGTGTCTAGGATGATAAAATCTAGAGTATAATAAGGAATACTAAGCAAGTAAAGGTGCAAGATTGAAAGGAGCAACAGAAGAAAAAGAAATGTTTCCAAATACATGGGTTAATTAGTACTTTTCTTACTTAGGAATCATATGAATAGTAGTATGCAATTAGGACTAGATAATTACCCAAAGTGCATGATTTTGTGTCCACAGGACCAAGAACCAAGGAATGAAAGAAAGAAAACTCCACCAAAGACAATTTGAAGACAACCCCCATTAGAAAACCAAATGTATCAAGGTATGATAGATCTTTTAATGGATACTATTATGCATGTAATGGCTTTAGTAATAGGGAAAAGAAATGTAGGAGGTTTGTCAAGGATGATCACCCATGGAGAGATATTAGGAGTGAGAAAGAAAAGAATTTGATGTGTTACAATTATCAAGAGAGAGAGGTCATATTATTAGATATTGTCTACATGAACCTTCAAGTCAGAATTGGAGGAATGAAGAAGCTAGAGGTAGGATTTTATTATATGCTGCAACTACAATAATTTTGGTCATATTGTAAGAGAGTGTTATGAGTCTACAAGGAAAAGCATAGTTTTTCAGGGTCCTAATATGTATTTTAGAAGGAAAATCAGGTCTTAGGAGTGAAGAGTAAATAACAATGTTCCACCAAGGGCTAGTATGAATGCAAATCAAGGAATTATTCAGGGTGCAGATAAAAAACAAGATGGAAAAGGTGATTTTTAAGTATCTAAGAGTTCTTGTGACATCTTCAAGTCACTCTTTTAGGATGATCATGAAGTGTTATGTCCTTACTAGGCTTCTTAGATGCATATTCATTCGTATGAAGCATCATGTGAAGGGGGGGCATGTTTTGTTTGAAGGATGAATGTTGTCAAAGTGTCAAGGTAAAATGTTGTTTTCTCCAACTGTTGGGTGCATTTAGAAGGTGAGTGAGGATAAAATTAAGGTATTTGTATATGTATTTCAAGTCTATAGTTGAAAAGGATATTGTCTCATTCAATAGTCTTTGTAGTCACACTTTAAAAGTGATGGACATATGAGGTTTTTAGTGTATGCATTCAAAGTAATCTAGATGTTTTAAAGATCTATCTGATGATCATGAATTGATTCCTTGATAATATAAGTATTGAAATTTTTGTGTCCATCTATGTATGAAAATAAAGTGTCAAAGTATGATCTGTGTCAAGTATGTTATGCCATGTTGTAGCAAGTATCAAAATTTTCATTGTATTGACTATTTTCTGACATCTATATACAAATTCTGAGGGAGTCTTCAAAATAAAATGTTCTATGGTCTAAGGTGTCTATCAAAGAAGCATGAATCAAGTATGTGTCATTGGTTTTATCAGTTGTGGCAAGTCACCATGGTCTCTAGGGTATAAGGTAATGTCAAGTCCTTATGCTATTGAAAGGAAGTCGGAAAGTGAGCTTGAAGATGAGAAGAAAGTCTTTCTTAGGTCTGTCATTAATTAGTGGTCTAAGATAGTGTTGATAAAATGTGTTCTAGACCCTAAATAGGTATATTTAGGTTTTTTAGGTCATGATAAGTTGAAATTGCATTAAGATTAATTTTTTCTATGCTGTCAAATCAATAAATGAATATTACAATTGTGTAAAGTCAGAAAGAGGCTTGAGGTGATCTGAAGGTTGACTAGTGGAATTATTGCAGTGTGATCATGAATTCAAAATGTGTTCATCATATGATTAAATATATTCAATGTGATTTCAATATGGTTTAGACTTTGATAGTGATCAAGGGAACAAATTTCAATAAGAAGAAGTAAATCATTTAATATTATGAATTGATCAAATCATCAGATACAAGGTGAAATGATGCTTTGGGTATGTTCATGAGATAAATATGCTTGTAAAGTGATCTTTTGATTCTTGGTTCAAGTTGGAAGTGTGTCAAGATTGTTTGTGCATCATAGAAGTTGCATGAAGAGATATGAAACATTTTCAAGACTTTCAAGATTAAAAAATTGATATTGTAGTAATGTCATCATGTTGATGTTTCCAGATTTGTGAGCCAAGTTTGCATGAATTATTGAGCTTTAAGACATGTTTGAGGCGTCTATAGATTTTTTATACATTATAAAGATAGTAGGAAGGATTACAAAACATTGTTATGACTATGAGAGAAAAATATCAGTTTCTCATAAAATAATCACAATTGTAAGCCTATATATGATTAGAAAAGGATATAGTTAGGGGCTTGAATAGTTAATATGGTTAGAAAAGGATATAAATACCTAGAACAAAAAATTTAACCTTGATGAAGTTTGATTCTCAAACACAATGATATTGTAAGTTTTCTTATCCAAAATGATGTGTTACAGGTCTGTATATAGACATTTAGGTCTACAGAGGGGTATTGATCATGCATAAGGGAAAATAGGATGATATCAAATATTAATACTAGTTTAGATTGAATTTATATGCACCTTGATGTTAGTCTTCAAACTTGCACAGAAGTAAGTTATGATTTCTAATCCTTTTTCTTAGAGTAGACTCGTGTTCACAGGTTTGAGAATGACATACATAGTTGGAAGATGGTGTGTCTACCTCTACAAGGTACAATAATGATGCTAAGTTATTTGAAAAGGTTTGATCAGATGGGTTTGATAGAGATCTATGGGTATAACATTGTTTGTATAAGGTCTTTAGCTTTCTAGATGAACTTATCGAAATGAAAATGTTATGTTATAGTTGGGACATGTACTGCACTATGTGAAGTTTGTTACTTCATGATTCCTTAATGTTTTGTAATGATGCAAAAGGTTGAAGGGGAGCCTTTAGGCCTAGTTATGCTTGAGAAATTATATCTAATTATGATAATTGTCAAGGCATGTTCAAATAATGCATCATGGAAGGGTACAGAGGTTATGGAAGACTATAATTATGACCTACAAGTGTATGAGACCCCATGAAGGAAGAGTATGATGATTGACCCTCTAAAAAATGTTTGAGGTGTCTATCAGGACCTATATGGTAGCGTTACGAATGTTGCAAGACATATGTAGTTGATCTCTTGCATTTTAAGTGATGTTTGCATCTTGATACTATTCAAACATGATATGAAGGATTGTGATAGCATGCTACAGGTGTGTGAAGTATCCATGAGACTTGGAATGATGATGATTGGCCTTCAAATAAAATTTTTAAGGTGCCTATCAAGGGTATTAGGTAGTATTTGTGAATGATTCATAACATAGTTATAGGGGGAGTCATCAATTTATCTCAACAAGGCACTATAGACTATAAAGTTTAATAGTATGCTACATGTCTAAGTTAGCATATTAAGGAAAAGGGAGCAGTTTTTGGTCATGAATCAAATTTAAAATGTGTTAAGAAGGAAAATATAGCAATTTTGATCATAGTTAGCAAGTATACTTGAATGAGAGCAAGTCAAGTTCCCAAGAAGGTTGCAATAGCATGCAAAGAAGACCAAAAACACTAAAAATTTCCGTAGAGACAGTGATGAAATGTTTGATCCATCTTCATGACATTAAAGCAAGGTAATGGCTCACGTTTTTTACTTAAGAGGATGGTTTAAACCCAAAGAAGCTATAAAGTTATGTATTATGTGTTTCATATACTATTATGGCTAGTAAAAGTTGGGAAAAATGGTCTAAAAGGATGTTTTAGGGACTTAAATGCTAAAAGTTGCAAATTGACTACAAATGGAAAAAATCAGGTTTGTGAGAAAGACGTGTTGAGCCCCTAAGAAGACAAGGAACCTAAGGCATTGAAGGTTTTATCGTGCACCAATGAGGTGCAAAGGCTTGCATGGAAGTAACTATGGAAGAGGCGTGGAGGTTCACACCCAGGTAAAATAGGATCAGGAATTAGTCATATTTTTTACCATGATCTGAGTTGTAATGAGGGACATGTGGATATGCTGCCAAATCTAATTATGGATAAGGCTACAACATGCAGACTTGTAGCCCAAGGAAAGCATATCCTAGGATATGATTATCATGATGGGATAAAGAGTTGTAAAGCAGAGTTAGTTATGGTTTTAATTGGCACTTACATGCTGAGGATACTTGAGTATGGCAAGACACAATGAAAATTGGTCATGCGTAATTCACTCTGAGCGATGAGTAGGCAGTAAGGGAAGATCCCTTCAAGTCCCTTGATATGTATTGATTTACACATCAAATAAAAGGAGGTAGAACAGAAAGAGAGGGATGAGAAATGAGAGGTGTGCATCATGTATGAAAGATATGTGAGAAAGAAGGTAGAGAGAGCTAGGAGAGATATGTGTGATTATTGTTGTGACTTCTGTACTGGAGCCATTATAAGAAAATGTTGAAACCCTAATGATGTATCTAGTCCATTTATGGATTTCTTGATGTATTTGGCTACTGTAACATTGGTGAATTAATATAATGGTGTTGTTCTAAATATCAATGTTCAATGGATCTAAGTGTATGTGTTCTTTATTGTGCCCATGGTTCAGATCTGGTTCATGTATGTTATTTTTAATATTCATAATCGTAATATGGACCATTTAGGCTCAGATCTAGTCTCATTATCTCTTTTATAAGATGTATGTGTTTATGTCTATGTTTTGTTCTGCTATAATGATGAATATTCTTACAAGGCTCACATAAAAGAGGGGCGTGGCGCCTTCGCGTGCCATGGGTGAGGGCACCAATTTCAGGCTGGGTCATATGCTAGATGCACTCTGGGAATTAAAAGGGGTTGGTAAAAAGTGACTACTTTTTGGTTCCATTGCCAGAGACCTCTTTTGATAGCTATGTTGTAAAAATGGTGTGTGATGGCAGAGCACTTGACTTTGGCCAGCGTGGAGACTTGGCTTAAGAACACGAAGGATGAGTTTGTACAAAGATTCAACACTGGACCTGAGTTTGATGCACCAACATGGGTAGAGGAACATCTGTATCATGAGCTCTATGAAACATTCTTTTGTTGTTTTCCAATAGAACTATACAAATGGTTGTCAGCGTATGCATCAAAGACGAGTTGGTATTATCGACATCATGTGTGGACCCAAGAATATTATCAATGGCTTCATGATGTCAATCTAATTTGGAATCGTGTTGTTGATGTTGGTGGAGTGGTGTGTTGACTAGCTACACTTTGGAGTACGTGGTTTCTACGTATTCTTACCCAGAGGTCATTGAGTTTGAGTTCTTGCGAGAACCAAGAGGATCTTTCTTACGTTTTATACCATTAGCCATCAAGATCTTGATCATCACTCTGAGCTTAGAATCGTTTCCTATGGCTAGCTAAACTCCCACAAGGTGCGGGTTACAGAAGCGAGTGTAGCAAGAAATGGCAGATCCTATGGTAGAAGTGGAGAGAGAAGAGAGGTGGCTCAAGTATAATGAAGCTCGGGAGAGGGAATTGGCGAGACAACATGAGATTGCAGGAATGATGGATGTTTGGAGATAGATGTTGTGGGAGGGATTTAAGGCTCATGCGGAGGACGTGGAACTTGAGTAGTCTATGCTACCCCATCTTGGAAAACATGGAAGGAGAAATTCCTCAACTTCTGATGAGAGCTCGTCAAATGGAGAAAGAAAACAAACCGTAGGCGCACATTTGAACCCATCTGGCAACCAAACCCTTGCACTTAGTTTTCCAAATTCCAAGATAAGTATTACTAGTTCGGTTGGCATTGGTAAGAAAGCAACATCAAGTAGATATAATTTTACATTACATCCATCTATCGCCACGCATACATTTCTGGTGTTTGGTGGTATCCTGTCAGGCACATCATTTGGATAAGGAGTGGGCTCGCAAAACATGGGTATCACGTCTGGAAGTAGTTCAACTTTGCAGACTGTTGGAGCTCAATTTATTACAACTATGGGAACGCAAAGTAACACTAGTTCATGCCTTGTACCTACTACAAGAGGAGGATCCGGAGGATCTAGAGGGTCAGGGGTTAGTGGAATTAGTGGATCTGGTGGCGAAGGCAACATAGGAGGAAATCAAAGTTCTGGATCTGGTGGACAAGGACCACAACCCCATTAACAAGTATTTTATGAGATGTCTCTTCATTTGCCTAATTATAAAGGTGTTGAGGATGCTGCAGAGCATATACATAGATGTGATTTGCTATGGCGCATTAAGGTGATCACTACCCCAGAGTGCAAGGTAAGCCATTTCGTAACTACGTTGAAGGGCGTGCACATAGTTATTATTGAAAATATGACCCACATCAGAAAATGGTGGATTATACTACGTTGCATGATGCTTTCTTCGCAGAATTTCATATTCTTGAGTTTGAGAAAAATAACATCAACACGCTCAAGGAGATTCAACAAGGTATGGCAGAGAGTGTGTGAGAGTATAACACACATTTTAAGACTCTCTTGTCAAAGTTATCTTATGATATCCATCCTTCTCAGCATGTTCAGTGGTTTGTTAGAGGCCTGATAACACCTTTCAGATGAGTGCTTTCACATAATAATTTCATGGATCTACGTGAGGCCTTAGAGCTTGTTTTGCATACTAGGGTAAGTCCCTTTTTGGGGGCGCAAATTTCTTCCATGGCAAAGAAACTTGAGAAAATGTATGTGAATTTAACACATGAGACTCGTAGTGAACTTTGGTGTACAGATTGTGAAGTAGACTATGAAATTTGTCACAAGGATCATGATCTGAGTATATGCCCTTTGTTACAATGCACACTTCTTAAGAATGTGTCTTGCTATTATAAGATTAGTACATCTACCACTCATGATACTAAGGACTACCGGTTGATAGACCAGATTCATGATGCAATTGATACCGGTGCGCATCAAGCCAGCATTGTGAATATTTCTAAGAATAAGGGGCATCAACATGAAGGGCATGAAGATGTCAGAGCAAGGGAAATAATCTTTCGCAGAGGATTCAAATGTTGTGGTGGTCCTAGTGGGGGAAGGAGTGAATTCCCCTATTGAACTTGTTTCAATTGTGGATCTATATATCACTACAAACGCGAGTGCCCGGATTTAATGTAATGCTCATGTTGTGGAAAGAAGCATAAGTATGAGTATTTCCCTGACTTGTATAATCACATGACCCAGAATTAGAATAAGGATAAGGGCACGGGAATGGTTAGTGTGAAATGTGTTGAACCATTTTTTATGCCTACGGTAGCATCTAACCCTAAGTTGGAGCTTGTATTAGTAACTACACACACTGAAGCTACATGCACCAAAGAACAAAACAATGCAAAGGTCTCTCATTACAAGAGAAGAGGTATTGAATGGAAATTACCCTAATCCAAATTATTAGAAGGAGGTTTACCAAGAGACTATGGAGGTGATTATTAGTTTGCAAGGGGAGATCCAGTACTTGAAAGAGTAGTCGCAGAAGTTGGAACAAGAAAATAATGTTGAGATCCCTCATAATGATGTTGATGATGTCAAAGAGGTATGTAAGATGTTGTTCTAAGAGAATATCATTCCCTTGTTAGTGCAAGAGGCAGATCTTGCATGCTAATTTTCCCCCTCATAGTCTTAATTATGACAAGGAGATCACGTTGAATGCAGTAGTTGATGGATAGCTTTTGAGTAACATACTAATTAACATAGGTGCAGAGGTTAATGTATTTACTTTGGCTGCGTGAAATCAAATGGGGAGACCACCATTACAGCCATCTTTGAATGTGTTATACATAGAAAATAGGACTAAAGCTACGCCCATCGGAGTCTTGAAGGATGCTTTCATAACCATTCAAGGGGCTGAGTTCCCAGCATTACTCGGATGCCCTTGGTGTTATCTGAATAATGTTGATTTGTGCTTCAACAAGGGATACATCATCTTTGAGAACAAGGATTGCATTATTATTCCACTAACAGATGGTACGTCTGCGCCCTATGTCAAGTCTTTGGGGGAAGAAGACATCATTAGAATTTATGTACGCACCATAAGAGACCCAGAGGTTACTGAGCCATAAAGAGAAGGACTCATTCAGTGGGATGATGCACATTCTTTGAGTGATACAACTAGCATTGCATGTGATAATTGTGCGTATGGAACTTATGAGTTGGTTGGGAGAGAATTGAAGAGCATTATGACTTGTGTCATCAAAGCGCGTATAGTTAGTTGTCTAGGAGGAAGATAGTTTCCAAGTTACACTAGAGAAGGTCACCCTGATGTCTTCTTGCGTGTTATGGAAGTCTGGTGCACCTATGAAGTAGAACGGAGGAATATGCTTGTTTATACCTTGTGAGGCACTGTAGCGCATTTTTGGATGACTCATCAGGATAATCTTATAGATTTCCTTGAGGTAAGAATCATGTTCTTTGTTAGATTTCTATAGACCAATGCACCTTTGAGGATATGTGACTATCATGGGAAGGAATCAGCCTTGTACCACATTTAGGAATGTGAGAAAGCCTTAATGGAAGGCCCGGAATATTTACCTCCTTCACTCTAGGTGCATAAGTTCTATTCCACTTTGTAGGATTGTGCACGCACTTGGTATATCTATTTGGAGTTACATCATTAGACAGTAAATTGGCAAGAGTTGATAGTAGATATTATTCAGAATTTTGAGTATCTATCTTCTAAACCATCATTAAATGAGGAGTTGCACCAAAGTTGAGGATCTCATCCTATATTTTTTAGGGAAGCCTAATTTGGATTTTTTCTTTGAGGAAGAAGAAGAAACAAATGAAGTATAGTTTGAGTGTGCCTGCTTAGAAAATGAGAAAGGAAAAATGGTGTACCTAATAGAAGATGAAGAGATAGAGAACCTCAATGTTGATCATAGAGAGGGTACGTGTGACAATTTTGATAGTGTGGATGAGAAGGCATACATATACCATGAACCATTGAAGAAAAAAAAGGTCAACATTGGAATGGGGGCATAACCAAAAGAAGAAATCATTGGAGATTACTGGACGGACCAAGAGGTTTCAAATATAATTGCGTTGTTTCATAACTTCTAGGATTTATTCCCACATGGTTATCATGAGTTAAAAGGATTTCATCACTCATTGGGAGATATGTGGATTAAGTTAAAGGAAGGTGCATGTATGGTTAGGAAGAGGCCTTATAGGATGAATCATAATTTGCGTGTAAAGGTGAAAGAAGAGATTGACAATATATTGGGATCTGGGATTATTAAGGCCATTAAAGAATCTAAATGGTTTAGTCTAATGGTGATTAATATCAATAAATATGGAAGGATTCAAATCTATGTAGACTAAAGAGACTTGAATACTACATGTTTTATAGATCCTTTTAAAACTCCTTTTACTGAGGAAATCTTGGAAGGTGCAGCAGGGTCGCAGGACATGAGATATACTCTTTTATAGATGGATTCTCAGGGTATCACCAGGTAAGGATTGCATAATAAGACCAGGAGAAGACTAATTTCATGACTAAATTGGGAAGCTTTGCTTATATGTTTATGCCATTTTGGCTTAAGAATACACCTGTTGTATTTTCGTGCATTGTGGTACAAGAATTCTAAGACTTTATTCATAAGTTTTTACAAGTCTACCTAGATGATTGGACAGTGTATGGACTAGTGAAAGACCATTACGAAAAATTAAGATTGATGTTTGAAAGATGTGGGAAGTTCATTATCTCTCTAAACATTAAGAAATGTGTCTTTGTTACTCCTTTTGGCACATTGTTAGGTCACATTATTTGTAAGGAAGGCTTATTGGTAGACCCTGCCAATGTTGTTGTTATTTTAGGTTTCGAGGAACCTACCAATCAAAGCACATTGCATGGATTTCTAGGGCATACGGGTTGCTATAGAAAATTCATCAGAGGTTATGCCAGGATTTTCGTGCTCTTGGAAGAACTATTGAGGCATAAGGGAATATTTCACTAGGATGAGGCAAAACAGGGGATTTTGATACGTTGAAGGAGAAGCTTACTACTACGCCTATTTTGTGCTTTCCCTCTTAGGACAAGCCCTTTCATGTGCATGTAGATGCATTAGGTATGGAAATTGGAGCAATGTTAGCACGGCCTGGAGAAGGGATTTTTTATCACCTTTTATGTTTTGCAAGCAGAAAGTTAACCCTAGCTGAGAAAAATTACACAACCATAAAGCATGAAGTGTTATTTGTGATTTATGTGCTACATAAGTTTAGGCAGTACTTATTGGCTACTCCATTTATCTTTTACACAAATCACATGGCATTTAAGTATTTGGTAAACAAGCCTATTTTGCAAGGGCGCATATGCCATTAGATCTTGTTATTTCAGGAGTTTGACTTTTTGGTGGTAGTCAAACCAGGAAAGTACAATTCAAGACCCGACCATCTTTCTATAATTAATTCAGGTGAGGACGCACAGAGCATTGAAGACACAATATTGGATGCACAGTTGTTCGGATTACAATACATGCCCATTGACTTGGAGGATATTGTTTTATTTTTACAAATAGGTGTGGCACTTGATGGAATGAAAAGTATAGAAAGGAAACAGCTTGCCATTCGCACCGCACCTTATATATTGATTGGTGGAGATCTATACAAACTTGATCAGGATGATATTTTACGTCGATGCGTACTAGAGCATGAATGCTTGGGTATTATGGAGTAATCTTATGGAGGGATTTCCGATAGACATTATGCATATCGATCCATCGAGCACAATATTATTATGGTTGGTTTGTGGTGGGAGAAATTTTACAAGGATTTCCAAGAATATGCTAGGGGCTATGATCATTGCTAGTGTCTTGGGAAGCCTGGGCATAGAGAAAAAATGTCGTTGAGGCCTATAGCAAGTGCGGAACCTTTTTTAAAATAGGTAATTGATTTTGTGGGAACTATTTCCCCCTAGCGCACAAGACATGGTCACGCTACATCATTACTTATATAGACTATCTTAAACAGTGGGAAGAAGCAACACCTACAAAGGATTTCACTGTAGCTACTGCAACAAGGTTCCTTTGGGAGAATATCATAAACAGGTATGGATTTCCATTGATTTTAACAAGTGATAGGGCTACTCATTACTTTAATGAGACTGTTAGGATACTATTAGCAGAGTTTATGGTAGCCCATCATAAAACTACAACCTATCACCCATAAGCTAATGGAAATACTAAAGCTTTCAACAAGATTTTGGGCCACACATTGATGAAGATATGTGATGTTGGAAGGAAGGATTTGGATGGTAAAGTCTATGTTGTACTTTGGTCATATACAACAACCTACAAGAGACTCAAAAAATTCACACCCTTTTAGTTGGTATTTGGCACCAAGGTTGTTTTACCAGTTGAAGTTGTTTTACTAGTTGAATTTGTGTTACCATCCCTATGTATTGTGTGCTAATGAGAAAGCACTTGAAGATCACATTAATAAACTGATGCATTTGGATGAGAGGCATGATATAGCTCAATGGATCCATAAGACAAAGAAAGCAAGACAGAAGGCTTGACATGATCAGCACATTAAGAACAAGAAGTTGAAGGTTGGATAGATGGTACTTTTGTATGATTCCATGTTTTGCGCCACCCTGGGAAGTTCCAAGTGCATTAGTTTGGACCATATATCGTGACCTATATACTTGACTCAGGGGCTTGCAAGTTAGAAGCTTTGCATGACACGTAGTTTCTCGATTTCTTTAACGGGAGTAGGTTAAAGCCCTACTATAAATAAGTCTTCTTGGTGTTTGTAATAAGGTAGTGTTGACATTTAGTTTAGGTTTCCCTTTAGTGCAATTTCCTTTATATGTGTTTCCTTTCATCGTCGCTATGCTTTTTCTTGTGTCTTGTGTTGTGTTGTACATTTGCGCACTAGTAGCTAATTACATTTTAATTGATTTTATGTGCAGAGGACCACACATACCTTTAGTGTAGGGTGGATTGGCGTGTAAATTTGGAAAATGGTTGGCATGTTTCTAAGGGAGGCTGGATTGATGGAAGACTCATTCTGGAATGATGGGTGCAAAGGTAGAAGAATGATTTTTGTGGTATATAAGGTGTTTTTAGTTTTTGCTATAGTAGAGGTGTTTTGTGAAGAGTTTAGCGGATTAAAGACCACATTGGAAAAAAACAAAATCGTACAGTATAACGTGAGGCAGGCGGTGGCATCAGAAATTACTTAGTAGATGGTGCAGAGGTTAAGTACTTCAATACAGTAAGGTGCATGGAGGAGGTTTGTCACAGGGAGGTAATGATAGCATGCCAAAAGGTTAGGACTATAGTGCATGAGGTGGAGTCATAGATGTTCATTTAAGAAAAAAAAAATGTACTTTATTAAAAAGTAACGTTAAGATGCATGGGTTGGAAGGACATTGAGGTCTTGGAAAAATTCTAAATAGAGGATTAGGGTAGTCATTCTAACTACCTTTACTTTGAAATTTTTATGCTCCCGATTAATTCAAGTGTGATGAGGGTGTGATACGGAAGTGAAGAACTTTCTATAAACTAGTGGCACTGTGTGAACTGTAACGGGACCTTGTGGAGTAGCAAGTAGAGTAGATAGTGATGAAATAGGGGGTTTTGTAAAAGTGAAGATATTTAAGTCGACAAGATTTGGTAGACAAGGAGAAGTTGAAACACCTAGGGCACTAAGTAATGGAACTAAATAAATAACGATCCAAGAAACCAGTGGTGGAGAAGGAGGAACCCGTTGAGGTATACTCAGAAATGCAATACCCCTCAAGTGTGATTAAAATGGAGAAGAGGAGTTCAAATATTAATAGCTGTAAGATTAGTGAATTCAACCACAGGAAACAAGAACATGAAAAGGAGGTGTGGGAGGACTTGGTCAAGGATGTCCTAGGGTTAGATGAGCTCGGAAACCCTAGGGTTGACAACTCGGTGCAACAGGAGTTATAGAAGACTGGAGTTTTGTAGCTTTTGGAGCTGCCCTTCTTCGCTAAACCCACCCCTCTCTTCTAATGGTTAATGTCAAGGTGTATGAGGATTTTTTCTACTTTACATGGAGGAGAATGAAGATTATAGGCCAGTTGATTAGGAGTGTGACAGGCTTGCGGAACATTGGTGAAGATATAGCACTCGACCTATGTGCCAATAAAAAAATTGAGGAATTATCAAAGCAGTTGAACTATGGGAAGGGGGGAAGGGCCCAGGTTATCTCAAACCTTAGTGACCCAGCATTAAGATTCCCAGCCTGACTCATTAGTTGCAAATTAGGTGCATCAGAGCGGTGGACAGATATAAATAAGAGATGCATGTACATTGCATAAAGGGTATCCAAGCGGGGATACTAAAAATTTGTGTAATTCATTATGAATAGTATCATTGAGGAGGCATGGGTACATAATAAAGTTGGAGAAAAGATAACGTGTGGGTCTATTCTACTACTGACCATATTTAGGGAAATCATCTTCTCTGATGGACCAGATGGGAACATATGGGTTTACCCACAAGCACACCCATCTCTTGTAGTGCAGTTCTCACAGTTCACTTGTCATGTCCCCATTACGAATACTTACAAGAATAGGATGAACAAGTGGTATGAAATACTATGTGCACCCTTCGAGAATGAGTGGCGTATTTCTCCTAAATTTCCAATAATTATAGGGCACCAAGTAAAGTTTTTAGTTACGCAATACTTCATTCACTACTAAATATATGAAGTGTGTCATCAATTGGTTGAAGGACGTGCAGACGTTGAACTTCGATGCTGAAAAAGTGGATGTTAATGTTCACACCCTTTCCACGACCTATAAGTATGATACAAGGCTAGCTTATGTTGAAGTCTTGGAGTTGGACTTCCTAGATCTTCATCCATAGATAAATGTTACCATCAAGGGCTTCATCCACCGAGTGTTTTAGCAATTGTTTCCTAAGACGCAAGGAGGAGTTGAGGTGGAGGTTACAAACTCCACCTTTCTAAAGCCACAAAAGGCACCAATCCCACCTATGAGAGTGGTCCATGCATGAGAAGAAAATAAGAATAAGGAAGTGAGAGGAAATTGGACACCTCTAGGAAGAGGAAGTATTATACACATAGGATTATTAGTGAGGGTGCAGGTACATCACAACAAGGGAGTGTCGAGGCTTCACAGCTAGAGCGTGAGGAAGATAAACAGTCAGAAGGGGAAGATCCAGAATAGAAAAATCATAAATTACATGATGTCTCCAGTTCTGTGATGGAGAAACACTCAGAGAAGGATCACAAAACTTTTAGGGAGGAACTTGAGGAGGAGGAGAAGCAAAGGGTTAAAGCAAAGGACAAGGCAGCAGTCGATGCATGCGCTAAGGAGAAAGTAAATTATTTGAAGTAACCTATGAAGAGTCCAGTGCAAGGGACTTCGCCTATCCAACCCACTAGCCTGGGAGATAGAAATAAAGGATACTCTTTTGTAATCAAGGAGGATAAAGGGTTCACTGTAGGGATAAGCACCTTGAGGAAACAATGTTCAAAGCGCAAGGCAAAGAGGAAGAAGTGGACACCTATTTCCCCCCACATGGAATTCATGGATAATCCCATGAAGGTGTTGCATGCGATATTCCAGAGAACCCTTTCCCTGGAGAAACTACATTCTTGGGATATTCTGGACTAAGATGGGGTCATAACAAGGATGAAGAAGATGATAAGCTAGAATCTGCATTATCATGCAGAGGATCCCAGATTTGTTATCAATGATCACACGGTCGAGAACATTCACTTAAAGAAGAAGAAAGGGGAAATATATAAGGCAATGGGTCCGAGCCACCTTACTGATGAGTAAGTGTGTAATGCCCTACAAAATATATCCTTGAAGGCTATAAGCCAGAGTTTGGACGTGGGGGTGGCTATTCAGACTTTTGTTGTAGCTAAGGAGGAAAAATAAAAGGAGATAGCACGGCTCCACACTGGTTGAAGGGTGAGCAAGCACAGACTAAGGAAGCATATGATCGAGCTATAGCCTTAGTTAAGAAGGTCTTGGAATAATGTCTATTATGGTGATGAATGGAGTATTTAGAAGACTTAGTGGGGATATAAGCGTGCACACGCACATGCACCCACACATGCACGTGCAAGCACATGCACACGGACACACTCATACACACACATGCACACACACATGCACACGCACAAGCATGCACACACACACACGCACACACACACGCACACGCACACGCACACGCACACTCTCTCTCACACACACACACACACACACACACACACACACACACACACACACACACACACACACACACACACACACACACGTGTAAGAACATGCACACGCACATGCTCATGCACACACACACACATACTCAAGCACACACGCACACCCACATGCACATGCACATGCACACACACTCGCACATGCACACACACACATAAGCACATGCAAGCATAAGCACATGCACACGCACACACACTCACACTCACACATGCACACGCATACCTAATAACATGCACACGTAAGCACATGCACACACACACAAACAAATAAGAACACCCACGTGGACACACACACGCGCACATGCACATGCACACGCACATGCATACTCAGGCACACACGCACACCCACACGCACACGCACGTAAACACCTAATCAGGTGACCTATCTATTCTAGGTGATATTGCATGGTGAATAAAGTTACATGGTCACTTGAGGATCATGACAGTGGTATGGAGATAATGTCGAGAAATTTTGAAGACACTCACATGAGTTTCAAATTCTAGGTACAGGTCATGAACCTAGTGACAGATGCTCATCTAGACCTAGTCTAGGTGCTTCGAGGCCAAATGAATCATCAATATGAGGTATAGATCCATGTCAATTCATGGAAGTATCTAGGTGAGTGAGAAATGATGTCTCAATGTTTTTAAGACCTTTTGGAGAGGTTTCATGATGAGGTACAAAGTTCTTCTATTTTGATTTGGCATTAACCATGTAAAACCCTAAGACAATCATGCAAATGAGATGGGACATGACGTTGTAGAATTATTTATGACCTAGTGAGTATTAGAGATATTATTAAGGTGTTTTTCATAGCTCTGCCTAGGTATGCTATAGTGCTTCCATGGTGAGAAATAAGGAAAAATAGAATATAAGGAAGGTAAGATAATTTTGCATGCTTATATGATTGTTTTGGTGAAGATTCCACTCAAAAATGGATCCAATGAAAATAAGATGAAGAACATGATTTTCAGGTATGTGCTTTGTCATTAATGTAAAAAGGGGGAGAAGACTAGGTGGTTTTTCATCAATGACAAAGGGGGAGATTGTTGGCATGTATGAGAATAGGTGTTTTCATTTATGTAAAAGATCATTAATGACAAATATGATTATGGATGAGTACTAGGATATTCTTGGCATAATGATGACATGGAAATTTAGGTTTGTTCATGGTTGCATGGATTGAGATAGTGAGAATGGCTTAGCCTAACAAGCCTAATCAGGTGACCTAGCTAGTCTAGGTGATATTGCATGGTGAATAGAGTTACATGGTTACTTGAGGATCATGATAGTGGTATGGGGATAATGTCAAGAAATTTTAGAGACACTCACATGAGTTTCAATTTCTAGGTATAGGTCATGAACCTAGTGACAGATGCTCATCTAGACCTACTCTAGGTGCTTCGAGGCCAAATGAAGCATCAATATGAGGTATAGATCCATGTTAGTTCATGGAAGTATCTAGGTGAGTGAGAAATGATGGCTCAATGTTTTCAAGGCCTTTTGGAGAGGTTTGATGATGAGGTACAAATTTCTTCTATTTTGATTTGGCATAAACCATGTAAAACCCTAAGACAGTCATGCAAATGAGATGGGACATGAAGTTGTAGAAATGTTTATGACCTAGTGAGTATTAGAGATATTATTAGGGTGTGTCATGGTTTTGTGCATGTGTGTGTACATGTGCGTGTGTGTGTATGAGTGTGTGTGCTTGCGTGTGTGCGTGTGCGAGTGTGTATGCATGTGTGTGTGCATGTTCGTCTATGTGTGTGTGTGTGCATGTGTATATGCGTGTGAGTTCGTCTGCGTGTGCTTGAGCTTGTTTACATGTGTGTGCATGTGTGTGCATGTGCGTGTTCATGTTTGTGTGCGTGTGTGTGTACAAGTGCCTATGCATGTGCGTGTGCATGTGCATGTGTGTGTACATGTGGGTGTGGGTGTGCTTGCGCGTGTGTATGTGCATGTGTGTGTGTGTGTGTGCGTGCATGTGCATGTGTGTGTGTGTGTGTGTGCACATGTGTGTGTGTGCATGTGTGCACGTGTGTATGTGTGTGTGCGTGCATGTGTACTTGTGTGTGTGTGTGCATGTGCTTGTGTGTGTGCATGTGTGAGTGTGTGTGCTTGCGCATGTGCGTGTGGGAGTGCAAGTGCGTGTGGGGATATAAGGTTTTGTGCCACAACAGATTATGGTGAAGAATGGAGTATTTAGAAGACGTAGTGGGGATGTTATTGAGCAACATCAAAGGTACCATGGGGCCTATGGCTGAGGAGATCGCTAAGGAGAAGAAAATAAACAAGATCATTTTGGAGGCCTGGATCACTGAGTTGGATGATTTTTTCACCCAACTCAAGGAAGAAAATATATTGGCAAATAGGGGCTTCAATAGTTTCTGGAAATGTGAGCCTATTATTGACGCGCGGGTAACAGATGAAGAGGCTACCCTCAAGGACTTACAGGAGAAGGTTTTAATAATAATATTGACTATGTGCACTTAATTATTGAAACCATAGAATAAAAGGACATGATTAAGACCAAGCGTGAGAAGATGGAATTTTGGATTGGTGAAATCCAAGATTCCATCATAGAATGTATAGATGAGTTTGAGAGCGTTTGTGCAGAGCTGGTGGTGGTCATATAAGATCTCAAGGGGAAGGTTAGAGAGATTACACCAGAACAAGTACCCAACATAGTAGGGGAGGCATTGGGAAAAACTTTAGCAGAGTTATAAGCATGGATAAGTTGAAGGGTGAGATATATTCGGAGTTCCCAAAACTCCTCCAGTTAGTCATCTAGAATGTTTTGTCATGCAATCTTTTTACCTTAGCCAATTTTTGGATTAATGGATTTTTTTTTGGTGAGTGTGAAATATTGTCATGGGAGACAATCAAACTACTGTGGGGTAATGTTGATCCCCTAACAAGACTAGGAACCTAAGGTGCATAAGGTTTTGTCACACGCCAAGGAGGCGCAAAGGCTCACACGGAAGTAACTTTGGAAGAGGCGCAGAGGTTCACACCCAGTTTGAACAAGCTCAGGACTTATCTGTATTTTTTACCATGGTCAGAGTTGCAATGAGGGACATATGGATATGCAGCTAGATCTGATTGTGGATAAGGCTAGAACATGGAGACTTATAACCCAAGGAAAGCATATCCTATGATATGATTATAATAATGGGATAAAGAGATGTAAAGCACAGTTAGTTATGGTTTTAGTTGGCACGTGCATGCTGAGGATACTGGAGTCTGGTAAGAAATGATGACATTTGGAAGGCAATTCACTCTAAGTGATGAGTAGGTGGTAAGGGAATATTCCTTTGATTCCTTTGATATGTATTGATTTGCACAGAAAAAAAAGGAGGAGGAGAATAGAAAGAGATGGATGAAAAGTGAGAGGTGTGCATAATGTATGAAATATATGTGAGCAAGAAAGTAGAGAGAGATAGGAGAGATATGTGTGATCACTGTTGTGACTTCTATAATGGAGCCATTATAGGAAAATACTGAAACCCTGACAATGTATCTAGTCAATTTATGGAATTCTTGATGTATTTGGATACTGTAACATTGGTTAATTAATATAATGGTGTTTTTCTAAATATCATTGTTCCCTAGATCTAAGTGTTTGTGTTTTTTATTGTGTTCATGGTTCAGATCTGTTTTATGTATTTCTTTTTAATATTTAGAATCATAATATGGACCATTTAGGCTCAGATCTAGTCTCATTATCATTTTTATAAGATGTATGTGTTCATTTTTATATGTTGTTCTTCTATAATGATGAATATTCTTGCAAGGATCACATAAAAGAGGGGCTCGGCGGCTTCACGCGCCTTGGGTGAGCACCCAATTCAGATTGGGTGATATGTCGGCGTTATTGGGGTTTAAAAGGAGTAGGTAAATGTGATTACAAGACATCAAGTGAGATGAACCAAGAAGAAGGTAAGATGAAGTTTTAATCCATGAATCATAATTTTTGGCATGTATGAGTGTTTTTCATAGCTCTGCCTAGGTATGGTATAGTGCTTCCATGGTGAGAAAGAAGGAAAAATAGAATATAAGGAAGGTAAGATAATTTTGCATGCTTATATGATTGTTTTGGTGAAGATTCCACTCAAAAATGGATCCAATGAAAATAATATGAAGAACATGATTTTCAGGTATGTACTTGTCATTAATGTAAAAAGGGGGAGAAGACTATGTGGTTTTTCATCAATGACAAAGGGGGAGATTGTTGGTATGTATGAGAATAGGTGCTTTCATTGATGTAAAAGATCATTAATGAAAAATATGATTATGGATGAGTACTAGGATATTCTTGGCATAATGATGACATGGAAATTTAGGTTTGTTCATGGTTGCATGGATTGAGATAGTGAGAATGGCTTAGCTTAACAAGCCTAATAAGGTAACCTAGCTAGTCTAGGTGATATTGCATGGTGAATAGAGTTACATGGATAATTGAGGATCATGATAGTGGTATGGAGATAATGTCAAGAAATTTTGGAGACACTCACATGAGTTTCAAATTCTAGGTACAGGTCATGAACCTAGTGACAGATGCTCATCTAGACCTAGTCTAGGTGCTTCGAGTCCAAATGAAGCATCAATATGAGGTATAGATCCATGTCAGTTCATGGAAGTATCTAGGTGAGTGAGAAATGATGTCTCAATGTTTTCAAGGCCTTTTGGAGAGGTTTCATGATGAGGTACAAATTTCTTCTATTCTGATTTGGCATAAACCATGCAAAACCCTAAGACAATCATGCAAATGAGATGGGACATGAAGTTGTAGAATTTTTTATGACCTAGTGAGTATTAGAGATATTATTAGGGTGTGTCATGGTTCTATGGGAAAAAATTCAGATTTCCATGATGATAATTTTACAAGTTATGAGGTTTAGACTAAAACAGGGTTGAGAAGAAGGTAAAACCAACTCAAATTGTGAAATTCATATGCTCATTGTGAATTGTGTGCTTTGCATGGGACCTATAGGTTTTGGGGGTGTTTTCCATTGAGATAAGAGCGTTTTTTTAAAAAAATAGGTGATTTAATAGTCTAGTTTTTATGAACAGTTAAGAAGGTAAAGTGGTTTAAAACCCTAGTTAAACCCTAGGTTGAAAGAGGTAGGAGAAATATTCTCCGTATGGAAACATAATTGATTAGTTTTGAAAAATTTATTATTTAAGGTTGTAGAGGATGCCATATTTCTATAAAGGTGTGATAGATCTTATAAAAATATGTGGGCCCCACTCAAATAGGTGAGTTTTTGAATATTTTCAGTTTGTGACCAATTTTCCCATTGCAAGCATTGACTAAATCACCAATGATTAGAGCTTGGGAGTTGTACTATATTTGAATGATATTTTTAGATCATGTTTATTCCTCTAAAGTAAAAAGTGTGCCCTATTTATGAAGACTAGTCTTTGGGGTTAAAAAGCAAGTTTTTAGCAGTTATATAGATTGACCTAGTTGAAGGCCTTCCACTATGATTTTGAAGGAAATTTAAGATGTTATGGAAATTATATTCATATACATTTCCAATGATATATTTTTTGTCTCTTGATGAGGTTTTTTGATAGGTAAACTAACTTTGTTTGTGAAGACTTAGTTCAGGATATAACTACTTTGGCTAGAAGATGGATATAGAAGTCTCATGTTTTGGCTTATATGATACTTGTTATCCATTAGAGAGTTAATAGGGATGAATGTTTTTCACAATGAAGGAATTTAGAGGCCTTGAAAGTGACAGCAAGGGTGTAAACTATTTGGGTTTCCAAAACCACTTTCTAGGTAGTTTCGTTTGGTGAAGAGGAAAAACGTTGTGGTTTACATTGATGGAATTTTCATGAGATATAGAAATCATGGGTGTTATCTATAGGTTAGTGGATTTATAATGATTGGATAAATGGCATGGTTGATGTGTTATGGTGTGATCTTGAGCTTGTTAGGTGAATAATGGTTCTTGGAAACAATTGTTTTGAGTAGGAAATGGTCCTACTTGGTAGTGTTATGAAGAAATTGATAGCTGAAAAGTATTGTGCGAGCATGGATGATGTTGATATAATTTATTTGAAATGTGTGGGACCTTTGGAGGATTGAATAATCATGGCGATGTGTTTGGATATCTTTGATGATCTAGGTGATGGGGTTTTGAGCCTTTTTGGACTTGTTTGGTTTCCTTTGTGTATGGCCAACCTACATGGAATCCCAAATTTACCCCCTCGGTTTAATGTGGATAACGCATCAGAATTGACTTAGCCATCTTTCTCTAAGAAATCCATGGGAGACTAAGCTAGTCATCCATGGAGTGCAGAAACTTAGTGTTCTTTAGGTTCTCCTAACCCACGAAACAAATGAGCATCGATTGGACTTAGGTGGGTTTTAATTAAACTTGCATGAAGCATGTAAAATATGACTGAAGTTCATATACCCAACAAATTCAATGCAACATTAGAAGGGCCATGCGACAGAAGATCAGTGGTCCAAGCAAGACATTTCAAAGGATTATGACTCTTTTCAAGGCTTTTGGCTTCAGTGGACATCAAGTTCCTGGAGTAAATTGTTGTACATAATTTTTCAGGTCTGTGTCATGGTGGGGATAAAGTAAAAGTCAGTAAGTTCAAATGGGTTATGTGGAAGCAATTCAAGAAAACAAAGTTTCTAAGTCCCTCAAGGTAGCTAGTTGCAATGTAAATCTCAAAGAAACATGGAGCCATTTGATTGGCTTGCCTTTCGTAGACTGAAATTACAAAGGTTCAAGGGTAGTCTGACACACTAACACTGCGAAGGTCCATGGTTGTTTCTTATAGGCTCTTTCTTCATAGTTGTCAATATGAAGATAAAATAAATTCTAACACTATGAAGTGCATGGAGATTTTCTATTGGCTCTCACTTCACAGTTGTTAGTCAAGAACTAAGAAAATATTGAAAACCCGAAAGGCATGGAGCTTTTCTATTGGTTAGTGCTTTGCAGGTGTCAAAAAGGAAAATCAAAAGGACTGACATTGCAAAGTGCGTAGATATTTTCTATTGGCTCACACTTCGTAGTGGTCAGTCAGGGGCTAGGTCAAAAGGTGAATTACGAATAAATGTGGATCCTTCTTATTATCTCATATTTCTAACAGAGCTGACAAGGTTAAGGAACAATCTGATAGCTATGAGAAACGTGGAAGGGTCCTACTGGCCCATTTTTCATAAAGGCACAAAAAGAAAATAAAGCAGGGAAGCATAGCCCAATACCATGACCCAATGGGAAGCTGACACATGGAAAAAGGCAAAGCAATGCACATGTTAGTAGATCTTGATCCACGAGCTAATCAAATCATGCCACGTGTCAAGTATTTGTGAACCCTGACATGCAAATTTTCAAATGGCCACATCTTTTGATCCAGAGCTCCAAATATAGCAAACTTTATATCATTGGAACTGTCTCCTCAAGCCCTTCAATTTGATGTAATCAGATTTAGATTTTGTGGTATTTAATGGGTCACAATGGCAAACACAGATTTAGAGGTAGAAAAAATTATTCCTGAGCATGCAAGCAATCAAATCAGATAGTTCAACCACCAGAATTGATGAATCGTGGCTTCATTCCCTTCTGTAAGATATAATTGAAATAGTGATGGCCTTACAAAGTGCCCATGTGCTTTGCAGAATACTTCAATGTAGACTATTGGTGGTTGAAAGTTTAAAAATTTGTGTCTCTCTCTCTCTCTTCCCTCTTCGCTTTCTTCTCTTTGAGCTATATATTATAAAATATTTCATTTTGAAAGAGGGTGGACATTCTTATATGTAAAGGATCCATGCCAAAATGGTCTCCTAAGCATATATGAACTTCAAGACTTCAATTTGGCTTCTATAAATGCTTCTTTCCTTCTATTTAAACTGTAATGGATTGTGCATATTTTAAGCAATGAAAATATGTTTGGTAGCACATTTTTTCTGCCCTAGCTTGTTTTTATTTTTAGTCTTACCTTCTTATTGTTGAAAAGGATTGTGCATATTCATCTGATTTACGGGATCCATTTTGATTGTGTTCACTATTTATCACCCTTTTCTTGGTGCTATCACTGCCCTTTTAGTTTAGGAGTTCCCTTTTCTACATCTCTTTCTAACCTTGGTCCCTTGGCATGTTTGGTTTAGGATTTACTTTCTACATTAGGAGTATTTTTAACATTAGGAATAAGTAGAGGAATCATCCTTCTCCGGAGGTTTTTATCACATTGTAAGGTCCCATAACTTGGAGATAGTCAAATGTTGCTTCAAAATCTCATGTTTTCTATGACTCGGGGTAGGGTGCAATTTTGAGCTCTGACAGTTCCATATTATGAATTTATATGAATTTGTTATTATGTTTTTAAGTTTTATTGGTCGATCTCTTTGGTCTGGACCAACCTATGGTATGTTTTTTAATTGAAAGGCATATTAAAGTGCATGTTTAGCTCAAATTTGAACAAGTGGAAATAGGGGGAAAGTTTTAGCTGGTTGAGAGAGTATAAGAGGTTCAAGGGCATCAAATCAGCGCTAAAAGAGTGTGTAAAATTCTAAAGATTATTAGAGAGTTTGTGTGCAAGGGTTTTTGATCAAATCAGGTCATGAAATTCCAATACTGAGCAAGTTAGAGGAAGGTGAGTTTGAAGAGGGTTTGAAGAAATTTGGAGTTGAATTTTTTATCACTATCAACTGTGTGTGTTGGTAATATTTATTCAGTGATCTTATTTTTTAGATATTGTGCGATGATTCATATTCATGCAAGTCTCTTCTAATGAGTAACATCAACAAGGGTTTAGCGGTTGCTACTCCTTGTGGGGTTGACACCTCACTAAAGAAATCTTTGGTGATGTGTAATATTCACTTGAGTACTTTGTTGTGAGTAATATTAGCAAATTGTTTTAGTGATTTGTTTTCCCATTGAGGGTTTCCCACTTATATCTTGTGTTTATGTTTACTCCTTCATGAAAATGCTCTTGTGGATGGTTGTTACTTATTATTAAGATCTCATTAATGCATGGTTTAATGTTAATGGTGTATGAAAGTTAATGTTGGGCCCTAAAATATTGGCTGAGTACCAAAAGGTGCACACGTGCAAGACTCGTGAGAAGAAGGGTGCATAAGGGAAAATGTATAGGACAAAGGGGTTTAATAAGGGTTTAAGTGAAACAAGGGCATGCACAGGAAGCAGAAAATGGGTTTAAAATGCTTAGCCATATGTGGCATTCTAGAGGCACTTGAGGAAAAACGTGAGGACCCGACTAGGCATGATGATTAGACAAGGTGCTAGCCTAGAACCTTAGAGGTCAAGAAAAGGATATTCCATGCAAGGAATATTCCTAGAAGACATCATTACAAAGAGTGGAGGGTTTGCAAAGGGATATGCATTCACCAATGGAAGACCACGTCGAAACTTGGCACATGATCTGTCTAGGAGAGAAGGCATGGCGATGGGTGTTGATCTAATAAAGAGATATACTCGGGATAAATACAAAGGAGACATGGAGAGGATAATATAGGAGAAGATAGAAGAGGGAATGCATAAAGAATAAGAAGTAGAGTAATAATGTGTTGCAGTAATGTTAAGGTTTAGAGAATGTAGTGTTAAGGATTGTAAGGGATTTCATAAACCTTTGTATGGCACTAGGATCTGTAATAAGGGTTAAAATGATAAAAGTATAGTTCGGATCTCATATGGCGAAGGATTTATGGGAGTTACGTCCCTGTCATTTACTATATATGATCTGAGATGACCCTTTTGACTGTAATGTGGCTACCTGAACTATGTAAAATCAATATATCTTTGGGTTCAATCTATATATTTTTCTTAAAGGTGTAAACCCTCATGTCATTTGACTTATCATGGTTTAGATCTAGTTTATTGTGCTTCTTGCAATGTTCTGTAGCTTTTGTGATGCACTAATGTTAGATCTGCTAGTTACATTTTCTACCTCTTTAAATAAGTGAATGTGCTCCTACTTGTGTAAATCATCCTCCATTAATTGCGAAACCTTCTCAAAAATCTCACATAAAGGAGGGGCTCGGCATCCGCGCATGCCTCGAGTGAGTTCCCAACACCTGCTAGGTGATAAGTCGGCGCACTTGGGGTTAGTAAGGTTATTAAGGGTAAATAAATTACTACATCTTGGTTCCATTGTTGAGATCTCTTTTTGAAGTTGTTGTGATAATGGTGTGTGATCATAGAGCGCTTGACCTTGGATAGTTTCAAAGCATGCATTAAAAGGATAAAGGATGAGTTTTCTCAGAGATTTAGTACAGGACCTGAGTTTGATGCACGTAAATGTGTAGAAGAGCATCTGTATCATGAGTTGTATGAGACCGTCTTTTGTTGTTTTCTTGTAGAGTTGTATGAATGGATTTCTTCGTATGCATCTAGATCAAGCGGGTACTATAAAACTTAGGTACGGACTCAAGATGAGTATCATAGGCTGCATGATGATGATCTGACTTGAAAACATGTTGTTGATCATTGGTGGAGTAGAGTGTTGACGAGTTACACCTTGGAGTACACAATTTCTACATATTTTTGTCCTAAGATTGCTGAGTTTGAATTCTCGAGGGAGCCAAGAGGATCGTTCTTGCATGTTATCCCTTTAGCTATAAATATCTTGATCATTACACTGAGTTTAGAAGCATTTCCCATGGCTAGCTAAGCTTCTTCTGAGCGTTGGGTGAGGAAGCTAGGGTGGAGAAAGATGGTGGACCTTGTGGCTGAAAAAGAGAGGGAAGAGAGATGACTCAAGTATAATGAAGCTCGTGAGAGGGAGTTAGATAGACAACGCAAAGTTGTAAGAGTGATGGATTTATGGAGGCTAACATTACAAGAAGGAATTGAGGTTCACACAGAGAATGTGGAGACTGATCAATCTATGCTACCCCATCTTGGAAGCGTAAAAGAGAGACCCCTTTAACTTTTGATGAGATATCATCACTTAGAGAAAGGAGATCTGTCGGCACACATCTGAATCCACATGGTGACCAACCCCTGGTGCTTAGTTTTCCAAATCTAGAGATAAGTATTGCTAACCCAGTTGGTATTGGTGGAAGTGACCAATCAACACCAAGGAGGTATAACTTTTCATTTGGCACATCTATGGCTACACAATCATTTCTTGTGTTTGGAGGTATATTGTCTAGAATGACATTTGGGAAAAGTATGGGTACAAAAATCTTGGGTATCACATCTAGAAGCGGCACAGGACACACATCTGGTAGTGGTGTAATATCACAGACTATTGGCATGGAGTTTAGCACGACAGTGGGGACACAAGGCACAACCACTTCAGGGCCTTTGCTAGCTATGAGAGGTGGATCTAGTGGAATAGGAACTAGCAGCTCTAGTGGACCTGGTGGATCTGGAGGATCTGGTGGATCAAGAGGGACAGGCTCTAGTGGATCTAGTGGATCTGGTGGTAGAGGAAACACCAGAGGAAATCAAGGTTATGTATCAGGCGTACAAGGGCCTCAACCACCTCAGTAAGTATTTTTTGAAATGTCTTTGCACCTACCAGACTATAAAGGTGTTGCGGATGCTGCAAGATCATGTACACAAGTGTGAGTTGCTATGGCGTGTAAAGGGGATCACTACCCCAGAACAAAAGGCAAGTCAGTTTACAACAACATTGCAGGGATGTGTGCATAGTTGGTACCAGAAGTATGACCCCCACCAGACAATGTTAGATTATAATGTGCTATGTAATGCCTTCTTAGCTGAATTTCATATTCCTGAGTTTGAACAAAAGAGCATAAGCACATTGAAGGAGATTCAACAAGATATGGTAGAAAGTGTGCAGGAATATGATGATCATTTTAAGACTCTCTTGTCAAAATTATCATATGACATTCATCCTTCTCAGCATGCTCAATGGTTTGTTGGAGGTTTGATAACACCTTTTAGGAGATAAATTTCACATAAGACTTTCACAGACCCACGCGAGGCCTTAGAGGTTTCCCTATGCGTTGAGGTTGTTAGAATTATGGATATCGATGTTAGCCCTTTTCTTGAAGCTCAGATTGTTGCAATGGAAAAGCAGTTGGAGAAGCTATTTAAAAACTCGGTGCATGAGACTCGCAGTGGCCTATGGTGCACAAATCTTGAGACAGAGGGGCACACACAAGATAGTTGTCCTTGGAGATCAGTGTACATGCCATGATAGTAGACTGTGAGATTTTCCATGGAGATCATGATGCAAGTAGGTGTTCACTACTGCAGTGTGTGATTTGTAAGAATGTGTCTTGCTACTACAAGATTTGCACCTCTACTACTCATGACACTAAGGATTTTAGATTGATTAACCAGATACATGATGTCATTGATATTGGTGTGCACAAAATCAGCATTCAAACAATTCCAAGGATGATGGATGTCACTATGAAGGGTGAACGGATGGAGGGGCACATGGAAGATGTTTCCAAGGAGGATTATGAGGTCAAGGCAACCGCAGAAGTGGGAGGAGTGAATTCCCATGTGGGACTTGCTGTAACTATGGATCTACAGAGTACTATAATCACAAATGTCCTGATCTATTGCAATGCTCTTGGTGTGGAAAGAATCACAAGTATGAGGAATTCCCATAGCTATTTTGAACATATGAGCCAGTAACATCGGAAATATAAAGGCATTAGGATGGTAAGTGTTAAGAAAATAGACTCACGGTGGATACCAAGAGTGGTGCGTGAGGTAGAATTAGAACCTATACTGGTGACGATGCAAGCTGAGGTCATGCATACCAAGGAGATACCAAGGTAGAGACCATTGATTACAAGGGAAGAGGTGGTGTATGGGAAGTATCTGGACCCTACCCATCAGAAGGAAGTCTATCAAGAGACCATGGACGTAATCAGGAATCTTCAAGGGGAAATTCAATGTCTAAAGGAGAAATCCTGAAAGTTGGAGTAGAAGAAGAGCATTGAGGCTCCATTAAAGGATCTAGATGATGTCAAGGAGGTATACAAAATGTTGAGGAAAGAAAATATCATTCCTCTATTAGGAGAATGGTTGAGGAATAAGATACCAAGTGTTGGATCAGAGCGCGAGAGGAAGGTTTTGTATGTTAACCTCTCCCCCCCCCCCAACAACATCGATTGTGATAAGGAGATTACATTGAATGCAGTTGTTGATGGATGGATCCTAAGCAACATTCTGATTGACACAGGTGCAGAAGTCAATGTTCTCACCCTGGATGCCTGGAATCAAATGGGAAGGCCCCCATTACATCCATCTTCAAATGTGTTGTATATGGCCAACAAGACAAAGGCAATGCCCATTGGTGTTTTAAAGGATGTTGCTATCACTATCCAAGGGGTGAAATTCACTGGGGACTTTGAAGTCTTAGCACTTGTTGAGGCAGAAATATTTCCAGCATTACTTGGGTGCCCCTGGGGATATAAGAACAATGCTGAATTGTGTTTCAATAAGGGGTACATAAGCTTTGAGAACAAAGAGGAACGGGTTATCATTCCTTTGACAGATGGGAAGTCAGTACCCTATATTGAGCCTTTAGGAGAAGAGGACCTAGACAGAATTTACATGTGCACTATCCAGGACCCTGAAGTTATACAACCAACAAAGGAGGGCATTATTAAGTGGGAAGATGCTCAATCTATAAGTGATACAACTAGCATGGCATGTGACAATTGGGCACATGAGACATATGAGTTGGTGGGAAGGTAGTTAAGAGGCTCTATGACAAGGGTAGCAAAGGCATGCTCAATCAAGTGCCTAGGAGGAAAGAAAATGCCAAGTTATTCTAGAGGATCCAACCATGATGTTTTCCTACAAGAAATGGAGACTCAGTGGAGAAATGAGGTCGAGAGGAGGAGGATGCTCAACTATACCTTGCTCGGAACCACACATGTTGGTGGGAAACCCATCACAGTATCCTTTTAGAGTGGCATGAAGTGAGGATTGTGTTCTCTATTAGTTTTTCCCAGAGTAGTGCACCTTCTATCATTTGATATTATCATGGGAAGGAGTCCGCCTCATTTCACGTCCAAGCATGTGAGAAGGCCTATATGAAAGGTGTGGAAGAATTTCCACCTTCTTTATGGGTGCATAAGTTGTACTCCACTTTATAAGGTTGCTCGTGAGCATGGTACATTCACTCAGAGATGTGCTATTAGACAGGAAATTGGTAGGAGTTGACGGTTGACCTCCTTCAAGATTTTGAATATCAAAGCACTAAACCATTAGTGGATGAGGAATTATAGGTTATTAAGTTCCTAATGATGGGAGATAGTGCCATGGTAGAGGATAGAATACTATAATTATTGGGTGAACCTAGTTTAGAAGAAATCTTTGATGAGGAAGAATCAAAGGAGATACAACTTGAGTGTGCATGCATGGAGAAAGAGAAAGGAAAATTGGTCTATGTGATCGATGGTGAAGAAGTGGAGAACTTGGATGTTAACCATACTATGGGTACACATGAAGTAATAGATAGTGTTGATGAGCAAGCACGTGCCTACCATGAACCACTCAAAATAAATAAGGTTAACATTGGCTCAGAAACAGAACCTAAGGAGGCTACTATTGGGGACTATTGGTCAAAAAAGGAGGTTTTAAAGATCATTGATCTATTGTGAGTTTCAGGACTTATTTCCATGCGGGTACCATGAGCTTAAAGGAGTTCACCACTCCTTGGGGGAAATGAAAATCAAGCTAAAGGAAGGAGCACGCCTAGTTTGGAAGAGATAGACAAAATGATCACATCAAGCATCATTGAGGCTGTTAAGGAATCAGAATGGATAAGCCCAATGGTTATTAGCATTAAAAAGGATGGGAGGATAAGGATCTATGTTGATTACAGATATTTGAATGCGGTATGTGTCATTGATCCCTTTCCCACCCCTTTCACTGAAGAAATCCTGGAGGGAGTAGCTAGGCGTGAGATCTATTCCTTCACGGATGGATTCTCAGGGTATCATCAAGTTAGAATTGCAAAAGAGGACCAAGAAAAGACAAATTTCACCACTAAATGGGGAATTTTTTCCTACATGGTCATGCCTTTTGGACTAAAGAACGTGCATGTTGTGTTTTTGCGCATTATGGTGCAGGCATTTCAGGATTTTATCCATAAGTTCCTTCAGGTCTACCTTGATGATTGGATGGTATATGGATTAGTGAGGGATCATTGTGACAATTTGTGGTTGATGTTCGAGAGATGTCAGCAGTTGCGCATATCCCTCAACATCAAGAAATTTCTCTTCGCTACTCCATTTGGAACTCTGATAAGGCATATCATATGTAAGGAAGGTTTGTTGGTGGATCCTTCCAAAGTTACCATTATTGTGGGATTAGGGGAGCCTACCAGCTAGAGCACAGTGCATGGATTCCTTGGGCATACAGGGTATTACCAGAAATTTATTAAGGGGTATGCCAAGATCGTTGCACCATTGGAAGAGTTATTAAAACATAAAAGTGCATTTCACTGGGGAGAGGCACAAGAGATGGCGTTTGATACATTGAAGAATAATCTTATCACTGTGTGCATATCATGCTTTCCTTCTTAGGACAAGCCATTCCATGTACATCTTGATGCTTCGGGGATGGCGATTGGGGAAATCTTAGCACAACCTAGAGAAGGAATTTTTTACCACCCCTTGTGTTTTTCTAGTAGGAATTTAACACCATAAATAGAACTATACTACTACCGAGCGCAAAGCATTGTCCATGATCTACGCCCTACACAAATTTAGGCAATATCTACTGGCAATGCCCTTTATCTTCTACATGGACCACATGGCATTGAATTACTTGGTAAACAAGCCCATTTTACAAGGGCGCATATGTCAGTGGGTCTTGTTGTTCCAAGAATTCGAGTTTACGGTAGTTGTGAAACTGGGTAAGAGTAATTTGGGACCTAACCATTTATCAAGGATTGACTCAGGGGAGGACACGCAGATCATTGAGGATACAATGCCATATGCACAACTATTTAGATTGTGGTGTGCACCCTCTGACTTGGAAGATATATTTGTATTTCTCAAAATGGGTGTGGCACTGGAAGGAATGAGGACTTTGGAAAGAAATCAGTTAGTAATACATGTCGTGACTTATATGTTAATTGGTGGAGATTTATACAATCTAGGTCATGATGAGGTTTTGCACCAGTGTGTGTTAGAGCATGAACGTGTTGCAATCATGGAGGAAGCACATGGTGGGATTATAGGAGGGCACTATGTAGGGAATGCAACTACACACAAGATCCTTCTAGCAGGGCTTTGGTGGGAAAGCATCTACCATGACTGTATTGAGTTTTGCAAGGCTTGTGACCATTGCCAGTGCCTTGGAAAACCAGGAAGAAGAGATGAGATGCCCTTGAGACCAATAGCTAGCACAGAACCATTTGAGAAATGGGAAATTGATTTTGTAGGACTGATTTCACCTCCGCATGAAGGACTGGCTCATGATGTATCACTACATGCATAGATTTTCTTACAATGTGGGAAGAAGTAGCACCTATAAGGGATTGCATAGAGGAAACAATTGTTAGGTTCTTGTGGTAAAATATAATCAGCAGATATGGATGTCCGCTGAGTTTAACAAGTGATAGGGGTACTCATTTCTTGAATGAGATAGTTAGAATCTTGTTGGTAGAATTCATGGTAGCCCACCAAAATACTACCCCTTATCACCCCAAGCTAATGGAACCACTAAAGCATTTAATAAGATACTGAGTCACACACTGACCAAAATTTGTGATGTGGGAAGAAAGGACTGCGATGATAAAGTTTTTGTTGTGTTATGGTCATACCGGACTACTTATAAAAGACTGAATAAGGCCACACCTTTTCAACTGGTGTTTGGCATGGAAGCAGTATTACCCATTGAATTCATGTTACCATCAATACATATAACGCGTGTAGGAGGATTAGTTGATGAACAAACACTTGAGGAGAGGATCAATAATTTAATGTAGTTAGATGAGAGAATCAATAAGATGAAAGTAATTCACTAGAATAACTTTACATAAACCTTTGCAAACAAATGAGCAGCAATATCATATATTATTATGGAACTCAATGAAATACAATGAGAATGGGCCTTGCTTATATAGGCAAGGAATAACAATCTAAGAACCAGTCAAGGTCGTAGATCAAGCCATAAATCAAGGAAAGAACTAGTCATCAAAGAACTAGTCAAGTCCATAGATTTAGGAGAGAACTAGACATCAAGGATCTAGTCAATACCATAGATCAAGGAAAGAACTAGTCAATACCATAAATCAAGGAAAGAACTATACCTAACAACTAGATAATATCTCCTAATATCTAAATAAATAAAAAGAAATATCCACACACATAAGTGGGTGAGGATAAATACAATAAAGGTAAATAATGTACCTAGGTGAACATGAGCTAAGGTAAATACCTACTCTAACACCCCCCCTCAAGTGAAGCTAGGGGCCAAAATAGAAGTGGCATGTCCACAGTATGAGTCCCAACAACTAGGCCTGATGAGGTACTCATGTACAATATATCCATGAAGAAATCTCGAACCAAAAGAAGGAAAGAATCCTGCTAGAAGGAAAGAGAAAGAAGAAGAAGGAAGATGTTCTCACGAACACCCCCCAAGAACAACTTCTGAAACCCCAAGCATTCCACGCAACTCAAGGTAGCGAGGTGATGCAAAAGGCTTCGTAAAGATGTCTACAACCTGCTGCTGAGTCGGAATGTACTCCAAGCAAAGAACTCCATCCTGAATGTGCTGACGAATGAAGTGGATGTGTATCTCAATATGCTTGGTCCGTTAGTGCTCAACTAGGTTGCGAGAAATGTGAATTGCACTTTGGTTGTCACACCAAAGTACAGTCGGTGAATCCTATGGGAATCCAAACTCTGTCAATAACTGTCGAAGCCAAAGAATCTACTAACTCGCTATAACTGGTGCCCTGTACTCTGCCTCTGAAGATGAAAGTGCAATAGCCTGTTGCTTTTTACATGCCCAAGCAACTGGAGAAGAACCAAGACAAAAAATATAGCCAGAAGTGGAACGCCTGTCATCAATAGAACCTACCCAATCTGAATCTGTATACCCAACCAACTGAGTAGAACCCCTAGTGTAGTGTAGGCCAAAGTGGGAAGTGCCATGCAAATAGCACAAAATCCTTTTAGCAGCCTGTCCAGTGACTACTATGAGGAGAATGTGCAAACTGAGATACAAGCCCTACTACAAATGAAATATCAAGGTGAGTATGGGTCAAGTACATGAGACTCCCAACAAACTTCCTGTACAATGTAGGATCACAAAGTTGTGTGGTACATGTGAAAGTAAGAGTAACCCCAGACTAAAAAGGAGATGGACTTGGCTTGCAATCATCCATATCAAAGCACCGAAGAAGATCATGGGTGTATTTTTACTGACTCAAATGAATCCCTGAATCTATCTGAGAAATCTACAAACCAAGGAAATAATGTAATAACCCAAGATCTGTCATGTAAAACTGTGTAGAAAGAGCCCTCTGAATAGTCTGAATGTGGGAAGAAGAGCTTCCAGTAAGTAACATATCATCAACATACAAGACAAGTATCACAATATCCTCACCAACATGCTGGAGATACACTGTATGATTGGAGTGGCAACAAACAAAACTAGTAGATAGAAGAAAAGAATCCATCTTCTCATACCAAGCCCGAGGGGCTTGTTTGAGACCATAGAGAGACCTTCGGAGCCTACAAACAAGAGAAGAATCCTGAACAAATCTAGCAAGTTTGCTCCATGTATATTTCCTCTTGTAAATCTCCATGTAAGAAGGCACTCTTCACATCCATCTGGTATATGGGCCACCCCTATGATGCAACAATAGCAAGTACAAGGTGTACAGAATCCATCTTGGAAATGGGTGTAAAAGTCTCAGAGTAATCAATACCTTCAACTTGTGAAAAACCCTTTGCAACAAGATGAGCCTTATACTTGTCAATGGACCCATCAGCTGCATATTTGGTTCGGTATACCCACTTACACCTAACCATATTTCTTCCTTTAGGAAGAGATACCAAATCCCAAGTATGATTCTTCATCAAAGAAGAATACTCAGATGCCATCACATCATCCCACTCTTGTATCCCATGAGCCTTTGAAAAAGACTGTGGATCCTCAGAAACTTCCTGACACAAAATTCCAGAACCTGTAGAATGTGCGTGATGATGCCTAGTGGGTGGAAGATCCTCTATGAAAGGTGTTTACCTCAGAAACTGTAGTACGATCCCACTTAGGCATAATGACAACATCAGTGGGAATAGGATCCTCAATGACATCTATAACCTCCTCATTAATCTCCTCAAAGAAAGGATCCTCAAGATGAGATAAAGAAGAAGTGGGCATGGAAGAAGATGAAGAATCATGAGGAGTGAAGTGCTCATCAAACTGAACATGTGTTTGAAAAATAACATCATGAGTATCAGGATCTAAAAGTTGATAAGCTCTCATGTCCTCACAATACCCTACAAAGATCAAGGGTTTACTCTTCTTATCCAAATCTTTCCTTTTCTTCTTTGGCACAAAGGCCCAAGCATGGCTCCCAAAGACTCAAAAAAATGAGACATCTGGCTTAGTGTTGGACCAAGCTTCCTCTGGAGTCAAATGCTCAAGTGCTCTGTGTGGTGTGTGATTCTGAATATAGTTAGCACACTTAACTTCTTTTTTCCAATAGATAGGAGGTAAATCTCTAGAATGCATCATACAGTTAGCCATTTTCTTCAAATTTATATTCTTCCTTTTCTACTAATCCATTCTGTTGTGGAGTATGAGGAACAAAATGCTGGTGAATAATGCCTTGAGTTTCCAAAAATTCAGAAAACTCATTGCTGAAGTACTCCCCCCCATTATCAGTGTGAAGGTTCTTTATGCAACTAGAAGATTGTTTCTTGACCAAAGCCTTGAAGACTTTGAAGTGTGAAAAAACATCACTTTTTTACTTGAGAAAATAAACCCAAGTACGCCTCGAGAAATTATCAATAAATGTAAGTGCATACTTAGCTCCATTGAAAGAGGGGGTAGGAAAAACCATCAAGTCACTATGCACAAGCTCAAGTGGTGAAGAAGCTCTCTTAGAAAAATTCTTAGGAAAAGGATCTTGGTGTTGTTTCCCTAATGCACAACCATGAGAAAACTCCCTCAAGACAAGAAACTATAGGAAGACCATCTACCATACCATGAGTGCTCAACTCCTTCAAATATTTGTAATTAAGATGTCCAAATATTTCATGCCAAAGCTTACTCTCTGAATCTGCATGAGAAACCAATCCTATGTCCCTATAGAAGAAGTGTCATCAAAACCCTCAAAGTGATATAGTCTAGAACTATGATCAACAATACCCTGAGCAACAAGTGAATAAGGCTCCAACAAAGTTCTTACTTCTGCCCCATGTGGTGTAAAAGTCACTGTTTTCCCTTGACCAGAATGACAAATTTGATATACATAAAGTAAATTTGTAGTGATGTTAGGAACATATAGTGCATCTTGGATACTGCCACCATCAAGTTGTATATCACCTTTTCCCTCAATAGAAAGAAAGGAAGAATCTCCAACCTCAATTTTGGAAGTAGAACTCAAACCTAGAGAAACAAAAGACTCCTTGGAAGAAGTCATGTGATGAGAAGCACCAGAATCTATAACCCAACTGTCTGCAAGTGGTGACTGAGATCTCCCAACAACATTAAGTGTTTTTCCATGCTGATTAGAAGGAGGTGGAGTGGAGATAGAAATTTTTTGTTTCTTGACTGCATCCTCTAAGGCTTGCATTCACTTATAACACCTATGTTCTTCATGACCACTACCCCCACAAAAAGAGCATGAAAGGCTAGACTTATTCTTGGATTTAGAAGACTCCTTGGGTTTAGAGTTGTTTTCTTTGGGTTTAGGAGCATTTTGAGATGGAGAAGGGGTGGATTTGGTTTTAATTTTTGGTTTTCCCTTTCCCTTAGGATTAGATGCAACTAATGCCTTTTGAGAGGTGGAAGACTCAAGGTGAGACAATTTGGATTCTTCCCTAGTAAGTCTTTCACAAAATGTTTCTAAGTCAGACATTTTGAATGTGTCACCTAAGGCATCCATGCTAGAGAAAAAGGTAGAAGAAAAGATTTGAAATGGTCCTCTCAACTTGGATAGAATCAAGTAAACACACTCTTCATATTTCTTATCTCTTCCACTCCCCTTCAATTGTGTCAACAAATGCTTGAACTTGGTAAGATAGTCTATAATTGTTGGAAAATCTTCAGGATTAAGAGAGGTGATCTCAATTTCAAGTTGCATGGCTCTCATATGATCCACCTTACCAAATAAATCCTCCAATTTCTCCCATATTTTGAAAGGAGAGTCACATTTTTCCAAATGAAACAAAATACTGTCACTTACATAAGTTCCTATCAAACCCATACACTCATCAAATTTGCACTGGTACTGAAATTTCTCATATTCTCTAGTGAACACTAGTTGTTCTGAAGAAGTTAAAGCCCATAATCCTTTCCTTAATTATTATTTCCATTCTTGGTTTCCATGTGTGGTAATTATGTGTTGTTAATGGCTCAACATGATCTAATGAAGAAGTAGATAAAGACGCCATCCTCAAAAAATCACCAAAAGAAATGCAAGAACCAAGCAATGCAACAAGAGCCCCCCAGATTTTGGCACTTTATAATGAGTGTGTGTTACAATATGGCACTTTATAATTATAGTGTGATTCTCAAAATAAATATTTCCAATGGAAAGAGCATGAAAAAACAAGCACTTTTGTAAAAAATGACACTCAAAACCGAGTTACCAATCAAAAGATACAAGCTTTTCAATATTATGCTCTACTATTTATTTTAGTTGCCACTAAAACAGAATAAAATGATCTTGCCTTCACCACACAAATAAAATGAAAGGGGGCTGGAGTTAAACACCTACTAGTAAAAAGGAAAGATCTAAGTCCTCTCATATGACCATACCATATACCAGGGGCTAAGGATTTCAATGGGTGTTCAAAAAAGTCCTAGTGTAGATCTGAAAACCAATTTTTTTGGGGTTTCATTCCTCAGAAATGGTCGAGTTTACAATATGTAATCATTGAAAATTGACTACCTCCATATATAGTCAAGTTTATAGTCGATCATGGTTTTGTCACCTTCCGGGTCCAATGGAAGGATCTATTTTACATAAAAATACAAGCAGAATACAAAATATGAATAAATACCAAATATGTGAATATACAAAGAACTTATTTACAAAATAAAACTTATAGACGGATATCAGTAGCAATCTCTTGTTTTGATACCATAAAATGAAGATAACTAAATTATACTAAGCCAATAACATAGATGTCAATCAAACACCATGCTCAATATGATGAAAGTAATTCTCCAGAATAACTTTACAAGTTTACATAAACCTTTGCAAAAAAATGAGCAACAATATCATATATCATTATGGAACTCAATGAAATACAATGAGAATGGGCATGCTTATATAGGCAAGGAATAACAATCTAAGAACCAGTCCAGGTCGTAGATCAAGTCATAAATCAAGGAAAGAACTAGTCATCAAAGAACTAGTTAAGTCCATAGATTTAGGAGATAACTAGACATCAAGGATCTAATCAATACCATACTAACAACTAGATAATATCTCCTAATATCTAAATAAATAAAAAGAAATATCCACACACATAAGTGGGTGAGGATGAATACAATAAAGGTAAATAATGTACCTAGGTGAACATAAGCTAAGGTAAATACCTACTCTAACACTATATACTTGATTCAAGCAGTTGCCAGTTACAAGCGCTAGATGGAACACGGTTACTAGACAATTTCAATGAGAGTAGGTTGAAGCCCTACTATAAATAAGTCTTCCTTGTGTTTGTAAATAAGGTAGTATTTCCATTTAGCCTAGGATTTCCCTTAATGCATTTCCTTTCTTTATGTTTCCCTTTCTCGTTGTTTGTTCCCTTTCTTTTTGTTGTTGTGTGCACGTTGTGCACTGGTAGCCACTTATTTCAAAAGTTTTCTATGAGCAAAGGATGGCACATCTATTTTTGTGTGGGGTGGAGTGATGTGACAAGTATTATAAGTTGGTAGAGAAGTTTTGCTTTAATGTCTCGGGTTAAAGGATCAAAAGTGCGTAGTTTGGAGGAGTGCACATAGAAAAGGTGAACATAAGGAGTTTTGGTGTCAGGAAGACTTTACAAAAACCACGTACAAGGGTGAGAAGCACAGGAACAACATGAGGTAGGTGATGTCAAAAATCAAGGTAAGGACGGAAGAAGTGCCTTCAACGCTGCAAGTACTCATGTAAGGATCTTCAGTCAGTAAGGGTTTTTGCGCACCAGAAGGTTATAGAAGTTCTTACGCAAGATTGGGCACGGGGTAAAAGCGCTGAAGGTTGCTTTAGAAGAAAAATATACCTTTATTGCAAAGGTATGTTGGTAGGTGACATGGCATTTATTATAGAAAAGAAGCAAAAATCTATAAGTATAAGGTCGGGGTACATTATTGTTTACCTTGCATTTGTGATATTGATGAGCTCTTGCGAACTAGGGCATCCTTAAGAAAACTTTTTATGGAAAAAGGGTTGTGAAGATTTGAGTGCATAGATAGCTTGTTCAACAAACCGAGGTGGAAAAAAAGTACACGGGTGTGAGGGAGAGGGTTATAGGAGTTTTCAAATCCCACAAGTGAATACGTCATCTTGTGGAAAGAAGGGTTTTCCAGGTTAGGGTTTCGCAGCTAGGGCACAGGATTGAAGGGATTTTTGTGAAAGGGTAAAGCTATAGAATTGATCAGAGCTAGGATTAGAAGGAAGAAAGAACTTTTAGTGACCCGACAGAGAAATGGCACCAAGGAAAGTAGCAATCGTTTCACCAAATAATGGCAAGGGAAAATGGAAACAAGTTGTTTCCACCAGTTTCAACAAGGAAGGGTACACAGAGATGTAATACCTAGATGGTGTATTTCTTGGAAAATAATAGGTATCTCATGTTAGAAAGATGATCGTAAGTGAATACAACCATCAGACAAGCACCACAGAGAACGAGATGGCATTGGAACTGGTTCTCCCTACAAACAAAAGGACACTAGATGGAATGCCTATCTACGATGATGTGGTAAAGGTGAATATGGATAAGGGTAGGTTATTACAACTCTATGAGTTGCCCTATTTTGGCAAGCTTGAGTGAATGTACCAATGGTTAATGTCACTCGTACACGAAGATAATTTCTACTTCACAGGATGTATGATGCGGATAACTCCCCAACTGATTTCCAAAATTACTGGTCTTAGATGTGAGGGAGAATCGTTTGATGATGAATTGGATGATAAGGAGGCCATCAAGAAGACTGTTTAAGCTTATGACTACAAGAAGGTGTCACGATACTTTGACATCTCTGCGATGTCCAACCCTGTAATGGGGATGGCCACGCGCTTAGTCACAAAACTAAATGGGCATGAGAAATGGACGTAGATCAATAAGGGTTGGTTGAATGTTTGTTGGAAGATCTCAGAGGGGACCATCTATAACCTCTTGGCGTTTATAGCAGAGGAAATCATCAGTATCGTGCACGATGGAGAAAATATCATGTTTGGTAACGTCCTCCTTTTCGGAGATTGGAGTGCCCAATGGGCCAGATAAATTTGTGTGGTTGTGTTGGGAAATTAGTGTTCATAGTGTGAACATATGGTTTGAATATTAGTATTATTTAATAATTAAATAATATGTGAGTGTGCACAATTAGTTGTCATGCACAAATCATAGAGATAGGAATGTGTGAGAATATCTTGGGATTGGGAGTAAGACTAGGGAATAAAGGAAAGATATGGGGATAAAATGATAAGACTTGACTCCATGACTTTAGGAGAAAATAATTATATAAAATGCCCTCTCATATTCAATAGAAATTACTCCATTCTATTTACATTTGGTTTCTATCTTCTATAGTTGTCATTTCATGTATTGATTTCAATTAATTATTGCTTAATTTATTTATGCAAATCTAGAGATTTAGCATTATCTGGTATCATAAAAGGAAAGGAAAAGCTATGAGAGTGATTACAGGACAAAACCGCAGCCTCTAGGATGCAGATCTGAGATTTTTGAAGCTTCTGTCGCCATTTTCTAGATTCTAAACTTCCAAAAAATGACTGGTAAATCATGTTTTTCTCAAAAACCCAAATTTAGAATTTTGTGAAATTTTTTGAGTTTGTTTATTTGTATTATGAGAAACTTTTGTAAAAAAATTACAGAAACCCAGTTCTTATTTTAAGAGAAATCGTGGAAAAAATTATGACATTACTGATTATTCTGTAAAAAAATAGTTAATGATTTCCCGCAACTAAACTCTGATAAGCTTTATTATTTTGGTTAAATATAAAGTTGATTATTATTGTAAGGGTGCATTTTTTACTGTGTTCAACACCCATCATGGAAATCCCTCTAGATAAATTTTATGGATTAAATTTTCACACATGGAAGGTGAAAATACAAATGCAACTAATGAACAAAAATCTATGGGGAATTATAAATGGAAAAGAAACTGAACCAACTGATGCAAAAAAAATTACTAGAGTAGTAAACCAGGGATGATAAAGCAAAATCCATTATTGGGCTTACTTTATCTGACATTGAGTTGCATTATGCAGACTTAGAAAAAAAGTCTAAAGACATATGGGATTTGCTTAGTCAGGCATTTGGTGCAAAAGCTATGAATGCTAAATTTACACTTAAGTTACAGTTATTCAAGTTGAAAATGAATGAGGGTGCAACTATGTCAAGTCACATTAATGATCTTAAATCTCTTCTAAGACAACTGACATAAGTAAGTGCTCAAGTAGATGATGAAGATGTAAAAGCTATTTTGTTAAATAGCTTACCTCCAAAATACAGTAATGTAGTTTTTACTCTTGGTCAAATGCCTTCTCATTCACTTGAGGTATGATTTCTACATTATTAGCTGAAGAGAAAAGAACAAAAGAAGATATTGAGGAAGAAACTGCCCTCTATACAAAGAAAAAGTATCCTAGTTCTTCAAGAAAAAAAAAAGAATTAGAATGCTTTTATTGCAAGAAAAAGGGACATAAGTCTTTTTTGTACTATTCATGCCAAAGATATTTTATCAGGTAAGCTCAAGATGGATGAGGCCTATGCAGCTAATGAAGAAAGCACTAAAGAAGAATAAAAACTTGAACAGAAGGAAGATGAAGATGACTACTTACCACTAAGTAGCATCACTCAATGGAGGCAGGAGGCAATGGAGGAAGGAGGGTGATCAACGCCTCTCATCAGTCACCAACGATGGGGCCGCATTTTGCTATGGTGACTTCATTTTTAGTTGTGTTTGACTTCAGCATGTGTGGTAGTAAATAAGAACATATGGATAATTCATGTTCATAGATAGGAACATATTGTCCTATATTTTATTCTCTTTTGTAAAATATGGATGGGGAAACGTGTACGCTGCTATGAAAGTGGTTGGTGGTCCACTAGAAAACCAATTTGAGAGTTTGTGAATCTCTTTAAAAATCACATACAAAGTGGTTAATAGTTCCACTAGAAAACATATTGGAGTTGATGGTACTCTTTGAAAACCATCGTATTGTAGAACATGAGCAGGTACTAGACATAACTCACCCATGTTCACACTAAGGGGGTGAATGTTAGGAAATTAGTGTTCATATTGTGAACATATGGTTTGACTATTAGTATTATTTAATATTTAAATAATATGTGAGTGTGCACAATTAGTTGTCATGCACAAATCATAGAGATAGAAATGTGTGAGAATATCTTGGGATTAGGAGTAAGACTAGGGAATAAAGGAAAGATATGGGGATAAAATGATAAGACTTGACTCCATGATTTTAGGAGAAAACAATTATATAAAATGCCCTATCATATTCAATAGAAATTACTCCATTCTATTTACATTTGGTTTCTATCTTCTATAGTTGTCATTTCATGTATTGATTTCAATTAATTATTGCTTAATTTATTTATGTAAATCTAGAGATTTAGCATCAAGTAGTACCAAAATGATAACCCCTCCCCTGCCAAAATATTTTAAAAGTACACTTGCAACACCACGACGGCCACCCACAAGGCGCGCCTAGAAAAATGGTATAACTGGATGTGTGATGCTTTCGGCGCCAAGTGGAGGATACCTAAGTAGTTACTTGTTTTATTGCAAGGCGAATCTGAATTCGTGGTATACCAACATTTTTGCATTGGCAATTTTACTCTAGCAGATGGCACCAAGGGTCCTTGGTGGAAATTTTCATTCACCTTCACAGCACAATACTTCCAGGACGGAGTCAATAGATTCAAAAAGGCAAAGAAACTAAGGTTTGACCTCAACACGGTAGACCAGGATTACCCCGAGCTATGTAGGACATTGATATATCCCAAGAAGCGCGCCCATGTGGAGAATTATGTCTCCTATGATGTACATGTGGTGAAGCCAGTAACATTGCCTGTTTCTAGGAGCACCACAACAAGGTTATACCTGCGCATAAGGCTGAAGTATGAGAAGGGCGCTTATGTTAAAAATGATGTCTCTATCCTCGAAGACCCCACCATAAGGAAGAAGGTCATGCTGAGGAAAAGGGAGAGAGAGGAGGCCCTTGAGAAAAAGGCACCAAGTGCACAGATAGAGTAATTTTTAGGTGCGCGGGAGTCAGATGTAAGGATGAGCACATATGCATGGAGGAAGAAGTCCCCCGCATAAGAGAAAGAGAAGACACCTGAGGAAGAGACGTCAAAGCAAGAGAAGCCCTCTGAAAAAAAAGAGTCTCCAGAAAGAGAGGATTTTCCTAGAGAGGAAGAAAAAGAAGATTCCCCTATATTGGAATCACCAATTAGGAAGAAACAAGGGATAACAGAAAAAGTGGACTCAGAAGAAACATAGATCATGGAGGCCGACAAGGGCGACGAGGATGATGAAGAGCACGGTGAGGCTTGGGACCATCCTGTGTACGATGTACACGAGTCAAAGGAGGAGGGAAATGAAGAGAAGGATGAGGATGAAAGAGGCGCTCACAGAAAAGGGGGAAGTGAGGAGGTCAACATGAAGGATCAAAGGACTCCAAGCCTGACCAAGGAGCAGAAAGAGGATGTCGTAGAAAGGGAGGTATCAGGCATCATAAAATACTTGGTGGATCAAGAGGTTGAGCACAATGTCGAAGAAGTACTCAAGGAGACGAAGGGAAACAAGAGTGTAGAAAAGGAGTATGTAAGCATGGGCAGAGATCCCGGCCTGGCGGTAAGCTTCCCAAAGGCATCGCACATAGAAGGAAAGGGTATGGCAACGGCACAAGAACAAGGGATGACCTACATCAATGATCTAAATAAGGTATTGAGCACACGTTTCCAAAGTACCGTGCCTTCATACCAAATCCTTGCATGGTCTTCTTTCGATGAAGATGGTGTGTACCCACGCACAAGGAAGATGTTGTCTTGGGATTTTGAGTCCCACGTTGATGAGCCCAAGTTTGAGATCAACCATGAGGCGTTGATAAAGATACTAGATACCAAGGGAGTAAACCCTTTGGTGAATGCTTAGCAACTATCAGATGAGCAAGTTTGTAACACACTCAACAAGGTATTAGTGGAGGTTGAAGCGAGGCTCTTCAGGAGGAATGACAGAGTAAGGATCTTGGAAAAAGAGCTTGAAAAGAAAAATGAAGAGATCATTGAAAAGGACATAGATCTAAAGTAGGAGGAGTTGATCAGTGCACAATTAAGGCATGAATTAAGGGAGGAAAATGCAAAGGTGCGAGAGATCCATAAGAAGATAGACTATTTCAGACGCCATAATCTTGAAGCACCCATACCTAGCCCTGCCTAAGAAAAAATCAGAGTCGACCATGCAATGCTTGGAAGACCTAGCCCGCATCCTCACCATGAATATGCAACTGCTCAAATTGGAATCAACAGAAGAGGCATTAGCGCGCCAGAAGGAGGAAGAGAAACTAAATATCGAGGAGACAGTTACTCGGCATTCTGAGATCCTTGTAGATGTGAAGACCGTTGCACAAGTGGCTAAGGTTGTTTATGACAATTATGCTGACAGAGATAGGGTAGCAAACATACTAGTTACAACACATGAGGCAGATTTGGAGGAGTTTCAAGTAAACAAAGGAAACAGGTCGGATCAGGATAAGATCCTAGCCGAAGTTCAGAAAAAGTTGGAGGAAATCGAGACCTTGTGGGGTTGGATTAAGAATCGACTTAAGGAACTATATCCCCAAGTCACCCGCAGAATGGACGCACTAGATGATCTTAGCAAGTAGCTAGAAGGAATTATAGACACGTTGAATGCTAAGAGCAACATCTTGAGTTTTGATGAGGTGAGTGCTCTAGTGGGTGACCTACTTTAACAAGCACAGAGTGAGGCGGATGCCTGGGAAAAAATTGATACAACAGTAAAGAAAGAGTTCCCACTCCTCCTACATCAGTAGCAGATTATTCCATTCTTTATTCAGATTGTCCATGTCCCACTGTTCTTTATTCTTTGAAAAAAGTAGGATGTTTCCGAGGACGGAGAACACGCTTAGTGTGGGGTGATGTTGGGCCCTGAAATATTGGCTAAGTACCAAAGGGCGCATGCGCATAGGATAAATGGATTTAAGTGAAACCAGGAAGCGCATGGGAAATAGAACAAGGGTTTAAAAGACTTAGCCATATTTGGCATTCTAGAGGCACTTGAGGAAAAACATGAGGACCCAACTAGGCATGATGAGTGGATAAGGTGTCATCCTGGAACCTTGGAGGTCAAGAAAAGGATATTCCATGCAAGGAATATTCCTAGAAGACATCATTGTAGAGAGTGGAGGTTTTGCAAAGGGATAACCATTCACCAATGGAGGACCACATCAACACTTGGCACGCGATCTGTCCAGGAGAGAAGGCATAGTGATGGGTGTTGATCTTATAAAGAGAGATGCTCGGGCTAAAGACAAAGGAGACACAAAGAGAATAATAGAGGAGAAGATAGAAGAGGGAAGACATAAAGAATAAGAAGCAAAGTAACAATGTGTTGTAGTAATGTTAGGGTTTAGAGCACGTAGTGCTAAGGGTTATAAGGGATGTCATAAACCTCTGTATGGTACTAGGATCTGTAATAAGGGTTAAAATGAGAAAAGTATAGTTGGGATCTCATATAGGGAAGGATTTATGGGAGTTAGGTCCCTGTCATTTACTGTATATGGTCTGAGATGACCCTTTTAACTATAATGTGGCTACCTGAACTATGTTAAATCCATATATCTTTGGGTTCAATTTGAATATTTTGCTTAAGGGTGTAAACCCTCATGTCATTTGACTTATCATGGCTTAGATCCAATTTATTATGCTTCTTGCAATGTTCTGTAGCTTTTGTGATGCACTAATGTTAGATCTACTAGTTGCATTTTCTACCTCTTTAAATAAGTGAATGTACTCTTGCTTCTGTAAATCATTCTCCATTAATTGTGGAACCTTCTCACAAAGCTCACATAAAGGAGGGGCTTGGTGCCCGCGCGTGCCTTGGGTGAGCGTCCAACGCCCGCTGAGTGATAGGTTGGCGCACTCTGGGTTAGTAAGGTTATTAAGGGTAAATAAATGACTACAGATAATTTGAAACTGCTTAAGGGTTTTTGAAGGACTGATTCACCCCCCCTCTCAATCCATTATGTTTCCAAAAAATCTAGCATCTAAAATTGTGTTCTTATATGTCTATAGCTTCATCTTCGGTAATTGAAGTTATGTGATTACATTTGTGTAACATATTAGGGTCATTTGTGCAACATATTAGGGATATTTCTTCATCTTCTTTTCTTGGGGACATAAAAAAGGGGTTACTTCGATTAATTTGAGTTGCCCTTGCAATTCCTACATAGCAATACTCTAAATAAGTATGCAACCCTCATAGTTCTTTACTTGATGTACGTGTGTAAAATGTATATCATAATTTGTTTTGGCAATGAATACCCCAATAGGACCTCCGACACTTGGCAATGATCTTTGGTCTGATGTAGCTTTGCAAATTGGCCTAAGGCGACCTTAAAGGTTGTAAACAGACTTAGAACTAATTGATATGATTGAGAGAGAGATTTAGCGATTGGGTGCTTTGGTGTGATCTCCTAGGTAGTCCCCAAAGATGTGAGATAAAAGGCCTTTTAAATTTGTTGCATGAATGTGTTGTCATGGGTAAACTTTTTTGAAAGGTTTTCTCACTCAATCGACACTACGCTGACTAGGGTTAATTGTGAATTTAAAAGTTTCTTTTAGAGCTTTGAAGGACAAAGTTGTCGACTTAAGACAAAGTCACCCAAATGACATTTTCTATCATGGCTAATTTCATTTTGGTGAAGTGTAAATTATAGTATGTCAGTTAAAGATGTTGGTTAGATGCTCAAAGATGTGTTTTATATGCTAAAAGTAGGCTTTTGATTGGGCAATGATAGATAACAAGTGTGACCTAGTGGCATGTACAAACTAGTCATTTAAGTGCACAATGATTGATGGGTTGTGATAAATGCCTAGGATTAATTGCCAATTGTTATAGGTGTAGATTTAGATATCTTCATTAAATACTCCATTTAGGTGTAGATTTAGATATCGACATTAAATACTCCATTTTAATATTCATGAAAGCGGGAATGATATTACAAATAATGAAGCAATTTTGGTTTCAATGATTCTATTGGATTCAACCATGTGAGTCTGAAATAAGATTTATTGATCTCTTCATGAATACCTCTATTAATTTCTTGTATGGTGAGTTGAGGAGCATTAATATATATCAATGTCCAACTTCTAAAGGAGACTTATAACTCTTGCATACCAAAAAGATTTGCATCCTTGTTTCATTTAAGTTGCATGGAAGATTAAAGTGTCAACTAAGGATAATTATTCTAACCAAAAAATAATTAAGTGAAGAAGCATTCTTTTGGCTTGAATGTTCTTTCATAACATGAAGATGAAAACTATTTCAATACACTTATAAACATTTTGCCTGTGAAGTATGCACCCTTGTATGAGAGTAAGTAACATTCCAAACAGTCAAAACTTTGTTACGATATCTTGAAATTGAAATTGAAAATATTGTCTTTCCAAGAAGATTAAAAGGCAATCTAGCAAAAATCACATCCAAATATATTTAAGAACATATTACCTAACCATTTTCACCTCAAAAATTGTTTAACACATAAGGTTGATTTTAAAGACTTGTAATTAAATGTGACAACAAAACAACATGTCATTTGCAATTACTAAAATAGCAATGTAAATAACAAAAAGACTACATGCACCTCCAAAGCGGCCCCACCTCCCTCTGGCCGTGTCCTTAGGAGTAACAAGGATATGGAAATGGTTCACAATCTTTTGCACATATTCTCCTCAAAATGGAAATGCTGGAAAATGAGGTAGAAAGTATTAAGAAAGAGTTGCATCAGTTAAATAAGTAAAAAGAGAAAAGAGAGATGAATGAGGATGCAGGGTTTGGCACTGATCAAACTGATGAAATATACAAAAAATTGAACTCCCTGGATAATAGAGTGGGGAGGTCTAAGGATAGACACGATCATAATATGGCCATCTTCAAAGCTATAAGTGAGTTTCTTGATCAACAGGTTAGAAGCATCACAATGTTGAGTGGAGTCCCTGAAGATAATTGGGGTACAGAAAAGGAAAGAAATCATGTCATCTCGCAGCTGAACGTAAATGATCCAACACACATCACCACTCTGGCGCTTTTTACCTCCCTGCAGATGATCAAATCAAGGATTGATAGGGCTTCGAAGAAATAATACCTCCTGAGCAGGCTGGATGAGCTCAAGTTGCTATTTTGTTTCTGAAAATATGTTGTTTTTATGTTGCTTAGTTGCAGTTATATCCTTGTTTTACTTTTTATTAGTAGCTTCTCTTTTGACTATTGTTGGGCTTATTATAATATTTGGATTCAGATCATTTTTTGCTACTTTTTCATGTTGATCTAGTTGTCGAGCCTTTTTTGTAATAGGGTATAGTCCCTTCAAAACTATTTGCCTTTAATAATAATAATAATAAAAGACTACATGCACTAATAAATCTTAAATGTCGTATGTGATAAAAGGAAATGTAAGATTTGGGAAAGCATATTTGGATTAAGCTCGACCTTAATATTCCAACAAATTAAACATTGACACATCCTCATGTGAATTGCATATAGGGTACTAATGGCTTTTCTTTCTTAATTTTTTGGATGATATTGACTTTGGAGTCTTTGGGCCATAATATTGGTTGGTTAACTCAAGCATGGAGAACAATGAGCATGAACAATGGAGTGAGGAAAGCTCCACCCCTTTTGTACATCACTCCTAACACAATTGCGGCCCTTCCAAAAGTAAATCATGTACACACGAACCAGTAGTCAAATTTTAGTTGTAAGGCATTTTCCACCTTTTTGTAGTATTGAATGAAATTGTTGTACTTCAGGGTATAGTAGCGGTGGATACAAAATATGAAAAAAAAATGGTGGAAAAAAAACGGTCCATAGAAAAAATACTATAAATATGATCAATTGTATATATTAAAAATATGGCAATTTTAATAATTAAACACATAACTATACAACAGATTAAAAATTATTAAAGTGACAAATAATTCTGACTTAAACAGCTAATATAATAAATATAACATTAGTTCTAAATCTGTTTTGACTGATTTTTTATTATTTCCTACTGCAGGTTTTAATTTTTTAAGCTAATACAATAAAATATAATATCAGTCATAAATCTGTTTTGGCTGATTTTTAATTTTTTAAGCTAGTATAATAAAATATAATATCAGTTCTAAATCTGTTTTGGCTGATTTTTTATTATTTGTTTTAATTTTTTAATGCTAATAAAATATATATAACATCAGTTCTAAATCTTCTGTTTTGGCTGATTTTTTATTATTTCCTATGGCAGGTTTTTATTTTTTTATTTTTTTTAAACTATAAAATCGTAAAAAATCTGTTTTTTATGCCTGAATGGAAGAAAAAGCAAAAAAGTGTTAAATTTCTCCAAATCCAAAAAAAAGGTAAATTTCTCCAAATCCACGGTATTTGGTAACCGTGGTTATTACTAACTACAGTGTGAAAGAGGAAGAGGAAGAGAGTGTTTTTCAGGCATTGTCCAAGGAAGGAAAAGTGAGAGTGTCGTTATCGTTCCTGGTGATAGCCGCGTAAGTAATTAATGCGAATAGGACACCACTAGCAGTTGCCACTGCCTTTTACAAAGCAATGCTTGCAACTTGCGCGTTTCTCACAACCAATTAAAACACGAAAACATTGAGAGGTATTTCATATAAAATATATGCAACCGGGCAGCAGTAGGGGTACGGGTACCCCTTGCTGTAATAAAATAAAATAACAAAAGAGAGCTCCGACTCGGGAAAATACTTGAGAATAATAGAATGGACTCGGCTCTGTGCGGCCCATTTCCATTGCTTTTATTATCTCATCGGTAAAATCTTATCTTTTTTGATAAGACAGTTATTTTCCGTTACAGTAAACAGGCCGAGCGGATTAAACAGAAACAATGCAGTGGAGCACTCGCATGAAAACTAATACTCCCTCAAAGGAAGTTCAAAATTTCCTCCAATATGAGGAACGTGGCATAATGAAATCAAACCTGCATGTAATCCAAAGCCATTATGTTGAGATCATCGTCTCCTTGGAACAAATTAAACAAATCTTCATGATCGACAGTGACGCCTGCTGGGACCAACTCCTCCACAAAAGAAAAGCCGCCGAATTCATCCCTGAAAAGATAGTCTGACTGTGCATCCAACCCCAGGCTTGTTTCCCCCGTCATTCCGATACAGTAGTCATTCACGCTCAGGTTCGCTGCTGCTGCTGCTGCTTCTTCAGAGGGTTCGAATCCCTCCGGCAGGCTACAAAAGGCTGGGAAGTCGAAAATCAGACTGCAATCCATAAAGGAATTGTCAAGGGTGAAATCCATATCATTGGCGTTGACATGCTGCTGCTTTCCAGTAGCAGCAACAGCGGTGGAGGAGGTTGGACAAAATCTGAGCACAGATGTTGGCGAGGAAAGGAGCAAGCACTCCTCCGCAGAGGACTCCTCGTCGTAGCAACTCGACTCCTCCGCGCTCCCTTTCGCGACAGTATCCGGTAAAGAGGGCGAGGAGAAGTTAGTGGCGGCGTCGGGGCCTCGCAGCTCACGGGCGGCGTTGTCGTAGGCCATGGCGGCCTCCTCGGCGGTGTCGTACGTACCCAGCCACAACCGTACTCCCCTGGAGGAGTCCCTAATCTCCGCAGCCCACTTGCCCCACGGTCTCTGTCTCACCCCTTTGAACTTTTTATTCCTCCTCTTCCCACATACTGATACTGCGGACTCTTCAACATAATCATCGTCTACACCACTTTTTTTCGCCTTTTTGTTCTGATTCTTTCTCGAAGCCCAAGCTTTTCGAGTATTCTGTTTGGGTAGCCTGGACAGTTTCGTCCTCACGGATTTGGTTCTCCATCCAAGCTCATCCATTTCATTCTCATTTTCAGAACAACTCGGAGAGCAGTCCGGGAATTCGATATTGATCTCCTCGACATGTCGCTTAACACGCCCCGAAAAGAAAGAATCGCAGGAACCGGAACCGGAACCGTTTTCTGGTTCGTCCTCGTCAGAGGAGTCGGTGGCATCGGGGTCTGTAGTGATGACTCTTATTCTCTTGGGCATCGATTTGACATGAAGCTCTGCATCACTGCATTCATTATATTCCTCCAATCTCTTGATGCTCACGCTCTTATACTCCACAACTCTCTTTGCTACAGCAATTCGACTGCTACTGCTACTGGCATCGGTATTGCTATTGCCCCACCCCATTTCCAGGGCAGGCATATTTGCTCTTATTCTTCTCGAAACCTAACCACTGTGCTTCTCTGCATACATCTATCTCTCCTCCGAGGAATCCCGCACCGGCATGCATGTACCTCACCGAATATATAGCGAGCGAGCGGCGGTGGACAAGAAATACACAGACCAATGCGCGCCGACGCAGGGCGATAACAGTTACAAAGTCCAAGAGCATCAATTCCCAATACGGCGGGAGGGAGGTTAATGTGAAGGCGGCGCAAGGGCAAGAGCAGGTGTCAAAGGGCGATAGTGTTTCGATCTTGATCAAGAATATACGAAGTGTGTATACATCGCGCCTAGACAAAGATGCATATGAAGCTGCCAGAGGGCTGAGGGGAAACAAGGAAGAGAGAGATAGACAAGTACCCAGGGGCTGCTTTATATACACAGTCACACCCACACCCACACCCACACCCACACCGCCTCGAAGAAAGGTGGCTACTGGCACTGGCACTGGCAATGGCATTTAGGACAAGTATACGAATGCCTATGTTCTACTTACACACCATACGGTTTACCGGCCTTTTGTACACACCATTCCGTACCGGTCGGCACGGGCTGCCAGCCTAGCCTTCTTTTCCGAGTATGGAGTTTTCCCGTAACCTGCCAATTTGCCGTTAGAAAATGACGTGGCGGGTGGGGGGTGGATGGTCGTGGAATTACTTGGTTAGGTCCTTACCGACCACGATGCTTGCTTGGGGTGTCAACACTAACGGCGCAATTATCGGATGACATGGCACACCGTGTTGGAAATGGTAACGGCGTTTCTTACCCCATTGGCCCAGCCGGCAGACTCATACTTACCTATATTTACCCTTTTTGTTTTTTTTACCTCGACGAGTGAGCCGGCTTCACATGCAAATGCAGAAGCTGAAGCAGATGGTTTATTTTTTCTTTCGTATAAACCCCGGGGCAGCCGGGCTTAACCCCTGTCTTAACTAGGCAGTCAAAGGTAGGAAGCGGTCAAATAATAAGCAGCACATGTCAGGGTTATTGATTTACAACCAATTGCACCCCACTTTTACCGCGTGGATTAACGTGCTGGTACAGTTAATTAAGACTTTTGTCCCTCCGATTTGTATTTAAATGCAGAAAGTGTCCGCTATGGCTATGGACGTGATTTACATATTTCCACTACATTACACTCCTTCGCCTAATTCGGTACTCCACTGTTTTTAAAATCGCTTTGTGTATGAAGGATAATCGGTTCACGTTGGGTTTTTATTGCGTTTACCTTTCCATTGCTTTTTTTATGTGTTCATGTTATCTTTTCTATTCTTTTGTTTTCTCAATCAATTACGACTCTTTTGAGTATGTTGGAAATCTGTTGTATATTTTTCATGACTTTGGCTTTTTCTACATTGAATAATCAAATACCAATTTTACCTATATGCATATAACTAATATTTAGTGGTATATGAAATTCGTCATCAATAAGGCTATGTCAACAACCTTCCATGAGGTCAAAAGTTTTAAGGGTAGTCTTCGAGCATGAAAATCAGGGTCTTGCATAGATATAACCAATGGGGCCTAACTAGGTGGTCTTAACCTAGGTGATTTTTATATGAGTTATTAGGTAAATTTAGTACCCAAAATCTAGTCCAATCGCTATGGAAATATGAAATCTTGGCACGTTGTTTCTGAAATTTATCCTATTGTAATACCACTATTGACACTGATGCAATGTTGATAGGCACACCTCCTACTCTATCATGCACTAGGACCATGTTCCACTATACGACAGTTTATTATTCTATTCCAACTCCTCAAGTTAATGTAATACACATCCTATAGACAAGTCATCTATACTAGACTTCCACTTGTCTTGAAACCTAATTCCTTCACACCTAGGACAAACTTAACCATGAACTATGTCCAATCTCCATGTATCAACTTATTCCTTGCACTTCTAATAGTCACTTATCTTCAAGATTATGGGAAGTATTGCTTATCTTAGTATTTGACTTATCGGATCTGATACTTTTGAGTTAGTATCAAAGCTAGTTTTTTGAAAATATGATGAGTTATGGTTTCTTAAACATATAAATACAGCATCATCCCTAGAGTGGGTATTAAGGCATCTGAGATCATGTTTCCACTCTCCCAGGGATAATGACTGGAAGTCAAAGGATTGAGATCAAAATATTTAATCGCCAACATTTTGAATTATGAGAACCCATCACAAAAACAAAGCTACTAAAATTTGAAGATAAATATCAATGGGCTGTTATGTCCTACAATCATACCATGCGCAAAAACTGACGGCACAAGATGTGTTTTTCCAAGATCGATAGGAGGACTAAATCAATGGCTCCAAATCCGATTGTCTTTATTCTATGTCACACACATTTTATCGTATGTATCAATACATAAATTCAAAAACGTGGCAAATTTGTATCCAGAATCTCTAGTGTACGCAGTGTTTATTTGGTAGCAGTAACACTCATTCAGAATCAATGAGGGTGCGGCGAGGAAGTCTAGCCTAATCATTGTGAACCCTGTCTTTCAGGTATTCAAACATAAGTCAGATAGGTTTCAAGACAATATTAAAATCCATATCTCATCAGAGGATAAATGTACAAACCTTTGAAATAATATCTACCATACATCATGCGAATAAGATCACTAGTCAGTCGCTATTAGGTGTACATCCCCAACAAGATAGGTCCAATAGCCCCTGATGATGTAGTTTTGGCATTGAGTTTCAAGAAAAACTATTTTCTAAGCAACTTGATGACACCTTTGATTTATTTTTGAACACATTCTAAGGATGAGTTGCTTTTCATGAAATCTATACCACATAGATCCGATTCCTCCATCTAGACCCTAATGTCTACTTTAGTCAAATTTCATAAGTAGGAATCAAATTATTACATAAAAAGATAAGAAGTAACATGATTTAGGAACTATGGTAGTATTGCCTTTGTACACGAATTATCATTATTATATAATATATTAAATTATGAATGAAACTCTAATTTCTTATTACATTTCGGTAAACCTACTTATCTATCAAACTACACTTGTAACATAGGGTTGGACCATATTTTAGTCTAATACTCGCTGATTGGGTTCTTGATTATAGGATTTTTAACAAAACTCTCTTATGATATGTTGATGCTCCTTTACATGCTACAAAATTTCTAGTAGTAATGTACTTCATTCTACAAGCATATGGATGAATTGATAATGATTAAGAAATAGCTGGCAACTGAGGTGATGGGAGTTGGTCTTATCAAACCCTAGATAACTGCACCAAATTACAAATAATGTAGTTATTTTTAGCAAAATTAACCACTGTAATATATTTACAAGCTTCTAATGATGAACCTTATATCCAGACCAATGGAACTTCATGCTTGTATGATACTCCTCATAGAGTATTATGAGTACTACTTGAACACAACATTAACTAAATAGACAGGCTATTGATCTAAAGTTCCTTATGGCAAAGCATGGTTGTATTTTATCAACAATGTAGTTGGATCATACAACCAAGAATATGCTTAAGAACTATGACATAAAGATTTAATCTAAATTTAATCAAACCTTTATTTTAGAGTAACTTTACTGTAATGAATGATATAAAAGTGATAGAATATAGTGAATTGTACAAGCAAAAAACATGCAAAGATGTATAACATTCCAAGTGAAAAGAGAGAGAGATGGTTACTAAGCTGATTTCTGTACAATCTGGAGAGTGATCTGGAGATAGTGAAAATGTTGGAAAAGTCTTAGAAACAATGTCATCGTAATGCCTCGACTACAGGTTCTAAAACTACAGTAATGTGTAGGACAGAAGCTCCCATGGGAGAACAAGAGCATCCCAGTAGCTACTGACATTTCCTGGGTGCTAGTGTCTTCTGGTCTTTTACTTGGGCTTAGTTGGAAGCTTCGTTCATTGATCCTATTTTATCACTTTATTGTTCTGACTTCGCTATTAATGTCGTCAATCACACATGTAAACTGGAAAATAGATACCTATCTACACATACCCACAAACCACATTAAACATAATAAATAAGATGTAGAATGGAGAGTCAGGACTGACCTCTGGCGAGTCACCCAAAGAGTGATCTTACGACTGAGTGCATTGCACTACATATCAGACTCCATGTATAGTTCTATGTGTATGTATGTGTGATGATGCCCTAGGTTGCCCTTGTATAAAGTTGCACTATGATAGCCAGCTAGATCTAGATTGCTCCATTGAGTATGCAAAATGTGTGGGATGGAATAAAATTAACTTCACCTCCTATATTGTGTATGTAAAGTGATGCAACCCTTATCCCTTGTATAGATGTGCTAGATGGATACTTTTTATGCTCTTTGTGCCTTTGGATGCAAGCTTAGGTGATAATAGATAATGTTTAGTGTTTGACACCTTATTTGAGAGAAATAACTAAGTATATATATGATTCCCTTATTTGAATTTTGTAATTGACAACAAAAAGGATGAACCAAATTTTTAAAAGGTGACCAAAAGGTAAAAGAAACCCAAAAGATCACGAAGAAGATAAAGAAGGTCAGGAGCGATTAGGAGGGACATGAAGCATCTGGGTTCTTCTTTCCCTAACTGAGTGCTCATAGTGTCTGAGGCCATTAAAAGATAAATCATGTCAAGTGTCCGGTACATGTTATAAGATATGTAAGGCCAATAAAAGTGCAATAAATAAAAGAAAAGGGCCCAAAAGAAGTTGTTAACCACTATTTTTCTTGCTTAGGAATCATGTATAGAGTAGTATGCTTTGCGACCTAGAAATATACCCAAGTGCATATATTTTGTCTACATTTTCCCCCACTTTATGTTGTTGAGTGAATACTCGATAACATAAAGTAGATAGAAGATGCATACCTTGTAATCCTATAGAGAAGACCGTAGCCGATAGTGTGCAGAGTGGACAAGTGAAGCGTGAAGTTATCGTAATGTAAAGCATGGGAACTAGGAAGGGGAGGTCAACCCTAGGGATGAAGTGTATGCATAGGAGTGTGTTACTGGAGCTTGTGCTTGCTAACATGAGATGCATTCTTATTGCTTGTTGGACAGACCTACAAACGAAGAGAAAGAGTATTCAAATTCTCGTATGAGAAAGATAAGAGAAACATATATATAAGTAAAAAGTGTGTAAAAGTAATAGCTAAGGAAAGCGTGCACATGATGTATGAGAGAGTAAAAAGATAAAAAGTTATCTTATTTGCTTTGGAGATAATGTTGAATTTGAGTGTCTTGTTGCCAAAGGTGAAGTTTTTGGGCGATCTCATGCCAAGGGTGAGTTTTTTTTGGGTGATCTCACACCAAGAGTGAGTTTTTTCGGTGCGGTCTCATGCCAAGGACAAGGTTTTTGGACGATCTCACTCCAAGAGAAGATTTTTGTAGAGGGATGTATGTTTTTCTCTCCTTCCATGAAGCTTCTCAAATGATAAGTGTCACTGACTATAGATGGTATATCCCTGATTTGTAACCAGATTATGTAACCATGTTGTAACTGAATTGTAATAGATTGAATGCATTATGTAACTAGAGGTGAGTGTCCTACTATTGGAGAACTCATATTATAAACTACTGGAAATTGTGTTGAACTAATAAACTATTTGATTTTTCCCCATGACATAAGTGCTATTGGCCAAGTGCCAAAGTTTGTGTGAGTGCATGGAACCAATATGAATACAGGGAAAGTGGGGAGAATCGCGACAAGGGTTTAAGAAGGGTTTAGGAGAAACCAGGGCATGTGCGCATGTAAGGCAATACACAGGGTCTAAGGACTTAGCCATATTCATTCTGGAGGCACTTGAGGAAAAATGTGACCCGACTAGGCATGCCAAGTGGATAAGGTGCCATCCTGGAGACTTGGTGGTCAAGGAAAGAATATTCCATGCATGGAATTCCTAGAAGACATCATTGCAGAAAGTGGAGAGCTCAGAAGAAAATAAGCATGCACCATTGGAGGACCACATGGACACTTGGCATCGAATCTACTCCTGAGGAAGGTGTGGCATGGGTGCTAAACCTATTGATATGCTCTATAAAGAAAGATAGATTCTTGAGAAGAAGCCGAAGACACACCAAGGAATACATAAAGGAACACATATAGTATGAGGAATGAAGCTCGTACAGAAATATTAGGCCCTAGGATGTTGGGTTTCTCATTAGAGGTATAATAGGAATGTTATCATGTCTAAGGTATGGGTCTGTAAAATTCTTGTAATAAAGAAAGCATAGCTAGGACCTAGTTAGAATATATGGGTTAGATCCCTTCCTTGATACAATTGGTCTTTTGTTACAACCCTTTTAAATGTAATGTGGTTGTTGAGACTATGATCAATATAAATATATGACTCTATTTTTAATATCTTGTTTCAAGGGTGAAAACCCTTGTGTTATTTCCTTATATTTTATGACAAATCTATTCTTTATATTTCATGTATTGATGTTTCTCTTGTTATTAAGTGATTGGGTATAAGGACATGATAGCTCATGTTATGCTTTTACAAGAATATTCACTTCTTTGGAACTAATCCTCTAATAATGGAAAGATCTTCTCACAATGATCACATAAAAGAGGGGCTTGGTGCCCGCGCATGCCTTGGGTGAAGTGCCCAGCTCCCGTTGGGTGATAGGATGACGCATGGGGTTAGAAGTTAGTAGATGGGTAAAAATGACTACATCTTGGTTCCCTTGTCGGGACCTCTTTTCAAATTTGTTGTGAGAATGATGCTGTGATGACAGAGTCTCTTGACCTTGGAAAGTGTCAAATCATGGTTTAAAAGTAGGGAGGATGAGTTTGCTAAGATATTTAGTACTAAACCTAAGTTTGATTCACAAATGGGTAGAAGAACACCTGTATCATGAGATATGAGACCTTCTTTTGCTACTTTCCAGTAGATTTGTATGAATGGATTTTTGTGTATGCATTAGATCAAGTTGGTACTATAGATCTCACGTTTGGACCCAAGATGAATATCAGAGGCTGTAGGATGATGATATGACTTGGACACATGTTTTTGATCATTGGTGGAAAAGAGTGTTGACCAATTATACCCTGGAATACACTATTTCTACGTATTCTTGTCCTGAGGTTGCTGAGTTTGAGTTCTTAAAGGAGCCTAGAGGATCATTTATGTGTGTTATCCCTTTAGCTATGAATATCTTGATCATTACCCTGAGTTTGGAAGCATTTCCTATGGCCAGGTAAGCTTCTTCTAAGCGTTGGGTGAGGAAGCTAGGGTGGAGGAAGATGGCATACATTGTGGATGAAAAGGAGAGAGAGAGGAGAGATGACTCAAGTATAACAAAGCATGAAAGGGAGTTGGCTAGACAATGTGAGGTTATGGGAGTGATGGATTTATGGAGGAAGACGTTGTGGGAAGGAATTGAGGTTCACAAGAGGACATGGAGCCTGAGCAGTCTGTGCTACCCCATCTCGACAAGTGCGGAAGAGAGATCCCTTCAGCTTTTGATGAGATTTCATCGCTTGGAGAAAGAGATCCATCGGCACACATCTGAATCTACCTGGTGACCAACCCCCGGTGCTTAGTCTTCCAAATCAAGAGATAAGTATTACTAACATAGTTGGTATTGGTAGGAGTGACCAATCTGCACCTAGGAGATATAATTTCTCATTTGGTACATCTATGGCTGCATAATCATTTCCTATGTTTGGAGGAATATTGTCTAGAATGATGTTTGGGAAAAGTGAGAGTACACAAAGCTTGGGTATCACGTTTGGGAGTGGCACGGGACACACATCTGGTAGTGGTGCAATATCACAAACTATTAGTGTGCAGTTCAGTGGAACATTGGGAATGTTAGGTACAACCACTTCAGGCCCATTACTGGCTACAAGAGGTGGATCTGGTGGTATAGAGCTGGAGGACCTGGACCTGGTAGATCTAGAGGATCTGGTGGGTCAGGAGGGACGAGACCTAATGGATCTAGTGGATCTGTGGTGGAGGTAACACCAATGGAGGAAATCAAGGTTATGGATCAGGTAGACAAGGACCTCAACCACCTCAACAAGTATTTTTCAAGATGTATTTACACCTACCAGACTACAAAGGTGTTGAGGATGCTGTAGAGCATGTACACAAGTGTGAACTGCTATGGCGTGTGAAGGGGATCACTACCCCAAAGCAGAAGGAAATTTAGTTTGCAACAATGTTGCAAGGATGCGTGCATAGTTGGTACCAGAAGTATGACCCCCATCAGACAGTGGTAGATTACACCACATTGCAGAATGCCTTCTTGGCTGAATTTCATATCCTTGAGTTTGAACAGAAGAGCATCAGTGCACTGAAGGAGATCCAACAAGGAATGATAGAGAGTGTGCAGGAGTACGATATGCATTTTAAAAATCTCTTATCAAAGCTATCCTATGATATTCACTCCTCTCGGCATGCTTAGTGGTTTGTTGGAGGATTGATAACATTGTTTAGTAGAGAGATTTCACACAAGACTTTCACATACCCACGGGAGGCCTTGAAGGCTACCTTGCGCACTGAGGCTATTACAAGCATGGATACCAGTGTTAGCCCTTTTCTTGAGGCTCATATTTCTATAATGGTGAAGCAGTTGGAGAAGCTATTTGTGAAATCAGTGCATGAGACTCATAGTGGTCTATGGTGCATGGATTGTGAGGTAGAGGGGCATACAAAGGAAAATTTCCCTAGGAAATTGGTACATTGCCATGACAATGGACTATGAATTTACCACGAAGATCATGATGTAAGTAGATGCCCATTGCTGCAGCATGCGATCTGTAAGAATGTGTCTTGCTATTGCAAAATTTACACCTCTACTACTCATAACACCAAGGATTGTAGATTGATTGACCAGATACATGATGCCATTAATATTAGTGTGTGATGAACCAACCTCACAAACAATTCCAAGGACAATGGTCATCACTATGAAGGGTGCACAGATGGAGGGGTGTGTGGAAGAGGTTTCCAAGGAGGATTTTGTGGTTGTGGAAGCCGAGGAGGAAGAAGTGAGTTCTCGCGTGGAACTTGTTACAACTGTGGATCTAAGAAGCACTATAAGTGTGAATGCCCTGATCTGCTATAATGCTCTTGGTGTGGGAAGAAGCATAAGTATGAGGAGTGTTTAGAAGATATTTGAACATATGATCCAACAACACCAAAAAGACAAAGGTGCATCAGGATGGTAAGCATGAGGAAGTTCGATTCACAATGGATGCCACGAGTGGTGCATGTGAGTCAGAACTAGATCCTGTACTAGTTACAATGTGAGCTGAGGTTGTGTGTGCAAGGGAAGTACCAAGGATTAAATACCACTAGTTATTAGAGAAGATGTTGGTGCATGGAAAGTATCCAGACCCTACTCATCAAAATAAGTGTATCAAGAAACCATGGATGTGATTTGAAGCCTATAAGGAGAGATATAGTGCCTGAAAGAGTAGTCAAGACAATTAGAACAAAGGAAGAATGTTGAGGCTCCACAGAAGGATTTAGATGAGGTTAGAGAAGTATGCAAGATGTTGAGGTAAGAGAATATCATCCCCTTGCTAGGAGAGTGGTTATGGGAGAAGGTACCACACGCTGGAGGAGGGCACGAGAGGCAGGTTCTACATGCTAACCTTCCTCCCCACAACCTTGATTATGAAAAGGAGATTACCTTGAATGTTGTTGTAGATGGGTGGCTTCTGAGAAATATTTTGATTGACACTGGTGCAGTATTCAATGTTCTCACTCTAGATGCATGGCATCAAATGGGAAGGCCCCCATTACATCCATCTTTGAATGTGTTGTATATGGATAACAAGACAAAGGAAATGCCCATTGGTGTCTTGAAGGATGTTGTTATCACTATCCAAGGGGAAAAGTTCACTGGAGACTTCTAAGTCTTGGTGCAAGCTGAGGTAGATAACTTTCTAGCATTACTTGGGTGCCCCTGGTGTTATAAGAACAATGCTGACCTAAGGTTCAATAAGGGATACATAAGTTTTGAAAACAAGGAAGAGAGGGTCATCATCCCCTTAACTGATGGAAAATCAAGCACCCTATACTAATGCCCTTGGGAGAAGAAGTTCTTGAAAGGATCTATGTGTGCTCTATCAAGGACCATGAGGTGATTCACCCTATAGAGGGAGTTATTCAGTTTGAAGATGCTCAGTCCATGAGTGATAAAACTAGTGTGGCATGTGAAAATTTGGTGCATGGGACTTATGAGTTAATTGGGTGATAACTAAGAGGCTTTGTGATAAGGGTAATGAAGGTGCACTCAGTCAAGCACTTGGGAGGGAAGAAGTTACCAAGTTATTCTAGAGGAGCCAACCCTGACGATTTCTTACGAGAAATGGAGGCTCAGTGAAATAATGACGTGGAAAGAAGAGGGATACTTAAATATAACTTTCTTGGGACCATAACACGTTGGTGGGAAACACACCGCGATAGCCTTCTAGAGTGGTGAGGTAAGAATTCATGTTCTCTGTTAGGTTCTCCTGAAGCAATGCACCCACTACAATACAAGACTACCATGGGAAGGAACCCACCTCGTCTCATGTCCAAGCATGTGAGAAAGCATGGATGAAAGGCACGAGGCCTTTCCACCTTCTTTATGGGTGCATAAGTTGTATTCCACCTTACAAGGTTGTGTGCGCGCATGGTATATTCACTCAGAGATGTGCCATCAGACATGAAATTGGTAGGAGTTGACGACTGACCTCCTTCAAGCTTTTGAGTATTAGAGTACTAAACCATCGGTGGATAGGGTGTTGCAGGTTGTTAAGTGCCTAACGATGGGAGATAGTGCCATGACAGAAGATAGAATATTGGAGTTATTGGGTGAACCTGGTTTAGAACTGCGCCTTGATGAAGAAGAGTCAGAAGAGGTGCAGCTTGAGCACACATGCATGGAGAAAGAAAAGGGAAAGATGGTCTATGTGATAGATGGAAAAGAGATGGAGAGTTTTGATGTTAACCACATTGATGGTAAGCATGAAGTTATTGATAGTGCGGATGAGAAAAAACAAACCTACCATGAGCTCCTTAAAACAAAGAAGGTTAACATTGGCTTAGAAATGGAACCTAAAGAGTCCACTATTGGAGATTATTGGTCAAAGAAGGAGGTCTCGAAGATCATCAATCTACTGCATGAGTTTCAGGACTTATTCCCATGTGGGTACCATGAGCTTAAAGGCATCCACCACTCCTTGGGAGAAATGAAAATCAAGTTGAAGGAGGTTGCACGCCTGATTCAGAAGAGGCCTTATCGAATGAATCTGAATATTCACATCAAGGTTAAGGAGGAGATAGAAAAAATGATTGCTTTAGGCATCATTGAAGTTGTGGAGGAATCAGAATGGGTAATCCCCATGGTCATCAAAATTAAAAAGGATGGAAGGATAAGGATCTGTGTTGACTACATGGACCTGAATGCAGTATGTGTCATTGACCTGTTGTTCCCCCCCGAGTAGATATAGGCAAGCAAAAGAATATGGAAATCAAGGAAACTCAGACCTCAAAATTTATTGCGATGGTGCAGGTAAAAGGCACACGACAGAAGATGTCGACACGAAAATGGATGCACCTATGGTGCAGGTAAAGGGCGCACGACAGAAGGTGTCGACACGAAAATGGATGCGCCCATGGCATAGGTAAAAGGCACACGACAGAAGGTGTCGACATGAAAATGGATGTGCCCATGGCACAGGTAAAAGGCACACGACAGAAGGTGTCGACATGAAAATGGATGTGCCCATGGCATAGGTAAAAGGCACATGACAGAAGGTGTCAACATGAAAATGGATGCGCCCATGGTGCAGGTAAAAGGTGCACGACAGAAGGTGTCGACATGAAAATGGATGCGCCAAGGCACAGGTAAAGGGCACACAACACGAAGTGTCGACAAGGGAAAATTTGCGCCAAGGCGCAGGTAAGTGGCGCATGTCAAAGAGTGTCAACGTAAATATGGATGTGCCTTTGGCGCATGTAAGAGGATGTCGACACAAATATGGATGTGCCTATGGCGCACCTTCAGGAGGCGCAACATTCTAAGCACTGACAGGAAGCAGACCCTGACCCAGATATTCAGACGGCCATAACTTTTCACAGGGAGCTCGTATTCACGCAAGGTTGGACTTTTTGGAAATCTTACGAGGTCCTCTATCCAACTACGACTGGATATCTTTATTTGGTTTAGAATTAGTTTCCCTTTCAATAGTAGTATAAATACAGTTCATTTTCACTTTTTAAGTTAATGCTTGGAGACTTCATCAACTACCGTCATAATGAAATGAATTAAATTCTAGTCTAGGAGGATAAATCACTAGGGTAATTTATGGTACCCGCTCATAGCCTCTAAATCTCCCCTTTGTCATTCTTAGCTACCAGGAGATCACACTACCAGGATCTTAGTCATTGATCCTCCCATGGTTAGCCATAAGAAAGTTTCTTTCCGATTCTGCATCCTCGCTTGTAGCTTCTACTATCATATAAAACTGACTATAATCCCGGCTGTGACTTCATCTAAGTCACCCGAATCTACAAATCACCGGCTGTAATCGGCAAATTTGACTTCTTGAGCAGGTCGGGTACGGGGAAGTGTCACTTGCTGATCAATCATCGTCACATGTCACTTTTCCATCGTACATTAACCATACTAAAGGTATGATTCGTAAATTTATCTGATAGTGCTGATGAGAAAACATGCACCTACCATGAGCCCCTCAAAACAAATAAGGTTAACATGTGCATGATCTTAGAAATGGAATGTAATGGTTTGTGCCACTATTGGCAAGACTATGTGGTCAGATAAGGAGGTTCCTCGAATATCATTGACCTGTTACGTTGAGTTTCAAGAATTATTTTTGTCTGGATACCATGAGCTTAAAGGCATTCACCCTGTCTCCTTGGGAGAAATGAAAATCAAGTTAAAGGAGGCCTTATCGAATGAACCCTCTGAATCTTCATGTGTGCAAATGAACAAGGAGGAGATAGACAAAATCGATCGCTTCATCCGGAGATCATTGAAGCTGATGGAGGAATAATCCCACACTTGGGAAAAGCCCCATGGTCATGCAGTATTAAAAAGGACTGGAGAGGATCAACCCATCTGTGTTGACTATAGGGACATTAAATGTGGTATGATTCGCCATCAACATGATCCTTTTCCAACCACTTTTAGTGAAGGAGATCCTGCAAGGAGTGAGCTGAGGCAGTGAAATCTATTCCTTCACAAATGAATTCTTAGGATACCATCAAGTTAAAATTGATAAGGAATACCAAGAGAAGACAAATTTCGCCACTGAATGGGGAATTTTTGCGTATACGGTCATGCCTTTTGGATTGAAGAACTGTGCCTGTTGTGTTTTCGTGCATAGTGGTCCAGGCATTTCAAGATTTTATCCATAAGTTCCTTCAAATCTACCTTGATGACTGGACAGTATATGGAATAGTAAAAGATACCATTGTGAAAATTTGAGACTTGAGTGTTTGAGAGATGTTGGCACTTGAGGATATCCCTCAACATTAATAAAGGGGTTTTTTCTACTCCATTTGGAACCCTGTTGGGGCATATTATATGTAAGGAAGGTTTGTTGGTGGATCCCTATAGAAGTTGTCTCTTATTGTGGGATTAGGGGAGCCTTCTATTCAAAGCATAGTATGTAGATTCCTTGGGCATACAGGGATACTACCGGAAGTTTATCAAGGGGTATGCCAAGATCTCCATGTTCCATTGGAAAAGTTACTAAAACACAAGATTTCCTTTCATTGGGGAGAGGTGCATCAGAAAATGTTTGACACGTTGAAGGATAAGACTTGTCACTGTGCACCTATATTATGATTTTCCCTCTTGGGATAAGCCATTTCCATGTACATGTTGATGCTTAAGGGATAGAAACTAGAGTAGTCTTAGCACATCCTAGAGAAGGAATTGTTGATCAACCCCTTCTATTCTGCAAGTAGGAAGTTAACACCAAGAAGAGCTAAAAACTATACTACTACTGAGTGGGAAGCACTATCAATTATCTATGCATGCTGTAAAAGTTTAGGAAATATCTGTTAGAAACACCATTCATATTAAACATGAATCATATAGCATTGAAGTACTTGGTGAACAAGCCCATTTTGCAATCAAGGAAAGGCCTTACAATGGTTTAGGAGCCTTACAGCAGGGTCTATTACGAATTGGAACCAACTTTGTTCTGCTCTTTGCAGCCAATTCGGGGAGAGGGGGACAATTTATCTTTATTGGAACAGCTGACAACAATCAAAAGGGCTCCTAATGAACAAATGACAGATTTCAACTTCAGATTCCAACCGACATGGGACAGATTCCAATAGCTGTTAGACCAACTGCCGAAGGCGCATTCCTTTATTTCTTAAAGGCTATAAATTCAGACATAGCCATGATGATCTAATCAATGGGAGGGACAATGCTGCCAGGGGCCCTATACACACAGCCATCAGAGCATCATGGAGAAATGACAAGAATACAGAGAAAAATAATGAAGAATGGTCCATTTTTTACGTTTTGCAGAGCTTTGGTTTGTTAATGGCGTTAAAAAACAGATGAGTGCATTTGGCTATCTTTTCCCCCTTTTACCTTCGAATTTGGACCCTACACATGGCAAGATCCAAGCAATGAAGGGCTTGGGGAGAAATCTACATTTCCTAACATTTGGAAGCAAAGCACGATTTCCTCATTTTCTCTTGCCCTATCATCTCCACCAAGCTGGAACACGTGGTTGCAGTGCCATCTGAGTGGCTCAGGACTATGGCGTTTTGTCAAATAGTTTAAAAACGGGAATTTCCGTTTGAACTTATCGACTTTTTTTATTGTTGGAAAAACTATCATATTTTCCCCATTAATATAACTTATTTCTCTATCAAGTTTAAAAATGAAAAGATTCAAGGTCCCATGCATTCCAAACACATAAAAGGAGAACTAAAATCATTTCCCATCAATTGAAAATAGGTAAAACATTTTAATAGAAACAACATGAGGAAAGTTTGATTAAAAATGTCATGGTAAATGAAAATGAGCATATGAGGAGTTTAAAACATGAATTCCTTCTACGGCATGGCTCTAATTTTCACGAAATTAGATTCGAAAGGGTGGGGGAAATTTAAAGGAAAAAACCATCCACATAGGAATTAGTCGTATTTGAAGAGGTGCCCATCAAAGGATTCCAAATCTACTATGATTTTGCAGACTTAAATTTTACCTTTAATCACATTACGCGCTACTTACGCACACTCAAGCCTTCACAAAAAACTCAAACATTTTATTGCCATGCACTATAAAATAGTGCTCCTCCTCCACTGGCTAATAAATATTATATCCTTAGCATGTGAACTAGTATGCATTTAATTACATTACTGCTATTAAATGCTACTAACTTTAAGGTCTTACAAATTTTAATTTTAATTTTAATTTAAAATTACAAAATAATAGAGCATATTCTATAACTGGACCCACTGAAAGAAGCTCTGAACAAAAATTAAATTTCCAAAAGAAGATTAATGTGCAGCGATAAATAAATAATTACTTGGGTGGGATTTAAATGAAAAAATAAAAAACTCCTTTATAATATTGTTAGGGTATTACTTTACTTGTAATTGAACATATAAATGTGTAAACATGGTATGAGATCAATGTAGATAATCAATGTTCTAATTTATTTTTACAGTTATCCAATAACAACAACTTATACTATTTCATGAATAGATCAATATTAAGAGCTAATGACTGTTAGCTCTGAAAGTTATCGTGAATTTAGAAGAGATGGTGCCTAAATTAATGATCCGCACATATATACAAAAAGTTAAATATATTAAAAATGTCATTGTAATGAAATTATGAAAGTGCATATATGGTTTAATCTCATTTCATTACTTTACATTATATTTTGAACCATTGTTCATGTATTGCGATGGTTACATTATTTTTTTCCCTATAAACAATCCTATCAGGTATGTGTCTTTATCACTGATTTGTTAATGTAAATGATATTTTATGACTTTATAGCTTCCCCTTAGAGTTCATTGTAAATATACTCTTAAATACAAGATCATCAAAAGCACATAGTATTCTTAAAAATTGATACATCCCATTAAACCAATCCCATATTTTCAATGCCCAATACTATCCTAAACTGATTCTTAGTTTTCAGTTAACAGACATATATTTTTAGTCCTGGGCATTTAAGTTTCCATAAAATATTCTTATGTATATATGCCAATGCAAATCCATTAACATGCTAATTCAGTCGCTTTGGAAACTCTAACGTAGACAACACTTTGTATAATCCACATCAAGAATTAATCATAGATTCTCCAATAGAGAAAGTCTTAAATCATGGACAATAACACAATGGTGTAAGAATGTAATTTACGATCCAAACCACGTGCAAAAATATTTGTTTCTCAGTTGAAAACTCCATGGGGTTTTAACTTATTCTCTGATACATATCTCATAATGCATATATGATAAAGATAAACCATTGTATATCAAATGGGATAGCAGTCCAGCATTCATCTATTTTGAACATTGGTATATTCAATAAACTAGGCTGGCCACTAATAAATGCCACTACTGATATCTCATTAGTATATGGATAATAAAATGAAAATGAGCCACTGATCTTGATTTTTATTAAAATAAACTTCAAAATTTTAATCTATTTGGGTTTTGTTATGATCAAACACACACCACACTCAATAAATGGCCTCAATATGAATGGCAAACCCATCATGTGTCATTATTCAATAGAGAGAAGTTTAATTTTTTTTTTCCATTCTCTCACGCTATTTTACTTTCAAAACTTGTCATTCACCAATCCATGAATTTAAACATTGGTTCAATGATTTCCTACATCATGTTATTGTGTTTCCCCACATGAGCTCCATCAAAAAATTACATTGCAGTATATCTTAAATTTATCCTATTTTTATTTGCTTCCATCAAATTCCTAACATGGATAGAGTCTTGAGAGTAATATCTGCAGTAGACCAGAGAGAGAGAGAGATACATATCTTTATCATCGAGAGAGAGAGAGAGAGAGTAAAGTTTCCACCACATAGCCTATCATCGTAAGTGGTGATACTCTAATATTGTTTGGGTTATACATGTGGAAATGGTTATCTTTTCCCCATCCCCAAATTGAACTTGAAGTGAAGATATTTCATAAAAAATCCAAATTTTTTTGTGGAACTATATTGCTACCATGGTCTTGAGATCTAGATTTCACATGTTACACCACTTAAGAAAACCAGGTAAACATATTATTTTTAGATTACCTTTCAACTCAACATCATAAATTCTCATTCAAATATACCCTGAAATAATGTGAGGTAAGAAGATACTATAATTTATTTTGAGGTGCAAGTGATGGAAAAATGCATCACTCCAAATAGTAATAGTCTATTAACTCCTGAAAAGTTTGCACATAGTACATTCATTATGCTTAGTAAAGAGGAAATAAAATTCCATTACAATAGTCTTATGAAAGGAGGCATTAATCTCCACATTTTATAAGTAAGGAAAAAGTTTAAGAGGGGGCAAGAAATGAATAATGACTAACTCATTTGAAATGAGCCCCATGCTACAATTTATATAATCTAGAGAATAATGAGAGAGAAATAACAATATCGAAATATTAAACTTTACCTCCAACCACAAGTCATCTTAATTGATGGTTATTTCGATCCATTTTGGTAACAGAACTATATTCAAAATCTGGGAGTCCTACATGCTGAATTGAACCACCTTAAGATCATGCAATAGAAATTAGCTCCCTATGGTCATTTAATGTAATGATCCAATGACCTGGAAATCATTTCATGAACTATCCATTTTCCCTGAAACTTTCTACAATCAGAGTGCTTCATTAATCATAAATGTTGATATTTTTGAGAGACTTATTAGCCCCAAAATTCCAAGTTGTACAAAACCTTGCATGCAATTCCAGGTGAGAAATGATGCTCAAGATGATCTTCCCATATAAATACAACTATTATCTATGATCAAACTTTCTCAGTCGAAAGATTTGGTTTTATCCAAAGACTTAGGATTAATGCTTGGCATGGAAAGACATTTTAAAAGTGTATTCTATTACCATTTACATGATGGCAGCCTTGGGTACATGATTAAGATTTGGTTACAACACCATTGTTATTTTGAAAATTTTATTTTCCCCATGTGAGAATTGGCATTCTACCCATGGACAAAACTTGGTATACATGTTTTATACTTTTCCTACATCTCAGATGCAATTTAGCTTGGCCGAGCTACACCCTATTCCTAATTTAAATATGTGAGGATTTGCACTCATTTAGAAATTTACCCCCAATGTCATCTCGCGTTGATGGTATCCTTGGTTGAGTCACTACTCAAAGTGCATTTCAAGCTATGCTATTCATCATCCACCTTTTTGTAATAGTTGACCCTTAAAATACCTCCACAAGATTGAAATATGTGCTGTCATGTGCCAGTTGGCACTTTATGGGATACTTTTGATTTTGGCGACAGACCTTTGAAATTGTGCCTATGAGACACATGGCTCTTTCTACGACATTTCTCAATTTCTTTATGTTTTGGCTAAGTCCCTTTTTCTTGGCAGGGCCATAAGTCTAACCTTGGACACGTGGAGGCTCAACACATACTTGAGCCTACCCCTTGAGTTTTAACCTTTGGAATTACGTCAGGATGACATGTAGCTCTATTTGCTAGCACTTCTATACTTAGTTAATTCAATGACCACTTCTATCTTTTCAGGCTCTGGAACACGTGGAAGCCCCGCGCTCATCTGAGTGTCCACTTTGGGTCGCCCCGTCCACGTTCAAATGGACTCTAGCTATTGTGTTAATGGATAATCATAATTATTTTAGGTTAAGTTACATGAAACGCCCCCTGCCCATGGAATTTCTGTCGGAAGTGTTTCTAAGGTAAAACACCATGAAATGCACTGAAATACCAGCACCATCCGAGAACTTGTTGGGAATGATCCATCCATTTTTGGGTGTCTCTTGTAATTTCTAGGAATTTTTGGAACATTTTCTAGCATGCCTACAAGTTTCTAGGCATGTCCAGTGCCTTATTAATCAATATTATAAATAAAAAATAATATCATACCTCTGAAATATTGTATTTTTTATATATATTTCTATGCCTTTTACCAATACCCATTTATTATGTAGAGGTTTCTGTACCGTTTCAGTTCCAAGTGTTCTTTGAAAATTGTTGCTTTCATGTTTTGGATTAATTTTTGTTTCTTGGTGACTTAGATTTTAAGTTGTTGCATAGAAGAATTTATATGTTGAAAAAATTTAGAGGCAGCTTGGTAGTGATTAAGTTCATTTATCTTGGTACGATGAAACTGGTATCAAAGAGTGTATGTTAGAACTCTATGAATATGTAATTGAATTCTCATATAAATATTTCATTTAAATGTATGTCTTGACATCATTGATAAACTTGAAGTTGGGTTTTATTTTGGGGTCTCTGTTTCATTCCACACAAGCATTATTTTTTCAATTGAACTTGTAGTAGGTAACAACAGACAACAAAGATGTTAACTACAAGTGACCATTCAGGGGAACTATTGATGGTGGATCATAGCACCCCTGAATGTCTGCAACACGATGGGTTGAGACTCTCAATACGATTACATAACATGGAGCTTTTCCCAAGTGTGGGACCTTGTGAAATCGAAAAATCTCTCCGGATGAAGGTCGGTTCCTATTCCTCTATTCAGATGCACAAATAGAAAATGCAGAGGGTTTACTAAAAACCTAATCTAACTTGCCAAGGAGACAGGGTAAGAAAGTGCATAAAAATAAAACCTAAACTACAAAGGTGATGCACTGAGGAATGAAGAACAACTGTCCATGCCAGTAAACATGGATAGATCATTAAAATGCAATGCAAGATCATGCACAGATAGACCCAGGACATTTATAGTGAAATATCAAGGAGGATGCAAAATGAACAACAGAGAGGGTTGAGAATCATCCACAGACATGCATTAATTTTCTCCAGAAGTTTGATACAACACACTGCAAAGTGCCAAGGAAACAAGGTTGCCATTACAGTTTTAAATGGGAGGTTTTGAAACTCCACAAATTCACCTGCCAAAGAGAAGAAGGGAGGGGTAAGCTGAACAAGAAATGTCCAACCTTTAGAAAGAAGCCCCTCCTTACATAATTTATAGGAAGAATGAGAGAGGGAGAAGAGAGATGAAATTCGAAATCTGCCCCAACCACCTCCAGAATGCACTTAATTATCTCATTATGGTGGTAGGTGAGAACCCTAGCGAACCCAGAAGGTGGCAAACTGTATTTTGCATTTTTAAGAATTTTTCCTCACCCAATTAAAGATATCTAGTCGTAGTTGGATACAGGACCTTGTAAGATTTCCAAAAATTCCAACCTTGCATGAATCTGAGCTCCCAGTCAAAAGTTATGGCCATCTGAATATCTGCGCCAGGGTCTGCTTCCTATTAGCGCTCAAAATGCTACGCCTCCTGAAGGTGCACCAAGGGTGCATCCGTGTGTGTGTCGACATCCTCTTTCATGTGCCAAGGGCGCACCATTTACCCTATCAACATTCATTTTCGTGCGCCACTTCTATACGCCTTGGGCGCACCATTTTCCCTGTCGACATTCATTGTCGTGTGCCACTTCTGTGCACCTTGGGCCCACCATTTTCCCTGTCGAAATTCATTGTCATGTGCCACTTCTGTGCGCCTTGGGCACACCATTTTCCCTGTCGACATTCATTTTCGTGTGCCAATTCTATGCGCCTTGGGTGCACCATTTGCCCTATCGACATTCATTGTCGTGCGCCACTTCTGTGCACCTTGGGCATGTCAGGGATTTGAGCTTCTTTGATTTCTCCATTCTCCTGCTTGTCTATATCTACTTGGGGGAAAGATATATACAAAAATTTGGTGACTCAACAGGATCAAATAAGCAATGACCTGAAACCAACCTGATATCTGATCCCGATCCTGATATCACAACCCCCTCTTCGAGAGCATGCTGAACTATAGAGAACAACCTAGGAGCAAAAAAACCTATGCCAGAGCACTTAGGGAAACAGAAACCTAACTACGACAAGACAATGTGCATACGCACTTAGAGGAATTGAAATCTAGGCTAATATTTAAGAGGGTAAACCTTTTCCTTTTAGTAGTAATGTTTAAGATAGATTCCGTTAACCGGAATCAGGAATTTTTCTCCATCCAATGTAGACAATTGGAAGTCATTACTACTTTTACATCTCGTGACCATGTAGGGGCCACTCCAAATGGCATCAAACTTGGAATCCCTTCCTGGTTTTGCCTGATCTGCATCCCATTTCAGAACTAGGTCCCCTTCTTGGAAGGTCCTTGTTCTCGCTTTCTTATCAAACCATCTTTTTACTAAGGCCTGATCTTTCTCAATTGTTTAAACTGCATGTTCTCTAATCTCTTCCAATTCCATCAACTCTGCATACCTAGCCTCCATTGGTTCGAACTCAGCCAACTCCAACGGCTTCATGAACTCCAATGTAGGCAGTTCTAGTGATATAGGCAATACTGCCTCTTTTCCATAGACTAACTTATAAGGGGAATTACCTGTAGATCTCTTTGGCGTTATCCTATCAGCCCATAATGCTGATTTTAGCTTGGTATGCCATGTTCTTTGATTTTCATCCAGAGTCCTTCTGATGATCCTTAGCAAATTCTTGTTTGTGGACTCTACCTGTTCGTTACCCTGCGGGTAATAATTTGAAAAGGTGCTCAAATAGATTCCATTCTTGACAACCCATTCTGTAATCTTGAAACCTATAAATGCCAATGCATTGTCTGATATGATAGTGGCCGGCACACCGAACCTGGTCACTATTCCTTCATAAAGTTCTAGTATATTAGACTCGTTTGCCTCTTTGAGCGCTACTGCTTCAGTCCACTTGCTGAAGCAGTCCGTTGCCGTGAGAATCCACTTGTGGCCTTGGCTTGAGTTTGGATTGATGACCCCAACGGAGTCCAATCCCCATTGCATAAATGGTTGGTCAACCAGAATTGGGTGCAATGGAAGTGCTGCTAGTCTTTCTTTTCCTGTGAAGAGTGCATATTTCTTGCACTTTCTTATCCATGTATAGCAGTCACTGAAGACTGTCGGCCAATAATACCCTGCCTTCATTATCTTGAGAGCTGTTACTCATGGGGTGAAATGTCCTCCAGAATCTCCATCGTGAAAATCTCGTAACACCCTCTCAATTTGACCTATCCTAATGCACCTCAATAGAATTCCATTGATGTCTTTCTTAAACAAAACACCATCAACAAGCACATATGGAATGGCTTGTAATCTGAAGTATCTCCTCTTTGCTTTGCTCATTTCTGGGGGGCATAGGCCCATTTGTAGGAAGTGTATCACATTCTGAGTCCAATATGGAGTGGGTACATCATCATTTTCTTGTTCTTGATTATCCTGTAATACCAAGGTAGTCTCTTTTTCATCACCTATTTCAACTTGTTGACTCAAGGCTAGCTGCTCACATAGTCCCTTCCCACGTACTTGGTGACCTTGATCTCGATGTCATATTCCATGACACGAGTTATCCATCCTACACGTTTCTCATTCAGATCCTTGTTTAGAAGGAAGTCCCTGACTCCCGCATGAGAGACCAACAATTGGATCTTGTTGTTTGAGACTAGGTGCTTGAATTTCTTTAAGCTCCTGATTATTGCAAGGACATGCTTTTCAGTGAAAGAGTACCTAGTTTCGTATTCCTCCAAGCCTTGACTGAAGAAAGCAATTGGTTGCTCTAATCCTCCTTTGTTTTGTTGTACCAGGATTGCAGAAATCGTGTCCCCACCACCAAAGGCATATAGCACAAAGTCCTTGGAGAAGTCTGGATTGACGAGAGTCAGAGCTTGGGAAATAGCCTCTTTTATTGCCTCAAAACTTGCCTTTCCTTCAGATGTCCACTTAAATGCCATACTCTTCTTTAACATCAGTGTTATTGGCTTCACAAGAGCAGCAAAATTTGGAACAAATATGCGGACAAAATTGATCCTTCCCAAGAAGCTTTGAAGAGCCTTCTTGTGACTTGGCAATGGCAATGCTCGAATTGCTTCAACTCTTTCTAGGTCAATCGTCAACCCTTCCTTTGAAACAATATGGCCTAGAAGTTTTCCCTTGTGAGCCAAAAATATGCATTTTTTGGGATTCAATGATACCCCAAATCTTCTACACCTTTGAAATACTTGCCTCAAATGACAGAGGTGATCCGCTGCATTTTTTGAGAATACAGTGATGTCGTCAAGATATATTAGAACTATTTTATTGATCAACCCCTTGAATGCCATATCCATTGCCCTTTGGAAGGTGGCTCCAGCATTTGATAGCCCAAATGGCATCTTCTTGTAGGCATAGGTCCCCCATTTGGTGGTGAAAGTCATCTTGAATTGGTCATCTTCTTTCACCATCACCTGATTGTACCCTGAGTAGCCATCTAGGAGAGAGAATCTCTCTGAACCGGATACTACTTGCAATATTTGTTCCATTGAAGGAAGTGGGTAATGGTCTTTGAGAGATGCCCTGTTTAGGTCTCGGAAATCCACACACAACCTAATTTCTCCATTCTTTTTCCTGACTGGAACCAAGTTTGCAACCCAGCTTGAGTGCTTGATCAGGAATATAATGCTTGCCTCTATTAGCTTATTTAGCTCTTTCTTCATTAGAGGTTCAATGTGAGGGTTGACTAGTCTCTGCTTCTGCCTGATGGGCTTAGCATCTGGATCCAATTCTATGGTATGTTGTGCCAAATTTGGATCGAATCCTCTTAAGTCTTCACAGCTCCAAGCAAAGACATCGGGAAATTCTTGGCAAAGCTGTATGAAATCTGATTTCTCCTGCTCAGTGGCCACTTTACCAATTTGAAGAGTTTTGCCTTCCCCAACTGGAATTGGCTCTGAATCTTCTCTCTTGACCTATATGTTAGCCTTTTCCTTACGGAACTGGTCATTAGGGTTGAAGATAGACTCCAATGTTACTAAACCTTAGGAAGCTTGTTTGTCCGCAGCTGCACTACTTGATCCCCGTACTACTGCTCTAATCTATCCTGATTCCTAGCTGAGAATTCAGCCTCTTCTTGTAAGAAATTGACGATCTGTTGATCGTTCTCAAACACCTGCCAACTTGTGTTATTATCTGGAACTGCTGGCCTCACAATCACATGGATATGTGGCTGTGTTTTTCCCCTTCTGATTTTGTCAACCACATCAAACGTTGCTCCAACTACTGCGAGCCTATCTATGACTTCATTTTTCTTCCTGGGTATGGACACAATGTTGAAATATTCAAAATCCTCAATGAGGTCCCATACCCTATTCTTGTAGCTCCTCAGTAAGTCGTTCTTTGTAGCATGTTGTCCCCTAACTTGGTTGACGATCAACTCACTATCTCTAAACACCTGCAAGTTCTTTATGCCCCTTTTCCTGGTCCAATGAATTCCATGAATCAATGCTTCGTATTCAGCCGTGTTGTTCGAAACAGGAAAAACTGGAAACAAAAAGCTGAAAAATATTTGATGTCTTGTGGTGAAAATCAACATTGCACCACCTCCAGCAACCTTGTCTGCTTCTCGAGCCATCGAAAAATAATTTCCAAACTTTTTTTTCATCCTTTTGTTCAGGCTGAATGATGTCGGGAATGGGTGAATTTTCTTCATGTATACAATACACGCCCAATTCAGATTCTTCAATTTCCTTGTATGGGTCAAATTCATGACTCTTGTTTACCCATTCATCCAAGGTTAAATCAGGAATTCCCTCAACCTTAGTACCTATTTCTAGATCACTTGAACACTCCTCCTGATCAAAAGCTGAGCAATTTTCATTGATAGGATTTGGTACATGAGGCTTAATATGGAAATTGGTAATTGGTTCTGACCTGATTGTTACTTTGTGCTCCTATACCTTGTCCTAAAAAATCATGTGTGACCCAATCTACAGATAAATATCCACTGATTTTTGTAGTGAAGTCTCTTGATAGACACAACGCATAAGAGTGGCAGAAGGTCAATCACAGACACATCCTGCAGAACTGTAACATCAGGATAGGAATGTAGTGTTAGGCTTAACCCCTTGATGACTCCAACAGTTCCTACTGCCGTTCCATCTAGCTGTACTACTCCTTTCAGCACTAGCTCATACTTCAGACCCAGTTGATCCGCTATTTGCCTTGGCATCACTGAACTACTTGCCCCTGAATCTATCATGCAGTTGTGTACCAAGTGGTTTCCAACAATCAACGAAACATAGAATGGTGCAGGCTTCAAATTCTTCATTGTCTGGCCCCCATCATGTTGCACTACATTAGTGAGAACTTTCTCGTGTCCCTGGTTTAATACATTTTTGGCAAACCAATTAGCCATTGTAGCTTGCAATAAATCTCACTGCCCTAGGATCGCAAGTGATTCCCACATGGAAATGTTCACATGTGTCTTCTTCATTTGATCGATGATGTTGAAAGGGGATGAATTGTCCTTTTGTTGTCCCTTACTTGGCACAACCTTTTCTGGAGCTTGAACATGTGTGTATGTTGCTACAATAGGTACCTTAGGCTGATTTTGCACATTTGGAGCTGTGTAAGAGTGGGTTGAGAAACAACTGGATTACACGGTTGTCCCTCTCCTATATTTCTCTTCTTTGACCGTGTGTTGGCAGCCATGCCTTGAAAAGGCTGTTGGTGAACTCCACAGAAGTCTTTCGTTTGCCAATTTGCCAATGTGGTTTCTGTTGGAGGTCCTTCTTGTTGCATTTGTTGCTGTTGATTCTCCTCCTAGCTTGGTTCTTGAGGCACACTAATGGTTTGCACCATCAAATCCTGATTTAGTGCACCATTGAAACACGTTGACTAATTGTGGGGTAGATTGCAAGGGTAACACCAGTCATACTCCTGTGCCATGTTATTTTGTGTCGGGACCAAGGCTCTTGAGGACGTCGTTGCATTTGGATCATACGGTCAAAATGGCCTGGCAGCTTGAGGTTGTCTTTGGTTTTGGTTTTGATTTGCAGCCTGAGGTGGTGGTCTATTTTGTTGGTATGGGGGCCTAGATTGGTACTGTGCTTGAGGCTGATACGGTCTAGCACTTTGAGCTCACTGTCTTTTGATAGTCACAAGCTCATTTCCAAGGTTCTGTAGCTGTTTCATAACCTCTTGCAATTCCTTTGAAGTATTTGAAGAAGTCGATGCCTCATTATTGCTTTGATTTCTAGGAGTTGGAATGGGACTCAACTCTGGTGGTTGGTTGGTTGTAGGATTTCCCATATCCAGATAGAGAGGCATTGGTGGCCTTGGTGTAAGCTTGCCATCTTGGATCAAACAGTTCTCTGCTCTGATAGCTATGTCGTAGGCCCCTGGAAGCGTTGTCCCTCCCATTGATTGGATCATCATGGCTATGTCTGAATTTATAGCCTTTAAGAAATAAAGGAATGATCCTTCGACAGTTGGTCTAATAGCTATTGGAATCTTGTCCCATGTCCGTTGGAATCTGAAGTTGAAATCTATCATTTGTTTGTTAGGAGCCCTTTTGATTATTGTCAATTGTTCCAATAAGGACAAATTGTCTGCCCTCTCCCCGAATTGGTTACAAAGAGCTGAACAAAGTTGGTCCCAATTCGTAATAGACCCTGCTGCTAGGCTCCTAAACCATTGTAAGGCCTTGCCTTTGAAATTTGAAGCCAACAACTTGATCGCAACATCCATTTCATTTATTTCGTGGATTGCACATGCATTAGCAATATCCTGGATGTGATCAATAGGAGTAGTATGATTTTCTCCTGTGAAATAGGGTATATTCTTTAGTGCTGCAACTAGAATTTGATTCTGAGTGTTTAGGGAAAGTGGACTACTGCCTGTGAAATTGACAAAGGGATTTGGTGGTAGATGTGCCATTATGATTGGCCTAAGAATCCTGGTTGATGCGAGAAAAGGCCTACTAGGTGGAGGTGTAGACAAAGTCCTGTTAGGCGGAGATGGTGATCTTTGTAGTCTTCTCCCTCTCCTTCCTCTACCTGGTGAAAGTTGCAAGTGGACAAATAGCCCCTCTTCTCGAGTATTGGACCTGGTTTGAATTCTTCTCATATGCCTGGGCAACTTGTGCTGCTACACCACTGAATTCTATCCCTTCGGAGTCGCCAGATGTGTTAGAAAGTGAGCCTCAAAAGGCTAGATTCTGCCAAGTTACACACCAAACCTGACAATATTTAAAAAATAGAATTTTGAAAGACCTGTATTTTTTGATATTTTAGAGTTTGGAATTTGATTTGGAATGACAATCCCGAAAACCCAAAAATGTCAGACTTCCGAAAACCTGAAATCTGAAAATAAAAAAAACATGAAATTTTGAAAGTCAAAATCTCAAAAAAATAAGAATACCCTTTTGAAGATTATCCCCCGATCTATCAACTGGTGAAATTTTGACTTGTTTTGAGCAAGTTAAGCCCTTGAAAAATGATTTCAAAGTTCAGCCTGGAAGGTGAAAAAACTAAAACTGTAAAACCTGCAATTTTTAAGTCTGAATTTCTTGAAAATCCCTTCAAATCTTTTAGAATGACCTCTTGGTTCCACCGGGCATGCCAAAACTGTTGATGGTGGATCGTAGCACCCCTGAATGTCTGCAACACGATGGGTTGAGACTCTCAGTACGATTGCATAACATGGAGCTTTTCCCAAGTGTGGGACCTTGCGAAATCAGAAAAGCTCTCCGGATGAAGGCCGGTTCCTATTCCTCTGTTTAGATGCACCCATAGAAAATGCAGAGGGTTTACTAAAAACCTAATCTAACTTGCCAAGGAGATAGGGTAAGAAAGTGCATAAAAATAAAACCTAAACTAACAGAGGTGATGCACTGAGGAATGAAGAACATATGTCTTGCCAGTAAACACAGATCATTAAAATGCAATGCAAGATCATGCATAGATAGCCAGGTTCATAGTGAAATATCAAGGGGATGCAAATGAATACAGAGAGGGTTGAGAATCATCCACAGACATGCATTAATTAGCTCCAAAGATTGATACAACACACTGCAAAATGTCAAATAAACAAGGTTGCATTACAGTTTCGAATGGGAGGTTTTAACTCCACAAGTTCACCTGCCAAAGAGAAGAAGGGAGGGGAAAAACAGAAATGTCCAACCTTTAGAAAGAATCCCCCTCCTTAAAATTTATAGGAAGAATGAGAGAGAAAAGAGAGAGAAATTTGAAATCTGCCCCAACCACCTCTAGAATGCACTTAATTATCTCATTATGGTGGTAGGTGAGAACCCTAGCGAACCCAGAAGGTGGCAAACTGTATTTTCCATTTTTAAGAATTTTTCCTCACCCAATTAAATATATCCAGTTGTAGTTGGATAGAGGACCTTGTAAGCTTTCCGAAAAGTCCAACCTTGCATGAATCTGAGCTCCCAGTCAAAAGTTATGGCCATCTAAATATCTGCGCCAGGGTCTGCTTCCTGTCAGCGCTCAAAATGTTGCGCCTCCTGAAGGTGCGCCAAGGGCACATCCGTGTGTGTGTCGACATCCTCTTTCATGTGCCAAGGGTGCACCATTTTCCCTGTCGACATTCATTGTCGTGCGCCACTTCTGTGCGCCTTGGGCGCACCATTTTCCCTGTCGACATTCATTGTCGTGCGCCACTTCTGTGCGCCTTGGGCGCACCATTTTCCCTGTCGAAATTCATTTTCGTGTGCCAACTCTGTGTGCCTTGGGCATGTCAGGGATTTGAGCTTCTTTGATTTCTCCATTCTCCTACTTGTCTATATCTACCTGGGGGAAAGATATATACAACAGGAACCAAATCCATCCATGATTTACTTTAGCTATTAAATAGAGGTTGATGGATGCCGTATCAAAATCCTTGATGCATACAGATATTAGGAGGGGGGAAATATCAATAGGATAACCTCTCGTGTCTATTTCATCTCACAACAGATTTATTCATGTACATATACAAATGAAATAGAAATTTTAGATAAGAGTGGTTACTTTAAATTTTTCTTCAAGCAGTTGGTTATTTTGTGTGTGTGTGTGTGTGTGTGTACAAATCTCCTAGAGGGAGAACCCAAAAGAGGAGATCAAAACAAAATGACTAAAGTAGATAAGAACAATGAATATAACTTATTCTCCTTTCAAAATAATATAGACATGTTTTTAATAATAAAATAGACATCAAAAAGAAACTTAATGTATCCCAAGAAAAAGTTAAATCTATCTTTACCAAGCATTAATATGTGATACCATTAAGAAGACTATCAGGTTAACTAAAAAAAAGATTTACATAAATGTATGGGTCACAAAACATCTCATATGCAATGCTAGGAATGGAAAAAATGATTTTTCTAATGAAAATTAATAATATGCATGTGTTATAAGGAAAATGGATGTCAAGAAATGGAAGACGCACAAGAAATTATCATTTAGAAAACTCGTAAATGTTTGGTTGCTTGGGATAGAATTTACAAACCCACTGTAATGGGTGGTCTGGGTTTAAGGAGGGTCAAAGAAATGAACATGTCCTTATTGTTTAAACTTAGACGTGCTCTAGCCTCAAGATCTAGGAAGCTTGGGTTTAGACCCTTTTTTATAAACATATTTCTAACAACATATCTTTCATATTTAATGCTTTGCTTCCTAGGGGCTTTGCGATATGGAAATATTTTATCAACTAAAAGAATTATTCAATTTGAACCTTTCATTGATTTAATTATCCTTAATTTTAACCAATTTTTTGGGTTGTCCCAGTCTCATCCCAATATGGTCATGATGATTTCAAGCCCTGTCTCGTCTCAATACTGATTTGGCTTATCTCTTAAATGTGTTACAATTGTTTGATGTGTTAATTTTTCTTAAGAATTTGTCAAAAACAAATCTGTGTGAATCATAATTGAATGTACCTAGTGAATATATATGTAAAACATTATAAACAAATTTAATGCATTTGGTTTTCCCAAGATTAATTGTTTCTTTCTTGGCTTTAGAATTTGACTGGTGACATTATCTGTCTCTCTCTAAATATTTATAATAAAATAATCATCTAACTAATTTTTTGTCTTTTAAATTTTATTAAATATCTTAATGAAGTGGCCAAATACCATAGAAATGCACAAGATTAAAACCATATCTGAAAAAAAAAAAAATGATAGTGTTGGGAAATGAAAAGTGTTTGTTGTGTCAAGGATTAAAACTCTTGGGCTACCTAAAATGTAGAGAGAATCTAAAGGCCCCTACTGATTTCAGGTTTGATTTTGATTCTTGTGTCATCTGATTCAAGTTAATTTGTAGTTTTCTTCATATACACAATGGGGGGACTTGTGAAACATTTTGGGTGTTTGGAATATTTCATGGAATTCATGTGCATGTATATCTTTTCAAACTTTGAATGGTGAAAATTCCTTGAAGTACTAGAAATCTATTACACCCATACATATGCATTGACATTGTTTCACCAAATGTAACAAATAGGTATCCATCCTAATCAACTCACTTTTGCTAGCATACTCCCTGTCTGTGCCAAAATAGGAGCTTTAAAATAGGGTAAGGACATCCACCAAAGCATATAAGAGAGAAATTTTATCAAATAGTTCATGTGCCTTATATATGCTTTCCCATTTTTCATACATGTCTATCAGGCCATTTTCAACTCTAATATCCGAATATAATTCATTTACGATTATTTTCATGGATATCCATACCCTATCATGAACCTCCCATTTTGACACATGCTAAACTTGTGCAACTCAAGTTTACACCTGTAAATTACATTTTATGTACATATCCATCCCATCATTTTTTTACTTTGATGGGATCATAGCTATTTGGCATAATATATAATCAAGATTGTATCCAAATAATTTCTCGTTGTTTATATTAAGCCACCACTTCAATTAGTAACTAATTCCATAAACTTTTCCAGTTAGAAACCCTCTTGGATCAGGTAGATTGTCAAGTTTTGATTTAAGGATGTAAAATTTAGGAAGCCAAATATGAAGAGTTCCTTAATGTCTTCATTTACTACCACACATGTAGGCTTCAGAAACTTAGTTTGACTTAACAAATTTGTTTCGTAGGCTTTTTCCTGAAATGACCTGCTCATAGTTTTCAAAATTCACGGCCATTAACCTTTAAACTTTTTTTTGTCAATTCTATCAAATAAGATCTTTTTCTTTACCAAAGAAATCTCTTCCTATTTAACAAGACTCTAGAGTTTATTGACATTAAATGTTTGATCGATTCAATCAAAATTAGCTAGCTACACTTCCAAGGTTTAGATTCTAGGGTATTTGTTTCAAAAATAAACCACTTCTCTCAGTCCTTCCATATAGGATGGTATCATTCAAAGGTAAAATTCCAATATTTCTATCGATCTTCCATATTTTGCCTCGAAAATCATATTTGATCTTCCATCAAAACTATATTCAAGACCCTATAAAACAAGATATGAAACAAGCAGATATTCATATTTTATATAGTTGTATGCAACCTTCAAGCTCTCTCGCATTCAAATCAAACATCTCAAAATGGTTCCTAAATGCATAAGATTTATATCCATACAAATTACAGATCATTTGATTTTAGAATTGATTATTCAAACTTCTATTAGTATTCAAAAGCCCAATACACATGTACCAATATAAATATGTAGAAGTTCATTACAATACCAATTGCTAAGGTACTTATGAAATTTAATAATGATTTTTATTATTATTTTGGGGTTTGTTTTCAAACAAAAAAAATCCAAGTATGGATGCTTCAACGACTTTAAAGCTGATATGCAAAACAATGCCACCTTAAAGTCTAGAAATGTCAGCAACGATGCACTTTAAAAAAAATGAGAGATTTTAAGAACATGATATTTATGATTTAGCTAACACCCACATGTTTAATTTTATGTTGTTTCTGGTCAGAAACCTCTTTATGCAACTTCAAAATATATGTTGACTTTTAATACACAACTGTTCATGATCATTTCCTTAAATACTATATACTCTGTTGTCTTCAGTTTAAACATAAACCATTCAATATTTTCAATCTATGACTCTAATGCATTGTCTACCCACCTCCTTACAAGCACTTCAAACATGATGGCCACATTCAACGCCATAGCAAACTGTATTGGAACAAATTGTACTCACATACAACAACTACTATCTAAATGCGTACAAAATAAGTACATGGAAGGCACACTTGTAAACAACGATGCAATATTCACAATATTTCATACACATCAAAGACTAGAAAAAGCACAAATATCCCTAAAATTGGCAATCATCTCCAGTGAAGACACCATCCACATCCTTGGGGAAAAGTTCTACACCTAATATTATAAGCGCATGCCCATCCCCCCCCCCCCCCCCCCCCCCATAACAAACAAGCACCAATGTAAGACTCTACCAAGCTCCACATGTATAAACCACAAGCTCTAAAGCTCATGTACCAAGCTCTCTTTAACTACTTCAAATATGTTTTAGACATATAATGCATATAATGATAATTGAAAAATATATAAACTAATTTTTTTTTACACAATCAACATACAATGTCACTACATTTACATTACTCTACCTGTCAAGTAGAGTAATTAAATACACATTTTCTATCTCTCAAATAGAGCAAACGTTTGGCACATTTAGATAATTTTCCAATATATTTGTTACATGTCAGCATTACATGTGGCATGTTCTTCAATTACCAAGTTATATTGAACCCTGTTAATCATTGGCTATAAGAAATTCACTTTAATTTTGCAGAGTATAATTTATATAGCAACAACTTGATTAATTGAGAAAGATTATTAAAAAACAAAACAAACAAATCCCAGGTCTAAAAAGGGGGACAAAGCTCACCTAAAATGACTAAGTATAAAAGTGTCGATAGAAGAAGCCACGTGTCAAGCCTGCGCTTGTTTGGGGATCCACCTTCAGAGTTTGTCTTTGAAGTTGTGCCGACTCGACACATGGCACCTTCCACTGGTTCTACCTCTAATTAGACTTTTCAACAGTTGGTTCTACCTTTTTACCTCCTCTTTTTAGGCCTAGGACACATGGAGAGCCGGTGCACATTTGAGTTTCTACCTTGGGCTCTCACTTTTAAAATTATGTCGAGTTGGCACGTGGTTCTTTCTGCTGGCCTTTCTATACTTAGACGATTCAGGCCTGCTATGTCCCACTTTTTAACTTGGGCTACGTGGAAACCCCACACTCATTTCGGAACCCGCTCTTTGGACCCAGCCTTGGTCTTGCACCGATGAGACACGTGGAGGCTTCCGCTAACTTGGGATGAATTATTTATGTCTATTAATATAATGTAAATTATTTAATTAGCAAAATTACAAGGACCCACGTGAATGTGTTTCTTGGCTGGAGTTGAATGGGGTGGTATTTGAAGGGTGAAATCTATATTTAGGCATAGAGGATTATAATTTATATTCATAGGAACAAAAAAATAAACCACTGCTGAAAGAAGAGAACAATGGATATAGGGATTAAGATTTAGGTTTTTTGTTTGGATGTTTTCTTGCACAAGTATCAAAGGTAATTATAAAAGATAAGTCAAGACACTGACATTTTACATGCTTTTCATCTGCTTATCACTCACCTGCTTCCTCCAGTCACGCTTAAGGTGTTTTTCATCATTTTTTTTCCTCCTACTTTCACTACTTGTCTCTTCCCACATGCATTTCCTACCCTATTGTAATGGTGCCTGACCTGGGATGCATGTTCAAATCCTACCTATTTGTTGAATAAGACTTCTCATAAGTTTAATAATAAAAAGATACTATTGATAGTTTTTGTGATGGGGATTCAGAATTATTTATTATTGTAATTTTTTACAATTTAAATTATATACAAAAATATTCTTTTCTTTAAGTATGTCTTTAATCATCAAATTAATGAATTTATACAAATAAAATATAAAACATATTTCTCATAATTCAAATTATATACTAATAATAGTATGAAAGTGAAAATCATTTTATGGATGACTTTATATGACTTTCTACAAATTAAATTATATGAATTCAATGGTGGAAGAAACCCAAAATCACATATGTTTCAGTTTGATTGTAGATAAATGCTCAAAAAAAATTCCAGCAGAGATACCCACGGGTTTGAATTCTTTGGATTTTAATGCAAGATGATTACTTCCTAGAGGCCTTAATTTTTGGCTCGCATAGTTTATAAACCATGTTTATAGAATACACGTAGAGAGAATCTAAGGCTCCTACTAATTTCAGGTTTGATCTTGATTCTTGTGTCATCTGATTCAAGTGAATTTGTATTTTTCTAAATGTAAGCAATTGGGGGACTCCTAAAACATTTTGGGTGTTTGGCATATTTCCTTGAATTCATGTGCATGTATCTCTTTTCAAACTTTGAATGGTGAAAATTCCTTGAAGTATTGGAAATCTATTATACCCATACATATGCATTGACATTGTTTCACCAGATATAACCAACAAGTATCCAACCTGATTAGTTCAGTTTTGCTAGCATACTCCTTGCCTGTGCCAAAATAGGAGCTTTGAAACATGGTAAGGACATCCACCAAATCATAATAATGAATATACTTTTGTCAAATGATGTAGTTGCAAGTGCCATGTAGACATGTATGCAAAATTTGGAAGCATTAACAATGTATGTGAACTGTTTGAAAAAATGCCTCAAAGATATGTGGTCTTATGGAATGCCATCATTGTAGGATATCTTCAATTTAGACTTGCAAAGAGATTCCAATGGCTCCCAAAAAGAGAGGTGTTTCAGCCATTTCAAAATGCGTGTCTAAAGAAGAGAAGAACAACTTCCTCATAGATATGACCCCATGACCATGGATTTGCAAGGGAAATAAGATTATCTCGCGAACCATAGATCATTTGGGCTAGATCTTGTGCTATATTATATTTTCCCATTCGGTCTAGGCCCAAGCCCAGCAACCAAGTATTGTCCTTCCCATTATTTACCCTGGTGTCTCTTCTCGCCATGCCCAATCTACTCTATTGGACCCTAGACACGTGAAAGCCTCACACTTATTTCAAAACCCGCTCTACATGTGCTTAGACTTTTCAACAGTTGGTTCTACCTTTCGACTTCCTCTTTTTGGGCATGGGACACATGGAGAGCTGGTGCATTTGAGTTTCCACCTTGGGCTCTCACTTTTAAAATTGTGTTGCACTGACACGTGGTTCTTTCCACTATCCTTTCTATACTTAGCTGATTTGAGCCCACTCTGTCTCACTTTTTAACTTCAACTACGTGGCGGGCCCACACTCATTTGATAACTCACTCTTTGGACCTAGCCTTGGTGTTGTGCCGATGAGACACGTGGAGGATTCCACTGACCTAAGACTTTTTAACTGCTAACTGTCTCCTTTTGGACTTGGGACATGTGGTAGCTTCACATTCATTTAGGGGCTGCTCTTTAGATGCATCTTTTGGAAATGCGCCGAGATGACACATGGTGCCTTCCGCAAATCTATTGTTTGGCCCAGAGTCAACTCGTATGTGGCTAAGTCTGAAAACCTCGAGCCTTTCCCATTTTATTTCTTGTTGAGCTCTCAGTTCCTTTTGGTGTCGTTTGATCCTTTACAGACCCTACTCTTCCATTGTAGAGTCCCGTTGTTACCTTATTGTTGGATTTGAATGTGAGTTCTCAGGACAGAGTGGACCCTTAGGTTTTCTTATTCTTTGTAATTAGAATTTAATTGATTTGACCCTCAGGTATTGGCATATTCAAAATAGGTGATTAATTTGCCTATACATGCCTATAAAAATGCTAACTTATTCCCCTCCCTATATATGCCCCCTGACTCAAACAAACCAAAAAAACCACTACATTGTACAAACCAAAAAAACAAATTGGGTGAGAGAGAATATTCTACACTATACAAACAAAAAAAACAACCACTACACCACACGGTGTAAACTTGCTCCCCTCGAAGTGACCACTAGTGAATAAAACCCTATGCAAACTATGTGAGATACAATCATAAATTTCTTTAAGCTAGGCCAACTTGGCATCTATTGATCATAGATAATGTCTTAATAGGATTTCGCTCTTTGACAATTCATCAAAAACTCAAATGGATGAATATAATATAATATATACACATAAACATACAGATTATAAAACAAATAAAACTATAGATTATCCTTCAAATATAGGAAAGAAAACTTAGTGATAAGAGAATTAGGACCATTAGCCGGGATGTAGTTAAATTGAAGTTAATCAAATTTATCAAATCAATGTGAATGTATTACTACAGTTGAGATTAAATCACAATACTTACTCAACTACTATAAACAAAAAATTGCTCAACTATTATAAACACAAAATTGTTAACCCAAACTTGGGAAATATTAATGAATCAAAAAAATGGAAAGTCTTAAACAAATATTCGGTGGATGATGTCAAAATTATTCAATTATGTGGATTTCATCTTATAGCAAAGTATGTGTCTCAACATTATAGTTAACTTATTAAGAATTTAAGGAATGGGGGGGAGGGGATTTATATATTAAAAAGATAAATTAAAAATAAATAAATGGATGATAAAATTGTGTGTGTGTGTGTGTGTGTGTGTGTGTGTGTGTGTGTGTGTGTGTGTGTGTGTGTGTGTGTGTGTGTGTGTGTGTGTGTGTGTGTGTGTGTGTGTGTGTACACATGATTTTGAGCCTTAATTATCAATTGCCTTATATTGTGTTTGATTGATGAAATGAAATGATCACACATCTTAAAGAAAGACAAAATGATGATGAACCTAAAGGCACACTTAAGAACTACCAGACATATAAAATTAATTTTTTAAAGTATTTATGATTCATGTTTTTGGGAAAAAAACCAAGATTAGAACCCTACCATAGTAATCTACTTAGGTGGTATGTGATTTAATATAAATATAATTAAATCTATATTTTAGAGTAACTATTGTAGTGTATGATGCACAAGTAATAAAATACAATAAATAGACAAGCAATAAGCAAGCAATAATATGAAACCCTGAGCAAGAGAGAAAGCGAGGGGAGATGACTTAGTTGATTTCACACAATTTGGAGATGATTTCGGTCATTGAATAGTTGAAATATACTAGAAGTAGCATCATCAAGGATCACTAGAGGTTCTGAGACCCAAAAATGTGTAGGATAGAAGCACCCATGAGAGGACAGGAGCACCCGAGCACTAGTGATTGGATCTGGGCACTAGTGTCCACTCAGATGCTCAAGTTTTGATATTTTCTGTGCATGAGGAGCTTCTTTGTTATTCCATGTTTTTCGCTATGGATTTGTTCCAATGTTAATATTTTCACCTTTAACTTGTGAATAAGATATCTAGATGCACATTCCCACAAACCACATCAAATCTAAAAATAAATATGGAGAATATGGAGTCAGATTGACACAAAAGTCACCGAAAGATTGAACTTAGTACTAATATTTTCACTAAATTTCAAACTCCATATAGTTCTGTGTGAAAGTGTGTGTAATGATTCCCTATTATGCCCTTGTGTAAGTTGCACAATGATAGAGGGATAGATCTAGAATATAGCAAATGTATAGAATGTGTGAGATGTAATAGAATAGAATTCCCCTCCTATGTTGTGTATGTAGAGTGATGCATCCCTTTCCCCTTGTATGGATGTGTTAGATGGATGCTTTGTAATACTCTTGTGCCTTTAGATGCAAACTTAGGTGATAGTAGATAATGCTTAGTGCTTAGCCCCTGATTTGAGAGAAATAAATAAGTATATATATGATTCCCTTGTTTGAATTTCATAATTGACAACTAGAAGGACAATCCAAATGTGTAAAATATTCCCAAGAAGTAAAAGAAACCAAAAAGAGTGAGAAAAGGGTAGAGATGGTCAGGAGTGCCCAGGAGGGATAAGAGCTCCTATGTGCTAGTGTCCTAATTGGGTGCTAGTGTTTGAGGACATAAAAGATAAATTAGTCAAATACCAACAAGTTTGTAGGGTGTTTAAGGTAAATAAAAGTATAAGAGACAAAGCAAAAAGCCTAAAAGACATTGTCAATTACTAGTTTTCTTGATTAGTAATCATGTATATATTAGTATGCTCTAGGACCTAGAAATGCACCCAAGTGCATAGATTTTGTGTCTACATTTTCTCCCAATATATGTTGTTGAGTGAATAGTCAATAACATAAAGTAGATAGAAGATGCACACTTTGTAATCCTGTAGAGAAGAGTGTTGTTGAAAGCATCCCAAGTGAACATGTGAAGCGTAAAAAGATTGCAAAGTGAAGCATGGAGACTAGAAAGGGGAAGTAGACCCTAGGGGTGAAGTGTATGCATAGTAGCATGTTATTAGAGCTTGTGCTTACTGATGTGAGCTACTTCTTTTTACGTATAAGGATGGACCTGCAAAAGAAGAGGGAGAAAGTAGTCAAAGTTTTGTACATGAAAAATCATATTAATGAATGTATAAGTAAGTGAAGAGTGTAGAAATGTGTAAAAAGAAAATGTGCACCTGATATGTGAGAGAGTATGAGATAGAAAATTGTCACGTTTTCTTGGAGTTTCTAGATTTTAATGCCGATGGTGAGATTTTTGGGTGATCTTAGGCCAAGAGTGATTTTTTTAGGTGATCTCACACTAAGAGAAGACTATTAAGGAGAGATGTCTAGATTTTATCTCCTTCCATGACACTTCTTGAATAAGAAAAAGTGTGTATGGTACATCCCTCATTTTTTCCTTTTATTCTGATTTGTTCCACTTATTCTAATTATTCTTATTATAACTGAAATTTAACTAATAGACTGAATTTTGTTACTGGAGGGAAGTGCCTGCTGCTGATCTGAAAATTGTTGTAAATTGTTTTGGAGTGAGAAATGATTATTTTATCCCGATGACACAAGCACCCATGTGGGACACAAGTTCCCACTACAACTTTCTAGGTCTGGGTGTTAGTGTATGCTCTATGTTTTGGGCCCAACTTTGATTTTGATCTAATCTATAACTATGTTATTGGTGTTGATTTTATATTATGTTGTGTTATACTGAAGCTCTAAGCTATTGTAGGGGTGATTTGTTCACCCAATAAATGCCCCTCTTGTTTGGGTGCATGCAACGAATATACGAGAATACATTCTAAAGGAGAGGATATGAATTTGATATGCATATTATAGTGTGGATACCTATAGGGGGTAGGGTATGTGCATGGTAGAAAAGAAGGAACATGTAAACAAAGTAGGCTAGTAACAAGAGTTAGTAAAAATGAGCTAGCATGTAATAGAAGACAATGTAACGAGCAACTAGGAAGACAAGATAGACAACAAAAAATGGGTTTCAAACATGGGACATCACTCACAATGTCACAAGACAATTAGGACCAAAGTGACCAAAAGCATACAATGATCAAGCAAGACATATGGCATAGCCTGCAAATAATAGAAAATAATACGAAACAAGAAGTGACAAATAGCCATGATTGTATTGATCCTGCAAGACAAATGTTACACATGAAGCACCGTTAGAATTTTAGAGAGATAAATAGTATGTCAAACTATGTATAGATTAGTAAATAATGTGACAATAGGACCTATGATATATGAAGTATTAGAGTAGAAAAGGTAGATTACCCAAGGAGCCTCGACAAGACTGGTAAAGATTGGTGTCGAGTATCATGCATCGTGTATGAATTTGTGATATGTATTGCATTCAAATCTGAATACCAAGTGAACATTCTTATGTGTATAGAAAAAGATAATGACATACTAAAAATCCATAATGCATATGAAACAAAGTGTAACATGTAAGTAAAATAAACTAACAAGATAATATGCAACAAAGATATGCAAATGTTATGTGAGTGTGATAGTGTGTTGTGATGTGTGAGATTTGAAGAGAGGACGAGTCACATTTCCCCCCATTGGATGCATGTGAGATGAGGTTCATTTAGAAATGCTCCCTCAACAATCAAGAATGAACCATAGAAAAAGAGTTTATTGCGTGAGAGTAGATGATAGAAAAGATGTATCATGAAGTAATGAGTGTGAAGCATAGATAATGTGAGGTTCATTTAATAATTGGACCCTCAATAGTCAAGTATGAATTGTGGAACTAGAGTGCATCATCATTTAATGAAGAGAGAGTATGTGAACCAATGATATGGTGATGCTCATAAATATAGTCATAAAGTGTGAAGCGAGAGAGAGTGGTAGATATTATGAAAGATGGTGCATGTAGTATTGCACTTGAAGAGTAATGAGAGTAGAGGATGTGATATTCATGGATGAAGTGTGCCCCTAATAGTCAAGTGTGAACCATAACACTAGAGTGTTTCATCAGGTAATGAAGGGAAAGTATGTGAACCAACGATGTGGTGATGCTTAGAAAGATAGTCATGAAGAACAAAATGAGAGAGAGAAATAAATGTTATGAAATATGTGTCGTGTAGTATTGATATCGAAGTGTAACAAGAGTAGAGTATGTGAGCTTCATGGATGAAGTGTTCCTTCAACAATTAAGTGTGAACCTTAGCACTAGAGTGCTTCATTGGGTAATGAAGGGAAAGTATGTGAACCAATGTTGTGGTGATGCTGGGAAAGATAGTCAAGAAGTGCAAAGCAAGAGAGAGAAGTAGGTGTTATGAAAGATGTATCATTTAGTATTGAGCTTGAATTGTAACGAGAGTAGAGGATGTGAGGTTCATGGATGAAGTGTGCCCTTAATAGTCAAGTGTGAAACATAGCACTAGAGTGTGTCATTGGGTAATGACAGTATAATGTGTGTATCACCGAAGTGAGTATGTGTAGAAATCTTATATATGAAGTGCAGAGTATGAAGCGTAGTAGTAAACACTAGAGAAAATTATAAATGATGTAAGGGGGGAGACAATTTTATGCCCCCCAAGTGTGTGATGGGTGTAGAATCAGGTAAACTCATCAAGGATATCGTCAGTGTCAAGCTTATAACTGATAAGATTTCGATTAGAGACATATTGGGTGATAGTATGAGGTTGATCATAGAGATATCCAGTGTGGTGTAAATTATGCTTGCCCATAGTGTAATCTCCATCAGTAAAAGGAGGTTGTGGAAAATCATGTGCATACCAGCGGGTTAGGTTTGGGGTATAGCTAAGAAAATAATCATTACAAATGGTGATGTGGCCAAAAGTCATGGGAAAGGTAATATCGATATGGTTGGGGTCAAGAGTTCAACCAATATAGTCAAGCCAAGATTTTCTGAGGGCGATTGGAGAGGAATGAGGTGCACAGCAAGAAAAACCAACAAATGGAAGACACAAAGGCCATAAGAAGCAATAATGAGAACATATCCATGATACAAGTGGGGGGAGTGATATGGGGGGAGGATATCATCAAGTTTGAATTCTAATTATGTTAATCATTCATGTGTGCAAATCATGTTAGGGAAAGTGCGATCTAATGGAATATGAGGCCAATAAGAGTCATGTATGAATAAGGTAAATGTAAATGGATCGGGTGGTGGAGCAGATGTAGTTGGAGGATAAGGCATGAGATCTAGTGCATGTATAGTAGCCTAAAAAAGGATCATGGTTATAGTAGAGGGAGGAGGTTGCTAAAATTGATATTCACCTAGGACAATAGCAAAAAAAAAAATCTTAGAAGTAGGATTCATCTACTTCAAGAGGAGTAAAGCTAAGATTGTGCAATTTTTCATCGGTAAGCTCGATGACATCAACCTCATCATCAAAATCATCAGTGTTGGCATTATCTTCTTGGATAGGATTATCAATTATATTAAGAGGAGTAGAGCTAGATGTAGGGTTGGGAGGAGTAGCAATAGGAGGGGTAGTGGTAGTTCTAGATATAGATGAGGTGGATGATATAATTTCAGTGGTATGTAGAGGGATGAAAAGAAGGGGTGTGGAGGTAGAAGAAGTAATGGGAGAACTAGATCGACTAATATCATATAAAGTGATATTATGTTATGGAAGAGAATGCATCATTGATATAGGAATGACAGTGATTAGATCTATGCTATAAAAAGGAATGTGCCATGATCAGTAGAGATAATATGCTCATATCCATCATGTAAAAATTTGACACACCAATGAACCCTAGAAAGAATAGCCTGCATGGTGTGAATCCATGGTCTACCAAGTAACCAATTGAATTGAATTGATGTTTCAATGATATATAAAAAAGTGGGAAGGGTTTTAGGTCCAACTTGCAAAGGTAAGGTGATGGTACCGGTGTATGTACGAGTGTGGAATCATAGCCACAAACAATGATAGAGGATTTACTGATCAAATTATTAGGAATTTTTAATTACGTGAGTAGTGAAAGAGAACATAGATTTACAGTAGAGCCATTTTCAATAATTACATGCTTGATATAGATGGAACCGATAGTAGCATTGATAATCAAAGACGTAGCAAGATCACAAGTGGTAGTAGGTGGGATATCCTCATCACTAAAGGATATGGCATGTAGTAGGTTTTTGAGAGATTTAATTATTGGAAATTAGGACACTGAAATGGGGCTGAATCAGTGTCAATTCAAAATTTGTAGTACAAGTCAAAACTAATAAAATTGTTCAAACTTAATATGAAAGAGAAACAACAAAATTCACATGAATTCAGCAAGTACAACACATAGAGAGACATAGTTTTAAGTTGGAAAACAAATATGGGAGAAAACCCACTGAGCCAATGCACTATGATTACAAATGTTAAAAACTTATTGAGAACCCACTGAACATGAAGCACCAACTTCAAGATATAATAAAGCACCTACTTGACTGATTGCAAGCTATAACTTGCATGAAAACACCTACTTTCAAAACTTCTTAAGCTTATACTAAGACTTTACAACAATTTTGATCACACACTTAACTTAGTTGTTGAACAACAAATAGTGATCTTAAATTTTCCCTTATACTCTCTTGCACAATATCTCCTAGTTTACAATAGTTTCAGCACATTATCACTTTTCTCACTCTCTCAACCTTGCACTCACTTCTCACGTTCTTCAAAAACAACTTTATACACAAAAATGATATTTTTATAAACAAAAGTAACTCATGAAAATGACTTTTTCCCTTCAATTTCAATGTATTTTTAACTAGCTCACTTTTCCATATGTACAAGGAGATGAAAATGTCTTCATATAAAAATTGCCTCAATATTTTCATTATTACATCTAACATTTATCAATTATACCTTCATAATCTAAAGGCTCTTTTAATATCCTTTAAGGCAAAATGATGAGGATTGAGGGCGCTTGAACTCTCTGACACTCTTCCATGACTGAAAATATTCCATTCAAACCTCTGTGCATTAGACTTGTAATTGTTCTTTAGATTCCTTACCTTCGTTTCCACAAGGAATATTTGTCTTGTAACACAAAAAACTCATTGTCATGAATGTATGACATGTATGTACATTATTAGGGCCTTTAAACATTCTTTATAACCACTTGAAACCTTTTTCTTCACCATTTTGATTTTTGAGTCTCATTTGAGCCCCTATGAGAGCACTAAGTGCTAGAAACAGATAATGCATTTCTAAACTATAAGCCTTTGAAAATAAAGCTTGTCAAAAATTTGTGAGACCCAAGGCTATAGGAGTTCTTCAAACCAACAAGGACTGGGCATTCATCACATTACAATTTCAATCTTTTTCTTCAACCATGTACAAAACTCCTTACATGAAAAAATATGAAAATATCAATTCACATTCAAGACTAAGTTGATAGATTACAAGGAACAAGTTTTCAATTTATTTCAAGCATGAAGATGGAGGTTTGTGAACTATAGGTCCTATTCAATAAGCAATAAAAACTTAGCACCACTAATTCCTTCTTAACTCATGCATTAGATCAGATTATGCACAGATTTACAACTTCTAAGGTTGAGAAATATCATACCGTACATCTGTCATTTAGGACTCTAATGTCAAATTTCAAGGATGATGAGAATGATTTTCAACTTACTAGATAGATAGTTTTCTTCACTCTACAGATAGTTTTCTTCACTCTATAGCTGAATGTTCACCCTTGCATGATCTTCAAGATAAACTCAGTTAGGGTTTCACGACTCATAACCCTAGTCAGTTTTTTGAATGCATTCAATGCTTCATTTTTAATTTTTATGTCAATTTAATTGAAGAGTGAATTCATTATAGCTTCCTAGTACATGTTCAAGCCTTCTTTTACAAGTATTGATAGGATAACTTCATGATTAAGGACATTGTCACTATCCTTTTATAATATCACAAGAACCAGACAAAGTTTTAAAGAAAGAATGAGTTTACTTTAGAGAACCTTTGTCCATGGAATCTAAGCCACCTTTTTTTGAAGATCATTTCCTTAAGAAACATAGCACACTGAAGCAACCACTATTTCAAGGAATATAGTCATGAACAACAAACATTTCTAATAATATGTGTGATGGTTTTTAAGGCATCAAAATCTAGTATTAACTTGAGATTCCTTATCATCGTACTTTCACTCACATGACTAACCACTACCAATAATACCTCTAAAGATATGTATAGTCCATATACAATTACTTGTGAGAATTGTTTGTGAAGATAAAACCACAAGAACGTCCATCTTTCTCAGTATTCTTGACTATGCAAATAGATTATTTGTATATCAAGAGAACTTAGGATTTAAAACTCTTCACAAGAGTAATCCATGGGCTCCATCAAGTCACATTAAACCTGTATAAAGTGTTCATCACCATTTCTTACCTCATCAATAGACATATACACCAAATCCTTCAAACACCATGACTGGTTTAGCTTGAGAGACATTTTAACGGTAAGAGAGAAAGATTGATATAGTTCATACCAAACATGTAATGAAATTACCCAAAACTCTTCATAAACCCTAAGAAAAAGCTGTTGTCCCCTCAATTTCCCCCCCCCTTTTGAGATCCAATTTCATGAAAACTGAGGTCTTGCCATGGAGGAAGTCATGTTTCAAGCCTCCAAGTGCTCATTTTGATCCCCCACGACATTTTATGCATTTCCTCAGTCTACGGACATTATAATGTTCTACCTATTTATCATGGATGGGAGGGGGTTTATGATCTTCTTTTATGCATTTGAAGGATGTGGAAACTTTCTTTCTTCGCATATTAACCTTGTGCAGAAAGAAAACCTTCATCGGGTGCAAAATGGCATATTTCCGTACTTTGCAATTTTCTACATTATTTTCCCCGTCAAATTATTTCTCAGGATGTGAAGCTACGTGTTTTCTTCTCATTGGATGCGGCTAGATGGGTTTCTTTTTGAACTTATTACTTTTGGTGATTTTGGAAAAAATGTTAGATTTTCCCTGCAGGTCCCTGATTGGCTAGAGTAGTTTTGGTGGAAGTTCGGGGCAATGAATCCATTTTATTATCTAAGGCATTATGGTGAAAGGGTGAAAAGTTCTAAAATGACATGCATCCCTTATCATGAAGAAGGGATAAATTCTGAGTTGAAGCCCATAGCGAATAAAAAAAGGACATGTGGCCTACGTTGAAAATTCAACGGCGGGGGCAAGGACTTTTGGGGGAAAAGTTGGAATTTTTCCCCTTTTCAAAATAGATAAAGTATAAAAGCAAAGCACATCCCCGCAACCAATCAGGTGATGCCATGTGTTGAAGAATGAAATCAAGATAGCGGGCTAGCGAAGGACTTTAGGAATTTTAGCTTTGTTTCCACAAATGGAAAAAAGTTCTAAAATGACCCATGGCCACGCTCATATGAAGGGATAAATTTTGAGTTGAAGCCCGCATTGAATCAAAAAGGGACACATGGCCTACGTTGAAATTTCAACAACAGAGGCATGGACTTTCGGGGAAAATTTGGAATTTTTCCCCTTTTTGAAATAGATAAAGTATAAAAGTGAAGCACATCCCCATTTCTAATCGGAGAGTGCCACGTGTTCATGTTAAAAAAATCACAGCGGGCTGTTGGAGGAAAATGAGAAGTTGAGCCGCGACCCCATTTCCAATTAGGGTATGCCATGTGTCTAACCTTTGGTGGGGATGTAGAGGGGCAGAGCAAAATGAGAAATTGCACTTTTTCTCCCAAATGTCTTAAAATGAAGTTTTTTTCCCCCAGGTCCATTGTTGCTTGGAGCTTGCCATGCATAGGGTCCAATTTCAAAGCCGGTGAAGGGAAAGAGTGGCCAAAATGTACTCATCTAGTTTTTGACACCATTAATGAACCAGAGCTTCAAATAATGCAACTGTGAACCATTCTTCATTCTTCTCTCTCTGTTTCCTTGTCATTTATTCATGAGATGCATTTTTGGTTTTTTGTGGAGCCAAATTGATAAGTTTAAAGGGATGTAAATTTTGATTATAAAAAAATGTAGTTTATCAGGCATACGCAATAAAAAGGGAGAAAAATTACCAGTAAACACTTAAGTGCTATGAAATTGGTTAAAAGGTGGAAATACCAGGACCAAATAAAAAACAAAATCATGAGATGCCCCCTGCTAAAGTAATCATGCTCAAACACCTAAAATATTCTCCTTTTTGAACCTCCACTTTTCATGAGCATGTTTATTTCATGTCACTTTCCAAAATTGGATCTGTAACAAACATTATTCCTTTCGGATATTCTTTTCTTGGGGACAAAGTATGGATGTACACGAATTGTTATAATAACATGGCTTTAGCCGTGGAAAAAGGGATTCTAGTTTTCTGGGAACATTGAAAATTTGGAATTAATTCAATACAGAATCTTTTTTTCTCATTTCCTCTATTATATCTCTCTCTCTCTCCTTACTCAATTCAATGGATCATTTGTCTTTGCATTCAAAAGAAACTTTATGTTCTCTTCTGAGTAATATTTAGAACTTTGTGTCTACATATTCACATTGGTGACAAAGTGATTGATCTTTTTCCTATATTTTCTTGGTTCAATGTGAGTAAGGATATATTCTGCAACCTATATCTCCTAAAACCATTCTTATTTTCTTCCTTCTTCATCTCTCTACTCTTCCAATCCTTCATATTGATAATATTTTAAGTATGAAAACATTCCAGAATATCAAGGTCCAAACATTGAGAGTTATATATTTGTACATTTGTTTTTTCTACTTTCAATAAGGGAACCTCTCCCATTAAAGAGGAGGGAATCATGTGTCCCCTGACTATGGTTTCTAGCCATGTTCCATTACAATTTTTGGCAACTCCACTGGGGAATTCATTGTAAATGGACTCCATTTTTTGAGTAACAACTTCTCGATCATCTTTGATCTGGCGACTCCAAGATACACTCAGGGTAGAAGAACCCTTGTGGAAGAAGACACTCATTTCCAACTTCTAGATCATCAAGGTTTCTCTCTCCCTTCATCAAGAAAAAGAAGAGGAACAAGATCTGTAAGCACTCCTCCTGCAAGAGACAAAAATTCTGGGATTGACATCCCTCAAGATCAAACCAGTCCTAATTTGCATGCTTTGTTCTCACTATTTTTTTAGTTCCTCTCCAAAAAATCTTTCCAAGGAAGGAAACTCCTCTGCCTTGGGGCCAAAGGCTTGGGCCTCTTGCTCTTCCCTAACCATTGTAGGAATTACCTAGAGGAAATAGAAATAATTTCCCTAAATTCAGAGGTGATGGGAAGGTTTATCCATATGAGCATATTACAGCCTTCATTATTTCTTGTGGTGTTCTCGGAGTTGAACATGAGGATATCTTTATTAGAATTTTTGTAGAGACATTGCAAGATAATGTTGCTGATTGGTTTTATCATCTCCCTGTTGGATCCATCACCAATTAGAACACCATGACGACCCAGTTTGAGTAGCGTTTCAAACCTACTGAGGATGTACATGCCCTCTTGGCCCAGATTTCTCAAATCAAGAAGATTCACATGAGCCCATGAGGAAAATCTTGGCCAAATTCAATAGGTTGGTTAACAAGATGCCACAAAACACATGCCCTGTGGATCAGATTCAAAGATGTTTCTTCCTTAATGCCTAACTACCTGAAGTGAGCTATGCACTTAGAAGAGCTAATATTGCCACTTTAGATGCTAATGAGAGATTTTCTATCAGTGTTGAAGATGATCTAATCATGTTTGGAAAGATAAGGAGAGAATCATAGAAATCCAAAGCATATCCTTCCTCCACATCTTCTCATGGAGCTAATGTAGATCAGTTGGTACATAAACTTGATAATGATCTCATTGCTCTCAAGAAGCAATTAGCCCAGCATGCTCCTTGTCAGGATGTTCCTAGGAAGAACTTTTAGCCCAAGAATCAATTTCCCTCTCCTCATACCACATTGGCAATTGAAGGCCCACCTGTTAAAGTTATATTCAATACAACATGTGAAGTGTTGGAGCCTGATGATGAGGAGGAGAATGAAATATGTGAAGAACAAGAAGAGGAAGATGATGAAGAATTAAAAGAGTTGAGTGGATCTCATGTCCATTTTCTCACCACTGAAGTTATAGATGAAGAGGATGATTATGAAGAAAGAGTTGCAGAGATGAATAATGAATCATATGTTGTCATGAATCGTGAGAAAGCCAATAAGAAGGAGAAATTGGTGCAACCTGCTAAATATCTAAGGAACCTCCTACAACCATTCCAGTGATTGCAAGGAGAGGAGCTCCTATTCTAAATTCTTCCACACCCAAGGTAGGTTTTGTTGTTCCTTCCTCCTCTACTGCTACTCCTAAAACTTCTTTCCCTTCAAATGATGGAGTTGATAAGTCAAAAGTTTCATCTACTCCTATCAATGATGCTCCATCTACCTCTGGCTCTTTTGACATTATCAACCATCTCGAGAAAACTAAGATCTAGATCTCAGAAGTTGAATTCTACCAAACCCATCCCAAGGAATTTTCTAAGATGGTAGACTTTGTAAATGCCAAATCCAAGCCTTCATCCCCTAGTTCTAAAGGTCTCTTGCCCACTCCTTCTCCTTCATCTCAACCAAGCCGTGTGGCAGAAGTCACTTCATCTGATGATAAGATCAAACCATTTTATGTCACTCTCCTCATAGCTATCCACAAACTTAGCAATTTTGTTATTGATTCTGGTGCTTCAAATAATGTGATGCCTTCTAAGGTAGCTCATGCCCTAGGCTTAACCCTAACCCACACTTTTGGTTCATGTTACTTAATGGAAAGTAGAGAAGTGTCATTGGTTGGAAGGATCAAGGATGCACAAGTAGCCTTTGTTGCTTTGCCAGAGAAGAAAGTTTTAGCTACCATTTTGGTAGCTAATATTCCCCCTTCATACGGCATGTTGCTGAGTAGAAATTTTTACAAAGATGTTGGAGGAGAAATCATGATGGATTGCTCACATGCTCTTATTCCAGTGAATGGGAAAATGAAGAAACTAATGCCTGAGAAATAAACTGAATATATCATGCAATAAACAGATGACCCAAAGGCATAAATAATTTATGAGGACATTGGTCATGGTAACTACATGATCATGTCACAAGATAAGGCTAACCATCCTAAGGAAGTGCTTCTTAAGCCTTATGGTGTTTGGATTTTGGAATTTTATGGGAGCTTCTCCTCAGTTGGTTCTAGAGCTGGTGTGGTGCTTATTTCTTCTGAAGGGAAAATTCATCCTTTCTCCTTCAAGCTCCAATTCAAAAACACAAATAATAAAGTTGAGTATGAGGATCTCCTCCTTAGTTTAAGTATGGAAAAATATATGGGGATAAAGAATCTCCTTACTCATAGAGATGTAGATCTGATTGTAAAACAGGTTAGAGATCTCTTTCAAGTTAAGAATAGAAGGTTGAAACATTACATGAAATCTGGTTTGGGATTCCATTAAGTTCCTTAATGCCTTTTCCATTGAATCCATGCCAAGGGAAAGAAACACCAGGGATGATTCATTGGTCTGTCTCGGGGTCTCTACCGATCCCTCATCTATATTTCTCCCAAGATAAATTCACCATTGAGATGATTCATAGGCCTAGTGTTCCTGATAATGAAAACAATTGGCAAGTCTTTAATGATGATCAAATCTTGCTTTCGTTCCTTGAACTCGGAGATAATTTTGACCAGTTGTACTTTGAAGTAAGTTGAAATCTTCCTAGAGAGTGTGTGCCTCAAAATGAAGAATATAAAAAAGAAGAAATGGATCATGATGGGTGCGTAAAACTAAAAGGTAATAAGATACCTAAAGGGCTGGTAAGTTTGGAAGATTTATTTGAAAAGATATGCTGATGTTCTTGCATATTATTCTAATGATCTCAAGGATTTTCAACCAAAAGAGATGCAACGTTTCATTCCTCTAAAACCTGGGATTAGGCCCTTCCAGAAAAAGTAGAGGTAGTATAACCCTAAAATTATTGATACAGTCTTTCAAGAGATCCAAATTTTATTGAAGGCTAAGATAATTTTCCCCATTCACCATTCAACGTGGATTGCTAATATTGTGCTTGTTAGGAAGAAGAATGGTGAGATCTGGAGTTGTGTTGATTTTAGGAATTTGAATCAAGCCTCTTTGAAGGATAATTATCCTCTCCCTGTAATGGATCAAGTGCTACAGGTTGTTACAGGTTCAGAAATTTTGTCCATGCTTGATGGATTCTCAAGATATAATCAATTAGAATTAAGTGTTGCAGATCAGCATAAGGATATCTTTACCACTCCTTGGGGCACCTTTGCTAACAAAAGAATTCCTTTTGGCCTCATCAATGCTGGTACCACCTTTCAAAGCCCTTAAGGGAAAATGCATAGTTATATACCTTGATGATCTGACTGTGTTTTCAAAAAATGGATCTGATCATTTCCAACACCTTGAAACTATTCTCCAAAAGTGTAGAGAGCATGGCATCTCCTTGAATCCCAAAAAATATGTCTTTTGTGTCACTGAGGGAAAACTATTGGGACACATTGTCTCCAAGGAGGGAATCAAGATTGATTCAGAAGGAGTCCAGGTAATTCAGCAGATCCTTCTCCCCACAAGCGTGCACTCTTTCTTTGGCAAGATCAACTTCTTAAGAAGATTCATACTTGATTTTTCTAAACTTACTTTGAACATAGCCCACATGATGAAAGGGAAGAAAACTTTTAGTTGGTCCTCTGAAGGAAAGGTTGCATTTGAATACATCAAGAGAGCTATAGAAAAGACTCCAATCTTGGCATGCCCTGATTATAGCAAAGACTTAATTATCTATTGTTATGCTACTAAAATTACTTTAGCTGCTATGTTAACCCAAGATAATGCTTAAGGTCATGAACTCCCCATAGCATTCATGAGTTATATTTTGAAATCCCATGAGCTGAAGTACACCATGATTGAGAAACATGTTTTTTTAATGGTCAAATCTGTAAATCAATTTCATTTTTACATCCTTAACTCTCATTCTATTGTGCTTATTCTTGATACAACTATTAAATCCATTCTTGCACAACAAGAATTTTGAACCAAGAGAGGTAATTGGGTATCCAAAGTTTAGGAGTATGATCTTGATCAAACCCACCAAGCTAGTTTGAGCAAAGGGCTTATGTGAACTCATTGCTGAAGGAGTTGAAGCCAAATTGTCCAAGGAGGAAGTTGATATTCCTGTTGTTATTTTCCTCAGCTTAAGACCAATGGTATGCTGCCATTGCACACTCTATTACTTATGGAGAATGTCCATCCCATTTGAGTTCCAAGGATAAGAGATCCATCAAATTAAGGTCTGTGTAATATGTGTTCTGGGAAAATGTGTTGTTCAAACGAGTCATAAATGGAAGGTTTTTGAAATGTGTCGACAAAGAGTAGAAAAAGAAATTGTTCTCATCCTTTCATGACCAGGCCTGTGAAGGTCATTTCTCTTCTACTTTCATAGCCCACAAAATCCTCTGTGCTAGATATTATTGTCCTACCTTGTTCAAAGATGCATCAAAGTGAATAGACAAGTGTGAAGCATGTAAAACCTTTATTGGAAGACCTAAATTGGCTACTTTACCTCTCAAATTAGTGGTGATTTAGGAACCTTTTCAACAATGGGGTTTGGACTTCATTGAGACACTTAATCCACCTTCAAGTGTAGGGCATACTCATGTTTTGACTGCCACTGATTATTTCACCAAGTGGGTGGAAGCCATTCTAGTTAAAAGTACTACTTCTGAAGTAGTATGCAACTTCATCAAGGAGCACATCTTAATAAGGTTTGCGATACCAAACAAGATTTTCATTGACAATGCTTCCAATTTTTCTTCTACTGATTTCTGCTATGGCTATGGCATTTCCCTTCCCCACTCTTCAGATTGTTATCCCCAAGGGAATGGGAAAGCAAATTCAACTAACAAGAACTTGGTCACTATTGTTCGAAAGCTTGTTAATGACTCTAAGAGGAATTGGCATAAGAAACTATATGATGCTTTATGGGAAGATAGGATTACACCTAAGAGGGCCATTGGAATGTCTCCTTTTCAAGTGGTATATGGAGTTGAAGCTCAGCTGTCAGAGACATTGGAACTATCAATCTTACATCTGATGAAGGCCATTGAGGATGCCAACTTTACCAATTCATTGGACAAAAGAATTATGTACCTCCAAAAGTTGAATGAAGACAGATTATAAGTGGTTGACAGAATATAGGCTCATCAACTCCAAGTAAAAGCTCTGTTTGACAAAAAGGCTAAACCCAGAACTTTTCAAGTGGGAGACAGTGTTCTTCTTTGGGACAAAAGGCTTGAACTTTGAGGAAGCCATGGTAAATTTGATTCCCTTTGGCTTGGTCCTTTTAAAATTGGATATTTTTCTTGTGAAAACTCTTTTTACCTAGATTGCATGGATGGTTCTCCTCTCTCACTTCCTTATAGTGGGCAATTTTTGAAGTTGTTCAAAACCTAGAAGTTTTGGCGGTCCCTCTGTACATTTTGTATAGCATTTTGTTTCTAGTTTTTCTTGTTTTTTCTTGTTTCCTTTTGTGCGTTTTCTTATGTGTTGATATTAATTTTTGACTCTATTTCCCAATTCATAAGGCACTAATCTGTTCATCCCCAGAATTCTCCATGGTTCTTGATTTTACATCTTTCCTCTACCAAATCATCCCTAGAAGGAGCCAGTTGTTGTCCCCTCAATTTTCCCCCCCTTTTTGAAATCTAATTTCGTGAAAACTGAGGTCTTGCCATGGAGGAATTCAGGTTTCAAGCCCCCCAAGTGCTTGGTTTGATCCCCCACGACGTTTTATGCATTTCCTCAGTCTATGGCCATTATGATGTTCTACCTATTTCTCATGGATGGGAGGGGGTTTATGATATTCTTTTATGCATTTGAAGGATGTGGAAACTTGCATTCTTCACATATTAACCTTGTGTAGAAAGAAAACCTTCATCGGGTGTAGAAATGGCATTTTCCTATTCTCTGAAATTTTCTACATTCTTTTCCCCATCAAATTCTTTCTCAGGAGGTGAAGCTACATTTTTTCTTCTCATTGGATGTGGCTAGACGGGTTTCTTTTTGAACTTATCACTTTTGGTGATTTTGGAAAAAATGTCATATTTGCCCCACATCCCCGTGGGTCCTTGATTGACTGGAGTAGTTTTGGTAGAAGTTCGGGGTGATGGATCCATTTTATTCTCTAAGGAATTATGGAAAAAGGGAGAAAATTTCTAAAATGACCCGCGGCCCCACTCATGCGAAGGGATAAATTCTGAGTTGAAGCCCACAGCAAATTAGAAAAGGACGCGTGGCCTACGTTGAAAAGTCAACAACGGGGACATGGAATTTCGGGGGAAAAGTTGGAAATTTTCCCCTTATAAAAACAGATAAAGTATAAACTTGAAGCACAACCCCCAAACAAATTAGGTGATGCCATGTGTTGAAGAATGAAATCGGGACAGCGGGTAGGCAGAGGACTTTAGGAATTTTAGCTTTGTTTCCACAAAGGGTGAAAATTTCTAAAATTACCCGTGGTCTCGCTCATGCGAAGGGATAAATTATTAGTTGAAGCCCGTGGCAAATCAGAAAGGGACATGTGGCCTACGTTGAAAATTCAATGATGGAGGCATGGACTTTTAGGGGAAAAGTTGGAATTTTTCCCCTTTTCAAAATAGATAAAGTATAAAAGCGAAGCACATCCCCATTTCCAATAAGGGTGTGCCACATGTTCATGTTAAAAAAATCACAGCGGGCCAGCGGAGGAAAATGAGAAGTTGATCCGCAACCCCATTTCCAATCAGGGTGTGCCATATGTCTGACCTTTGGCAGGGATGCAAAGGGGCGGAGAAAAATGAGAAATTGCACTTTTTCTCCCAAATATCTTAAAATGAAGATTCTTTCCCCCAAGTCCGTCATTGCTTGGATCTTGCCACGTGTAGGGTCCAATTTCAAAGCTGACAAAGGGAAAGAGTGGCCAAAATGCACTCATCTAGTTTTTGATGCCATTAATGAACCAGAGCTCCAAAGAATGTAACTGTGAACCATTCTTTGTTCTTCTCTCTATTTCCTTGTCGTTTATTCATGAGATGCATTTTTGGTTTGTTGTGGAGCGAAATCGATAAGTTTAAAGGGATGTAAAATTTTATTATCAAAAAATATTTTATTGATCATACACAATAAAAAGGGAGAAAACTTACCAGTAAGCACTTGAGTTCTATGAAAGTGGTTAAAAGGTTGAAATGGTAGGACCACATAAAAAAGAAAATCGTGAGATGCCCCCTGCTAAAGTAATCATGCTCGAACACCTAAAATATTTGCCTTTTTGAACCTCTAATTTTTATGAGTGCATTTTTTTCATGTCACTTTCCAAAAGTGGATCTGCAACAAACATTATTCCTTTCAGATATTCTTTTCTTGGGGAAAAATTATGGATATACACGAATTTTTATAAGAACATGGTTTTGGCCATGGAAAAAGGGATTCTAGTTTTCTGGGAACATTGTAAATTTGGAAGTAATTCAATACAGAAGTTTTTTTTCTCATTTCCTCTGTTATATATCTCTCTCTCCTTGCTTGATTCAATGGATCATTTGTCTTTGCATTCAAAAGAAACTTTTTGTTCTTGTCTATGTAATCTTTAGAACTTTGTGTCTGCAGATTCACATTGGTGACGAAGTGATTGATCTTTTTCCTATATTTTCTTGGTTCAATGAGAGTAAGGATATATTATGCTACCTATATCTCCTGAAAACATTTTTTTTTTCTTCCTTATTCATCTCTCTACTCTTCCAATCCTTTTTATTGATAATCTTGTAAGTATGAAAACATTCCAGAATATTAGGGTCCAGACGTTGAGATTTATATATTTGTACATTTGTTTTTTCTACTTTCAATAAGGGAACCTCTCCCATTAAAGAGGAGGGACTTGTTTTTCCCCTGACAGTGGTTTCTAGCCATGTTCCATTCTGAAACCCAACACACATCACATACCATCTTCCAAAAAAGGAGATTCATCTTGGAGCCTTCAAATTAGGATTGTAAAGACTAATTTATTCAAAATAGGAAAAAATCTATACAGAGCAATCATGTTTGAGAAACAATAATTCCACCAACCTAGACTAGGAGGACCTACCTACATCCCTAAGTGGTTTTCATGACTTTCCCAAGTGATTTAGAAACTAAAAATTTCATTTCTTGTTTATCGCTTCAAGGAGAGGGTTCAGTGAGGGTTTGAACACTGATAGAAAAATGAAGATAAATTTCTTGTGCTTGCTCCATTTGACATCAATTTTTTTTTTAAAGTTTTTCCCTATATTTATCTTAAAATAATCCTATCATAATTTATCTAAATAAGGCTTTTCAATTTTTCTTGAGTTCTAAAAAGACAGTTCAGTATTTTAGCCCTTCTTACTTAAGCTGGTTTTTGTAAAACTTGAATATCTTCAAAAAAACTTTTCAAAATTTGATTAAACTTGACCCAAAGCACTAAAAAACCTCCCTCTACATGATCCATGGATTTATTTTTCATAGATAATCATGTACTATCAATACCAATCTCTTTCGTCTGGACTTCCACTGCTAGTTCTCAAGGTTAGTTTTAGTTAAAACTTCAAAATTACCTCCTGCAGATAAATTAAGCCCTATAAATGCTCAAAAATTCTCTATGAATTGTTTCAAGGCTCCTACCCTACTTACATAGGCTTTTCATGTCATGCTTTGAGCTCCTACACATCATTAGGCTCTAGAACTAGGCCTAAATAAGCTAGTTTTAACTGTGACTTGCCACACTTGACCTGGTGTTCATTCTAGAAGCTATTAAACATCCTTCAAATACCATTTTTAACCTATGGGACACCTGAGAAAAAAATACCAACAATCTCCATACCTCCAATGTTGAACTAACCTCGCTGAGAAATCCTTTAACAATTTTTGATGACATTGAAACCATCTGGAATGTTAAAGAACCCACCATTAAGACTAATTTATGGACTACAAAATGAAATTGAGAAGGAACCAACCTACTTGAAAGAATTTAATCCTTCTTTTCCATCAATACAATGTGACATCAATGAAAACACCAACCAATGCAATTAAGGATCAGTAAGGTTCCACCTTTGTCATTGATGGCAACAAATTTAGGAACCTTGATGGCAAAGTAGTACACCAACATCGTCAAATAATTCAAGCCTTATTTATGAAAAGAAATGACGTTACCATTGGGAAGATACCCCTTGAATTATACTTGCTACTTTTTCAGATATGACTTTAACTAGCTGTATGAATTTCTTGACCAAGTCACATTCAAGGCTTCTAGTGAATCATATTCTATTGAAATTCTTCATTTTCATCCTTTCTACATGTATTTTTTTTGTCTTCTTGGACTTGTACCTTGAAGTAGCGAACTAACTGCCATTTTTTAAACACATCTTCAGCAACTTCTTGGACAAATTACGGCATTTGAGCTTACTCCCTCTAAAAATCTTATATAATTACTAATTGTTATGAGTTTGGATCAATCCCCAATTTTTATGTGTAAATTTCTCAAACAGATGATTTTGGTATATCTTTCATCAATATATAAGCGAATTCCTCCTTTATTGACATATGTTCATGTATTGATTTTTTTCTCATTCACTTTCTCCCTCAAGAAATTATAGTTGATCGATATGTATTTTATCTTAGAATACACCATTGGATTCTTTGAGATAATTATATCACTTTTGTTATCACAATTATATAGGTAACAAGAATTTCATTTTTCAATTTTATAGTCTTTAAGTGTTTTCTTCATCCACATTACTTGATTATAACATATGGTTGTTGCCACAGACTCAGCTTCACCAACGGAAAGTGTTACAAGATACTACTTCTTACTCATTCAAGATATAAGGAAATTACCTACAAATAAGGCTCCACCAGTTGTGTTCTTCCTATAATCAATGATGTCTTCCCAATCTGCATCAGTGAAGGATTTGACTTGAAACTAATTACATCTTGGATACCAAAGTCCATATTCCATGGTCCCTATGAGATACCCGAATATTATTTTGACAACTTGAAGATAGATTTCCCTATGATCTTCTTGAAATATTCCAACCAAACTAACTTCCTACATGATATCAGGTCTAGATGTAGTTGAATAAAAAAGAATTCCTATCATAGATCTATATGATGTCTGATTTACCTTTGGTGAGTTTTATTCCTTGTTGATTTTGCATCCTACAATCATTGGAGTGTTTATTGGTTTATAATTTTCCATTTAAAATCTCTTGAGCATCTCCTTGATGTACTTTGTCTATGATATGAAGATGTCTTCCTTAGATTGACTTATTTGCAGCCCTATGAAGAATGAAATTTCTCCAAGCATTGACATTTCAAACTCCTTCATGACCTCTGAAAATCCATGTGACATAGTCTCACTATCACTTCCAAAGATTATATCATCAACATAGATAACAACAAGCAACAAATGACCTTCTTCCTCTTTTATATACATATTGCTATCAGCTAATCCATTTCTGAATCCTTGATCAACTCAAGTACTTTTCTAACCTACTATACCAATCCCTAAGGGATTTGATTGAGACCATATAATTATTCCCTCTTCAGCCTATAAAACATAATCCTTGTCCTCAGTGAGAGAAAAACTATCAGGTTGTTCAATGTAGACCTCATGACTAAGTGCCCATTTAGGAATTCTCACTTTACATCCATTTAATATATTTTTAAAACCTTTGTGTTTTATATGCCAAGAAGATTCTAATGGTCTCCATCCTAGCCACATGAGTAAATGTCTCATCAAAATCCACTCCTTCAACCTGAGCATATCCTTTACAAACCAACCTTGATTTATTTCTTGTAACTTCTCCTTTTTCATTAAGGTAGTTTCTAAACACCCACTTAGTTCCAATGATGTTCTTGTTCTTTGGCCTAGGACAATCTCCCATGTTTCATTTTTCTCTATTTGGTCTAGTTATTCATTCATTGCATTGATCTAATTTTGGTCCTTATTGTCCTCCATAACATTCTTTGGTTCTATCTTAGATAAGGAGAGAAATGTTTTCTTGATTTTAGATACTTTTCAACCTTCTTCTTATTTGAATTCCTGAGCTTCTTTATTTCCTATGATTTGATTTGGTGGATGATCTCTCTTAACTTGTCTTGAAGGGGATTTTGTATCAAATATTTTTTCATCTTCATCTCCTTCTTCTTGATGAACTTCTACGATTTCTTCATCATCCTCTAATTTTCAATGCTTTGTGGATTCTCCTTAGGCTGAGTTGTAGTCTTCTTTGGATATGAGTCATCAATTGTGACATTGGTTCTCTCTACTATATTTTGTTGGATCTTATTATAACACTTATATGTTGAAACTAACAACTGAGTAGCCTAAGAAAATTCCTACATCACACCTTGAGTAAAACTTTCCATGATTATCATCATCTCTTTTGATAGAAAATTTCCTTCCAAATACTCTTAGGTGATTTACACTTGTAGTTTTCCTCTCCAAATTTCATAGGGTGTCTTCTTCTTGTTGATTCTAATTTGAGATCTATTTAGGATTTATATTGTTGTACTAACTATCCTCTTTCCAATATCCATATGAAATTTTGATTCATTCAACATGTTTTCTATCCATTTCTTGCATTGTTATGTTCTTTATCACCAATACCACATTTTGTTAAGGTGTTCTTGTAGCTAAGAATTGTCTTCTTATCCCATGAGTCTCAAAAAAGCTCATCAAATTCATTTGAGCAAAATTCTCCTCCTCTGTCAAATCTCAAGCTCTTGATTTTTACATTCTTCTCATTCTCCACTAGTGCTTTGAAGGCCTTGAACATTTCTAATACTTCTAATTTATCCTTGAGGAAGGAAACCTAAGTCATCCTTATGAATTCATCAATCAATAGTATGAATTATCTCTCTCCTTGAATGATTTCAGTTTTAGTTGGTCCTACAAGATCAGTATGAATCGGCTCTAAAGGCCGTGTAGTAGAGTACTCTTTGGATTTGAAACTTCTCTTAGTTTTTTTTTCCATGAAGACATGTTTTACAAAGTTTATCATCTGGTTTGGTGATCTTAGGCATGTTTCTTACACATCCCATGGAGATTGATTTTAACAATATTGTAAAATTTAAATGTCCTAATCTCTTATACCAAAGCCAACTCTCATCTACCTTGCTAATGAAAAAATTTTTTTTTGATCTCCTTTAGTACATAAATATTGTTCTTGGTTATTATTTCCTTTCCAACCAGCTTACCTGATTTGTTTTCTTTATGTCACACCCTTTTTCATGAAACAAAATTGTATACCCTTTCTTTCACATCTGACTTACACTCAAAAGGTTGTGTTTCATACCCTCAATGTACAAGACATTTTCAATGATAGTCTTTCCATTGTCAAGACTTAATTTTCCTTTTCCCACAATGCTAGTTGATGTATTATCACCAAATCTCATTATTCTTAATGCATTTTCTTCTATAGAAATGAACTTACTTCTTGTTTCCTGTCATATGGCTTGAACCCAATGTCTATGTACCACTCCATGCCTTCACTTTGAGAATGAAATGCTAGTTTGGGACTATTAAACCTTGTTCCTTTTTACTTGTAGGATCTGATTTCACAATGTACACTTTCTTGTTTTTCTTTGGAGGTTTTTTTGGTAGAAATTTTTGGCTATGTTACCATAATTTTGACAGTTTTAGCAAATCGGCTCATTCTTATTTCTCAAATGATATGAATTGAGATGTATTCCATGAAATTTTTCATGTCTTCTATACTTTGAAGCTTTGTGACCAAACATGTTGCATGAAAAAAAATATCCATAGAAGGAATGAGCATACCTTATTGCATGGGATTGCTTGCTTGAGTTGTATCTCTTCTTAACATTCTTGATATCAACATTCCTTTCTTTAGGTGTATCTTGAGTTGTCTTGATTTACCTCTTACATGTCATTTCATCATCCTTATGTTACTCCTTAAATCCTAGACCATATTTATCATTGTAAACTCTTTGCTTGATTAGGAGTTTATCTAAATCATTTGATATTTTCTACAATTTGTGATAGGCCTTAAATTTGTTTGAAGTCTGATCCAATTGAGTTTTCATCAGCTATAATTATATTTTAAGTTTTAGTTCTCCTCTTCAGCTACTTCAATTATTCCATCCTTAAGTTCCTTGATCATTTCTTGATGATGCTTTTTTCTCATCCTTCTCTGGAATGTTTAAATATATCTTAGCATTGATCAATCAAATTATAGAATTTAGATATGCCAAAGTCAATGTGATTAAAAAACTAAATTAAAGATCTTACCCATAAGATATATTAAAAATCTTCATAGTTCTTGACTGATTTTACAATTCCTAAAATGTGTCACATGGAAAAACTATAAATGGGAGTTGTCAAATTATTCCTAGATATTAGATATGCATGGACTGGGTCATACCTGGGCACTTCTGGTTCACTCTTGAATATGAATCTCAAGAAAATAATTTTTATTTTTGGCAATATTCTTGACTTTCTTTGGTAGTCTCCTATATTCATTCTAGTCTACATAATTCACATGTTAACCTCAAATGATCTCCTTTCAAAATAAAAATAAAAAATATGTACATGGGGAGTTGGACTGACCCTGGCAGTCATCTGATGGAGTGAAATTCAACCGAGAGTTGCACTACATCTCAAATCCATTTAGTTTTGTGTGTGTATAATCACACCCTAGGAAGCTTTGCAAGATGTGATAACAAGCAATAACTAAATTTAGAAATTAAGTAGAGTGTGAACTTCCTATCCTATGCATTTATGTTCCATGAAGTCCATCAATTGATTGAGTGCTATATGGATGTCTTGATGCTACCTTCATCTTCACTTTGGTGATAGTAGATTCTTAGAGCTTGGTCGCTTATTATGATCACTAGCTTATATATTTATATAATTATGATTGCTTGATTAACAACTTCTATATTCAAAGGGATCCGATAGGAAGGGCACCTAGGAACTAGCATCCATGTTGGTTGTTAGGTTCTTGAAGATACTTGTTGTCTTGTAAAACCAAAGAGGAAACCTAGAAAAGAGGTCATAGATTTCAATTACTGTTTTTCTCAATTAGGAATCATATTAATAGTTATATGTTTATGACCTAGAAATTTACCCAAGTGCATGAGTGTCTATTGATTTCATCTTTTCATTCTTATTCTTGATCTCCCTTATTTAAGCTTATTAATTAAAATTTGATTTACTGCAATATACTTCATCTCAACATGTTCAAACTGAATTTTACAGTTTGACTCACTTGCAAAGGTAAGCTTTCATAATTGTTGGAGTCACTCAGATGAAATTGATCCTCTTTTCAGAAAATATTTATTTCCTTACCTTCAAAAATATCTTCAAGTTTCTTCTCATCATCTTTGTTCACCTCCATATCAAAATGGCCAACTTGACCATGGTTGAAACACTTTGATAAAAAAATTCCCTTGTACTTTTCTTGATCCTTTTTTAGTTTCTTGAAAAAACATAGCTTTAACCTTCTCATCATCCATCTCCATATCAGATTCAGCTTTTCTATTCTTTTCTTGGGATTTCTTACCAACCTTGAATGTTGGTTCTTTTTTGAATGATTTTTATTCAGTAGTTCTCATCTCATAGGTAGTTAGAATGTCATGGATTTTTATCCATTTTTAGATTACTTAGGTCTTTGGCTTCTTCCACAGCTGACACCTTGGAATCATATATAAAATTAAAGTATCTTAATACCTTTTGGAACAACCAAACCCTCATCTATCTTCTCTCTCTAAACCTTTAATCAAGTTTATCACTTCATCTATTATTTGTAGGTATGATGTAATACTTTCACCTTCCTTCATTTTCAATATTTCAAATTGAGCATGATAGGTCCGTAACTTGGCCAATTTAACATTATTTTTTTCCTTCATAGATGTTCTTCAATCTATCCCAAATCTCTTTGGCTATGGTGTAATGCATGAAGTTTATAAACTCATCCTCATCCATTCCACAAAGAATTTCATTCATAGCTTTGGAATTTTTTACACTCTCTCTCTTTCATGTTGCATCAGTAGAAGATGTGTCTATAATAGTATAGCCATTAGAAATTAATTTCTATATGTCAAATCCAAGAGACATGAGTTAGGTTTTCATTCTAAAACTCCAAAAAAGCATAATTGGATCCATTAAAGAGATGTTCCTTGGAGGTATAGAATCCACTTTGTGGTTGATTTATTTCCATGCTTGGATTCTGATCTAATTTGAGCTTAAACTCACTACACAAGGACCAAGTATATGATACCAATTTTTTGAAATTAGGAAACTGATAAGGGAGGTGAATCAGTGTCAATTATAACTTTCTAGTTCAATTTAAAACCAATCAAATTGTTTAAACTTAATATGAAAGGGAAACAACACAATTCACATGAATGCATAATGCACAACCCATAGAGAGATATAGTTTAAATTGGGAAACCCAAGATGGGAGAAAACACACTGAACAATTGCACTATGCTTACAAATTTTACAAACTTATTGAGCTTCCACTCAATATGAAGCACAAACTTCAAGATATAATCAAACACCTACTTAACTAATTGTAAGCTATAACTTGCATGGAAAGAACCTACTTTAAAAAATTGTTGAAATTCAACTTAGACTTTACACAAGTTTTGATCACACACTTGACTGAGTTTGTTGAAACAACAAATTATTATCCTAAATTTTCTCATATACTCTCTTACACCATCTCCTATTTTGCAATATTTTCAACACATTATCACTTTTCTTACTCTCTAAAGCTTGCAATCGCTTCTCACATTATTCAACAACATATTCATACAAAAATGAGCTTTTTATAAACAAGACTAACTCATGAAAAATGGAATTTTCTCATCAACTTCAAACTCTTTTCAACTAGATCACTTTTCCATACATGCAAGGAGATGAAAAGGTCTTCGTATGAAACTGCCTTTAGATTTCATGACTACATCTGATCATTTTTATTTTACTTACTGAGACTTATCAGACATAACAAGATTCCTTTTGTTCAAATTATGACCAATGGGAAATTTAAAAGCAATTTGGCACTTTTCCTTCATCTCCAACAATTCCCTTTTGTAACTACCCATCTCTAACTTGTCTTAGTATTTAGCAAGTAAACTGACCTGAGAATAATTAGGGATAGTTACAAGGTGTCATTATCAACTAGGGATGTTACACCATGCTCTAATATTCTCTATAGCCTCTTCATAATCTTAAAAAACATTCTACATCTTCCTTTTTTGCCATATAATTTTTAAGTCTTGTTTTAAACACCTATGAGAACACTAAATGCTTGAAATAGAGTATTTGGTTTGGTAATTCATGAACCTATAACGCATACACATTATAACGTGTACGCTTTATGTTAAAATATAAACAAAAAAGGGCCCGAGCCCTATTCATTTTATTTTCTCCCAAACGTGAATTTGACAGCAAAAATCTGCACTCGCATTTTATATTCAGTTGCATCTAGCTCCCACGATTGACTGAGAAGCGCCGCGAAGATCATAATCGACAATGGTGCCACGCAGAAGAGGTAGGCAAAATTCTTTTCTCTAAATTGCATTCAAATTTGGTAATTATATAGTAGATTTAGAATTGATTACATTTTTTTATTTTTTACAGTTCCACCTCAACCACAACAAAACCCTGCAATTCTTATGGTCCCTCTTAGCCCTCCTAGAGTTGTTGAACATCCCCTGGGTAGTCAGGAGGATTTAATAGCCCATATAGTGGAAAACAAGATTGAAATTGAGGAATTAATCAAAAAAATGAGGGATTCCCATTCTACAAACCACCACCGTGCCTCTCTTGCAAACACATTGGAGGCATTAGTGGCTCAAGTTGATGTGACAACGAGTCAAATTGATCATTGGACATCTTATAGAGAGCATTGTAGGTAATATTACGCCAAAAAATTGTCATATGCGGATGTAAAGATTTTTTTTTACAAAAGACCTCATATGTGCCTTATTCACTGACCCCCAAATCAATTTGCATGTTCCGTTGTCATGTAAAAATTTCCAATCCACTGCTACAATAGTGATTTGATTAAAAATAATTTTTGGGACCGATGGTGGATGGTGTTGGATTTTCCACCTTACAATAACAATGAGGTTCCACTATACTTTTTTATGAAACTCTATTGCGAGTTTATCCTCAATGAGATCTTGAACTATTTATATTTTCAAGATTTTCAGGGCCGAGGAAAAGGCTTTGCACAAGATCGACCAGGTGCACAATGTGTACCTATTCAACATTGTAGAGTCCCCAGACAAAAGCCCCCTCACCCTGAGATTGTCCCTCCAATAGTGAAGGAGACGATAGAGATCGATACACTCCATGTGCTTCAGGGGTTATCTGATACCCTTGTCTGAAATACGAGGGACATTTCTGATCCAGATGTTTGTGGAGGTACATAGAGTATTCCCTCAGGAAGTAATAGCATGAGGCCACATCGTTTCTCGTAATGTGGTAGCATATGATTGGGGCCCGAGGAGGATGATACTTTCATGCATTCTGGTGTTGGTGGAGTCGCCACTGGTGGTACACATGATAATGTCGCTATGTCAGACACCTTTTTGAGTGATACATTTGGATTCCAGCCATCGGTGACACCTTCGCAGGTATTTATTATTTTTTATTATGTATGTTACAAAAAGATATGAGTACTTGATTTACTTATATATGTTAAATTTTTGAAATAATTGTATGTATACATATATGCATTGATATTACAGCATGCGGGAGGGACCTCGTCATCCCGACCACAGGCTGCGAGCACCATGTCTATGTATACATTCACATAGGTAATTTAGAATGTTAATTGTGTAAAATTTTCACGTATGAAACTAGACTCAACTTTTGAACTCAAATATATATCTAATATATGTATGTTCTTGTATATATATTATATATGTTCAACTAACTTAACGTGATATATGTTTGATAAAGTTGATGGCCTCACTAGACACACCACCATCTCTGAGAGGAGTACAGAAAGGTGTTGTCACTGCAATTTCATCTGTGCAACAACTCACCAAGGTATTCAAACTACATGCATTTTTGTTAAATAGCTCGTACAATAATTCATATTATGTTAAATTATGTTTAAAATAATGTCCTTCATTGTAGCATTATTAAACTATGTTAATAATGTCCTTAATTGTGTATACGCAGGAGTTACCTATGACAGCGATAGGTGGCATCCATGTTCATATGATTCACATGCGTATGTAGGGTTAACATAGTTTTATTTTGGCTAATTTTGATGTTTGATTTTGTGATCTTATGTGTATCTAGGGTTCAACCCCTTCCATTTTTACTTCGAGGGCACGAAATCCTTGAGCTCATTGTTTTGATACCCCGTTCATGCTCGAGGAGCTCCCGATGACTCATCTGAGTGTGAGATGCATATTCAATGTGACCGAGAGATTGCGGTAAGTGCGTGTAAATGTTAAAAGTTTCATTAGCATGGTCTTATACATGTTGAAAACTTATATATTAAGTTTTGACAAAAAAAATTGTTTGCATTTATAGGTTTGACTACAAGTGAGTTTAGAGCAAAAGAGAACTTGTAGTATGGACCGCTTGGAAGATCTGAAGTCATCTCAGAGATCTCCAACTACGTCTAAGGGAGGGCCTTCTTCAAGCAAGGCCAAGAGAGGGATATATTTTGATGATTAGGATATATAAATATATATATATATGTATGACATTTTTTTGTATGCCTATGTGCATGGCATTGTATGCACGATTTTGGCATTGTATGTATGCCTATATGGCATTCACTTGATATTATATGACCTATTCGTGCATTTTTATATTTATTGTGCACGTTAATACAATTTGGAACTCAATATTTTTGTATGAGACCTTACATTTTTGAGATTATTTTTGTATGAAACTAATATGATGTGCACTTGACAATATAAGACATTATGGATTATTTTATCATTTATTGGTGTTGTATACTAGTGTTTTCAATGTATAATATGCATGAAACTTTGGAAATCAATATTTATATAATGTATGTATATAAAGAGTTATCTAATCTGAGTAATTATTTGTTCAATTTATCAATGTCTATATGTGTATTACCTTACTTGCGCTTCTTCTTGATCATGGTCTCTTTGTATTGGTTCTTATCTTATCATGCACCTACTGCATTCATCAATGCTTCAATTAAGAAACCTCAAACAATCATTAGGACAATCACTCTTCACAAGGCTCCAAACACCAATGTTGTTCATTACCAAAACTGTCAACTATGCCCCTTAATACAATGTTTTTTGCAACAAGTATTTATTCTAAGGATACCCATCTTACAAGCTTCATTATTTCACTTTTTATTTGTTCTCCAAAAATCATACTCCAACTCCTCAATTAGGTTCTCTTGAAGCACTAACTAGGTCCCACTGATTGTGTAGCATATATCCACTTGTATGAGGTTATGTAGGAGAGGTATTTGTGATTATGGAGTTACAAGGAGTTTCCTCCACCATGCCACAATAATAATTGTATTCTCATGAATAAACCTGATGGTGATTTGGCAATCTCAAAAATGTACTTATCATAATAATGGCAAATAAATCAACTAATAACAATTAGTCACCATCAATAGGTAAATCTGTGGAAGGACAATCAATTTCTACCACGTGCCACCTCCAAATTCCAAATTCCATTTCGTTTAAATTCACTTCAAGAAAGGTTAGGGGAAATGAACTCGCCATTTTCTTCATGCTTTCAGAGGTATGGAATGTCAATTCGCCCCAAATTTGGCAAATATGGAGAACTTGGAAAGCCGAATTGCCTTGCTAAAACTAGCCTTGCTATTACATCCTGATAAAAACAAGTTCCCAGGAGCCGAGGGAGGTTTTAAACTTATCACACAAGCATGGAGAGCTTTCTCTGATAATACTTGAAAGGATACCTATGACACCATGAGAAAAAACCAACAAGGGCACAACCCCACCTTCCACCAACCGAATTCCACAGGTACTGCCACTGCCTTTGGCATTTCCAACAATCTAAATGGGAATAATTCTTCAAGTGTGGATTCCTTTCCTGAAACTTCCATATTCAATGACCATGACTAAGAACCAGAACCAGAACCAAAACAAGGATAGGAACATGACCTAGACCAGGACCTAGACTGGCAATTTGAGAGGATTTTTGAGGTTCAATTTTATTTTCCAAGATGCATTACTCCAATGTTTGAGAATGTTTCTCTAGATGCAATGACATTATGATTCAGACACTTGATGATTCCTGAATGTCCAATCCTACCACAGACCCCAGTAGTCCTCGATCCTTGGATACAAGGGAGACACCGTTACTTGGCTTCCATTTATAACGATAGAGATATTTGTAAATTCATGTTATGACCTCTAAATCTATATGCATTTCAAGTTGTTTGGAAATCACATCACACCCTTCACTAGGCTTGATGACTACCCTTATCTTTTTGAAGGTGCTTTTGAAAGCATCCATGGGTTTATCATAGAAGGAATTATTAATGAATGGAAGGTCACTAAGCCATAGGCTAGAATGACTCCGAAAGATTACAGATCCTCCCCATTGTTATGCTTATTTTGTACAAGCAAACTCAATCAAGAAATATTTAAGTAATTATGAAAGTTATGAGTTCTTGTGTTCTAAGTAGCAGTGCTAAAGTTTTAATTTTCAAGGTACCCCGTCTCGGCTATGTTGATTTTAGTACATTGAAATCTAACTCCATATTTGATTGCTCTAGGCATGACTGAATACTACAATTTGAGTTCTTGTTGCTAAGTAACAGTGCCAATGTTTTAATTTTATACAATGAAGCTCATGACAGGAATTGGCTAATGCCATATGAGAGTCAGAGAGGAAAAGGTGGCCAGTACTAATGCTATCCAGGGAAATCTCGTTCTCAGATTCAAATGCTCTTCCGTGCTTTTGGGCTACTTCGTCCAAGCATAGTCCCTTAAGAGCGTCGAGACAAAAAAAGGCTATAAATTTGATGGGTGATATCCCAGTTTCCATGGCACCTGGAGAGGTCTCATCCGATCCTACACCTCTACATTGGGATCCCTCTTGAAAATTGTATCACGGTTTACTCCATCTCCATTCAGTTCTCTCGTTGTGCTATTGTTTACAACAGTAAAAAATATTGTACTTTGAGTAAGTGTAAGGTTTTTCAATGCTATATTTTGCAAACAAAAGCTCGTGGCACCAAACCAACTGTGCCAACACGTCAAGGTGGCTAGGTAAATGCTAGGGGAGGCTTTTCATTTTGGAGGCCAACACTCTCGGTGCTTCTAGGCTACTTCGTCTGAGCGTACTCCCTTAAGATCCCTGAGACCAAAAAATGTTATAACTTCGACGGGTGATTTTTCAGACTCCGTGGCAGCTGGAGAGGTCTCATCTGATCCATACACCTCTGCTGTTGGTACACTCTACAAAATAATGTCTCATTTTTCTCCATCTCAATTTGGTCCTCTCGTTGTCCTATTGTTTGCAAAATCATCAAATAATGTAGTTTGAGTCAATGTAAGGTTGTCTGATGCAATATTTTACAAATGGAAGCTAGTGGTACCAAACCAACTAGGCACACATGTCAAGATGGCCTCATAAATGCTAGAGAAGGTGTCTTTTTTGGTTCCCTACACTCCTGGTGCTTCCGGGCTACTTCGCCTGGGTGTAGTCCCTTAAGAGCGATGAGACCAAAAAATGTTATAAGGTTCACTGGGTGATTTCTCGAACTCCGTGGCACCTAGAAAGGTCCTATCAGATCCTACACCTCCATGTTGGTACCCTCTACAAAATTCTATCTCTATTTTCTCCATCTCAATTCAGTCCTCTCATTGTCCTATTATTTGTGAAAGAATCGAATAGTCTAGTCTGAGTTAGTGTAAGGTTGTCCATTGTCAACCACGTGAATAATATAGGTGGTTCATACAATATAGGTTTTGAAATGAGAATTTTTATAAGAGATTTTTACAATATAGGTGGTGAAATGAGAATTTTTGTTTATTATTTCTTTCTAATATTTAATTTCCCTTAGCTTCACTTGGCTTTGAGAATAATAAACTCTCTACTAATAGTTCAACCACGTGAAGGTGGATATTTTTTTGGCACCACTAACCTACATAAACATGTTAGTAAGAAATTAATAGAATTTCAAATCCTATAGAATTAAAACAAAATCATTAATTAAATATTCAAATTAAATTCATGAATAACATACCTTTGCAAATTTAATCCAATGAACCACAAGGTTCAATTCTACTCTTGATACTAGTAAGAATTGCTTCATGATCTGATTCACGAACCTTCCACAAATTCTTGTTTAATGGCCTACCTCAATATTTGATCAATTGAATATTTGTTGCAAGAACCAAATGTGAATAGTGAAGTATCTTTCGATGTACTTCATAGTCTTCAAACTAGGGGAGTCAAGTATTTGATTTTTTGATAGTATATCATCGAAGCCAAGTTCCAATGACTATCATTGACCCAGTGGGATACTCGAGGCCTTCACCATCAATGACTATGGAAGGTCAATTTTTTCCCCTCTACACAACAAGACAAAAAGTAGTATGTTCCCTCTTCATTAAATTTTGTCGTAATAACTGCAAAAATGTGCCCTACATCACAAAGTAAAACTCAAGTCAAATTTAAAATACATTAAGAGTTGATCATTTAATAATTTATAAATCTAAAACATGACATACATATGTACCTTATTGCACTAAATCAGAGACTTGGTCGAATTAGGTGATGTTATCATATGATCTGAAGACACTACAAGTTAAAATGCTCATGGAACTTGATATGTGTCGAGTGGAATTAGAGGTCTAAAAGTCCATTCATCCACCCACTATTGTGACTCACATTCATTCCACGCAAAATAAATGCATGATATACAAAAAAACATGCCATGCACCTAGTATAAATAGTCCAAGAACTTGCATCTAAACTACAGAATGAGTGCATATCACTTGATCCTGCAACTGTCATACAATCTTCATAGCTTGTCAAATGTTGTTCCTCTATCAACCAAAAATATCTACGAATCGTTGAACTCTCTTAAGATTCATGGGCTATTTTCTTGACACACCAATCAACAATGTTTTTTACACCTATAAATTTAGCACCATCCTTGAACTTTAACTCTTCTCTTACAAGTCATTTGTTCACACATGCTCTTGCACCATCATGTTCTCCTTTCCCATGTCCTACTTCAATAAAAATCTAGATATGTTGTACACATGTTTCTTTGTGCATCCTTCTTATCCAATAAAACATTCATGCATTCTTGAATTGTGATGTGTAGTTGTCCGACCAAATGTAATGTTGATTGAAAAAAATGTTCCTCTCATTCAAGTTCACATAAAACACCTAGAAACACCCTTGCACATATTCTGTAGAATGTGTTTGATCATCACTGATGTAGAAATGATACTCTCTTAATATTTTTTGATCTTTCTCAGTGCTTTTTGGAGAGTGCATGAATGTTATATGCACAAAAATAACAACTTGCACTGAGTTATAGTATTGAGACTGAACCTCCATTTGTGGCTGCAATGTGTAATTATCTACGAATTCAACTACTGAAACAATAGTACCAAGTGGGAATGTTTCCTTGCTTAACTTGAATTGTTCATCCAACCATCGAGCTCTATGTGTGTGCCTTGCATACTCATAAATAATTTCCTCTCTGAATTTGACCATATATTCTGATACAGGTAATTGTTCTGTAACAAGCTCACACCTCTTAGATTCTTTTCCATATTTTAATTGATATGCCACTGATTTATATTTTTTGAAACCAACTAATTCTTTTCCTATTGAATTTGTACTCTCCTCATGGATACAACTTTTCAATTTTGGCAAGCCACCACATACGTTGCACGTTCCATCCAAACATGTTTTGTTATAAAAAAATTGTCCAGTTGATTTTTCACAAAGTATCGTAGGAATAAACTTCCCTTGCAGATTTTGGTGGGAAATTTAATCCACACTCCTACAACATGATGTCAGTATGCAAAACACAACGTATTTGACAAAAAACATCATAATGCATTGAAAATTCAACATGATGCCTGCAACAACAAGTGGTACGTGAGTGATTGATTTTCACATAAAAGGGTTTATTCATTTCAAAGAATCTTTGGCTAATGTTAATTTGTGGATTTTCATTCTTAAACTTAGAGAACAATTTGTGTTTGAGTCATATCTAAGAAATGTTTTGCACATGATTCATGATTGTGAGAACCTATTCTTCTTTTTATTGTATCTCTTCTATTCGGTGACACCCTTGTGTTCTCATTCCAATACTTTACAAGTAATTATTTTAGAATATCAGACGTATGCTTGTCTTTCCATGGGATTTTGTTAGAGAATGCCCAATAGTCAGTGTTATTGACTGACTCAAGACTTGTGTGTCTCTCTATTGCTTTCATTAGTGTTTTTCTATTTAGCTTCAAAGCTCTGCTTGTTTTTCTAATCAAGTGTTGATTAACTATTTTATCACTTACTATACAATTAGTAAGTGCATGCCGTGTAACATTACTATCTTTGGTGCGTCTGTTAACACCTATAGTTTGGTATGCTTTATGTATATTTTCAACAATTGACGCATTTTGATCAACAACATTAGATGTTCTTAACCCCAGGGTCTTCATTATAGGTCTCATCTTAATTAATTTCATCAATGTTAACAAATAATTGACATCTTTATGTGTCATTTAAATTCTCAAAGTAATTATCCCAAATTCCCCTAGCTTTTCTTCTTGCATTTCTTTCAGACATTTTGTTAGGCATTGGTTTTATAATGTTTTCATCAATTTCAATTAATTGAATTGGTTTTCTTCACAAAATGGAAGGAGGTGTTCTTAGAGGTGAAGATTCATTAACAAGGTTACTTTCTTCATTCAGTGTTTCCATACAAATTTTAGGATTAACATTTGGATTCTCAGGTAAAGGTTCAACATTTAGATTCTCAAGTAAAGGTTTAACAATTGGATTATCAGGTAAAGTTCAACATTTGGATTGTTAGGTAAAGGTTCAACATTTGGATTCATATCAATTTCTTCATCCATACCAACATTATCATTCAATTCAATATCAATATTCATTACAAAATCATTATTCTCTACATTTTCATTATGTATTTCATCCTCATTTTCTAAAAAATTAGGTACATTTGATATAGTAGATGTACCTTTCCCTACACGAAGTTTTTGCATCCTTTGCACTTGCTTTATTCTCATCTCTTCCAATTTCTCTGGTGTCTTGTTTTCAAATTTATTCTTGTTTACATCATATTTTTTCACCCATGATTGTAAAAATATATATAGTGGGGTAGGGGACAAGATGAACTACTCAAAATTTGTGAAGAATGTACAAGAATCTGCAGACCAGACAGAAAGAGGGTAGAAATCCCGTGAAAGAGGTGAAAAGGACATTGGGGGCCCATAATATATGTAAAGAACATAATGTGTATGCGTTATGTTTTTCCCCTTTTTCCTCACATGTCTCGAGGCTTAGATCCTATTTGGATGCCCAATCTTGAGGCATGGACCGGCACAAACACAGAAAACAACATGTTTTTGTAGGAAAATGCTAAAACACCATTTCCACCATAATAAATCAAATTAAAACAATTGTTCCATTTAATAATAATATGACTATGACTTAGATCAGAATTTATTCTTTCTAAGAATATAATTTTTTTAATTTTCTGACTAATATAAGGTTTCCATATTATTTATTTTCTAACTATGCCTTTTGTAGCTATTTTTTGAAGTTTAAACATGTCTATCTTTCATCGTGTATCTTTTTTTGGCTCATCGAAATTGAAAAATACTAGCCCAAACTAGGCCTAATTGTATACATATTAAAAAAAATCTAATTTTTGACATTTTTTGAGGTAGTTAGGGGGGCACATGGTCGGAGCTCTGTTATTTTTCAAAATTTAAAATTTTTGTACTAGAACAATCATAAAAAAAATATGTTTTAAAAAATGGAACCCAAACTAGATACTCTTAGCTATCTTTCTATGAAAGGGTTTTCAAAAATACTAAATGGTTCTCAAAAATGGCGGGGTGCATGAAAGTCACTCTATTATGTTTTTTAACAAAAACAAGACCACTTGTTGATATTTTAGTTATTTGACCCACTTAAACTTAACTGTTTTCAATAAAATTTAGTAGCTTAGAAACTAGACTCAAAATTCTACGATTCATATTCTTACAACATCTTCCAATTTTGAGTGTAACTATTTCAAATAACTCATACAAGTTGAATATTTTTTATTTTTCAGAAAAAAAAACGTCTACTTAAGATACCCTTTTAGCCCCCCAGATTGGTGCACTTATCCTATTTCTTCTTAATTCATGCATTGTATCAGAGTATGCACATATTTTCAACTTCCTAATTTAACAAATATTGAATTTGTAAAACCCTAGATATTTTAGAGTCACGTGTAAATAAAAAATAAAGTACAGATCTAACACAAGAAATAAGCTAATGAAAATTAAAACCCTAAGTGTAATAAAGGGAATAAAAGACTCAGGTGATTTTGCAATAAATCCTAAAGTGTGTTGGACTTTAAAACTGATGAATAGGAGGAGAAAACTATCACAACCACACTCAGAAAATTTTGTAGCTACCATATATGTCTGGAATGGGGCACCTAAATTAGGTCAGGGGCACCTAGGCACTAGAGACCTCTGTTGGGCACTCATGACTATGTAAATGGTCAAAACTTATTCGCCTTATGTCTCAAGATGGTTGATCACCTTCGATGTTGGTTGCCTACGTGTCGATGGATGATCGTTATATTCGCTTGTAACTTGTATAACCCCAAAACACATCAAATCCTAAAAATAAAAAGATGAAAATGGGGAGTCAGACTGACCCCAGTGGTCACCTAACATAGTGAACTTACAACTAAGTGGCGTACTATATTTGAGACTCCATGTAGTTCATGTACGTGTGTGCAAGAATCATGCCCTAGGTGGCTCTTGTGCAAGATGTACTTAATAGCAAGAAATAGCTAGATGTAGCAATGTATATAGTTGTGTGGATGTCAAAATGAACTTCCCCTCCTATGTGTGTATGCAAAAAATGCAATCCCTTGTCCCTTGAGTGAGTGCTAGATGGATGTCTTGATGCTCTTAGAATTCCTTTAGATGTAGCCTTAGGTGGTGATATTAGATTCTTAGAGCTCATTCCTTTATTATGGTCACATAAATTTGAATTTATATGATTCCCTTGTTTGAATTTTGTAATTGAAAACAAAAAGGCCAATCCATAACAAAACAAGATGCCCAAAAGATAAAAGAGGTGAGTAAGATACAAAGATGTCAGGGTTTCCCAGAGGGGACAAGGGATCCTGGGCGTTGGCATCCTAGATGGGTGCTAGTGTCTAGAGTAAATAAAGATAAAGAAATGAATATTAGACTGGATTGTGGGGTGTGTAAGACCAAAGAGGAAACCAAAATGATAGAAAAGAGGCCATATATAGATGTCAATCACTAGTTTTTTCACTTAAGAATCGTATGGATAGTAGTATGTGATTAGGACCTATAAATGTACCCAAGTGTTTGATTTAGTGTCTACATAAACCCCCACTTTATATTTTTGAGTGAATACTTGATAACATAAAGTAAATAAGAGATGTGTACCTAATCTCATGTAGATCGATGGAGAAAGCGTGTTGAGGAGAAAAGAAAAAGCGAGTAATAAAAATGAAGCATGGAAGCTAAGGAAGAGGAAGTGACCCTAGGGGTGAAACATATGAGTTGTGTCATGTTTGTACCTATTGTCATTTTTGTTTGATGTGGGGCTAATTATTTTTACGTATTAAGGATGGATTTGTAAAATAAGAGTGAAAGAGTAGTGAAATTCGTGTATATGTGAGAAATTTGATTCAAGTATGTAAAAAGTATGTAAAAATGCAAAAAAGTAGTAAAAGGAACATGTGCACCTAATTTGTGATGAGTAAGAAGGATAGAAAGTGTCCTAAAATGTTGTAGAAGAACGATTTTTTTAGGCGATCTCATGCTAGGGCAGCATAAGTGTTGGGGAGAAAGGTCTAGTATAATTCTCCATCGCTGATTGCTTCCTGAAATTTATACACCACTGCAGATGGTGTGATCCTTATTTGTTCCAGTTTGATCAAGTTCAATATAGTTAGATCCAAGTAGAAACAAAAGAAAATAGAGATAACATGCATTTTGATTGCTAAATAACTATGTCTGTATTGTGAAATTGCTCTGTGAAATCATGAAAATTATGTTGATTTGAGAAAAAAAATGGAACTTCCCCCTGGTCATAGGTGCCCAAGAAAGGTTAGGAGTACCCAAGCACTCATGTTTGTATTTGGTGTTGGAATCTGTGCTAAACTAAGGACCTAAGTCAGAATCTAGGTCATTCATGTGTTGTAACTGTGTTCTATTCCTATACTGTGCAGGCCTGAACTATGACTGTGTACTGCTAAATGGGGTGACTGATTCACCCAATATATGTCCCCCTTGTTTTGGGTGCATGTGATATCACTGGGAGGATGCAGGCCAAAGGAGAGGACTGGATGCTGATCTAAAATGAATACCCTATAGGGAGGAGGTAATGTGCATGGTGGAAACTAATGCACATGCAAATAAAGTGGCTGGAAACATGTGTTAATGTAAACAAGACAAATATGCATATAAAATACAAAGTGTAATCTAGCAAGCAAGAAGACAATGTATACCATGAAAATTGGGTTTCAAACATGGTACATAAATCACAATGTCATAAGACAATGAGGGCCAAAGAGGCCAAAAGCATAAAATGTGCACAAAAGACAAAGGGCATAAACCACAAACAATGGCATACAATGAAAAACGATGACAAATAATAGCAATAAAAGTATTAGACAACCATGGTAACAAATAGTTCCTACAAGATAAATTTTACACATGAAACACCCATCAGCATGTTAGAAAGATAAAAAGTATGTCAAGACATGTATATATTGATAGATTAGTGTGCTAGTAATAATAAGAGGTAGTAAAGAATGAAACAATAGTACCTATAGTGTGTATGAAAGTAGATACCCCAGGAGCCTCGGTGGGACTTTTAAGAGGTACAGTGCCAAGCATCCAGGTTGCATGTAAGGATCTGTGGAAATTTTACATTCACAACTAGATAACAAGTGAATGTGTATGTGTATGTGTATATGATAAAGATAATGACATACGAAGTATTTTTCTAGCATGAAAAAAAAGTGTACATGTAACTAGTATAATCAAGAAAGAGTATGTACAACCAAGATATGTAGTATAATGTGAATAAGAACATAATGTAATGCAAATTGAATGATAGGAGTAGTGTACCCTCCAATCAAATGTGTATGAAATTGTATGAGATGAGGTTCATTTATAAAAGACCGCTCGACAGTCAAAAGAATGAACCATAGAACAAGAGTGCATAATCAGGAAATGGTTTAAATTGTACACTAGAAAGATTGATCAATGGAGTATAGAGTATGGAGATTTAATGTGGTGAGTTTCATTTCATATTTAGACCCTCAGCAGTCGAGTATGAACCGTGGAACTAGATTGCATTATAGGGTAGTGTGATGTGTGATAATGTGATGTCAAAGAGATGTTTTGTAAATGTGTAGAGTGTGAAATGTGTTGTGTGAATGATGTGAGGTTCATGGATGTAGTATGCCCTCAACAGTCAATTGTGAGCCTTAGCACAAGAGTGCATCATAAGGTAATGATGATACAATTTATGTGTATCAATGTGTGTATGATGCATGAGGAAGACTAGATGTGAAGTGCAGAGCATGAAATTAGAAATGTGAGACACTTGATAATGTTAAGAGGGGGGAGTAATCATGATTCCCCCAATTGTATGATGATGTATGAGCTATCTGAAAAAAGTGAACGGAAAGGGTCCTCCACCCGATGCTTGCAGAGATAAAGACATGTTACCTTGCTCTGAGATCGGTGATATATGAGACAAATGATGTATTGGTGAATGAGACCTAAGAGGCGATGAATGCCTAAGTAAAGGAGATAGAGAAGGTGATGTGAATCTATGTGAAGGAAAATATAGAGGTGATGTACATATATGTGAAGGAGATCGAGGAGGTGATTTATACCTATGTGAAGGAGACCGCAATTTGTCTGAGTGGTGGACCTAGGCTGATAAGACAGACTAGTAGACTGATGAGACCAAGTAGGTCATGTGCAAATAGGAGATATAGGATCATATTGCACTTTTTATTTGAGAGGTCCTACGGACCTAGATTCTCTAGCGAGTGTAATGGAAACCTTAAGAGGAGGATGAGGTAATGGATTGGATGATGGAACACCTTGGATAAATATAACTTGCTTATCGTGAATGAACTTAAAACACAAATGAGTTGTGGAAAAGATAGCCTAAATTGCATAGATCCAAGGAAGACCCAAGATTATAGCACAACCTTTGATTAGAGGTAACACAAGGAATGGCACAAGCAAGGTGATATTCCCAACTATAACTAGAAGCTTAATGAAACCATAAGAATTGGGAACTAGATATGATATATGAGAGATTAGATAATTGATAGTGACAAGAAGCACAATAGAACACACACAAAGATAAGACAATGAGCTGATCATAGTATTGTTGATAGCATAAGATCATATAAAAGCATTAATATGTAATGAATCAAAAGAAAACATAGGATGAAAATCATAATTAGAGAATGTGGTGAATGGTGGAAATGTCTTGGTATGCATAGCTATAAAATCAAGGGCCTCCGATGAAAGAGGAGGCACAATGTGATATGTATGATTAGTTGAAGAATTAGCCACTTATTTTTCATGCTTAGGTAATGGATCATTGAAAATTTTGAGATTTTTGTTGTCATTGTAGACACAAAATCACGCACTTTGGGTATATATCTAGTCTTGATTACATATCACTATTCATGTGATTCCTAAGTAAGAAAATTTCTAATTAACCTATGTCTTTGGCCATCTTTACTCTCTTTTTATCGCCACTTTTGGTCTTACACTCTTTCTAGCTTAGTGTTTCTTTTCACACCTCAATATTTATCATCCTGGACTCTAGCACCCAGCCAAGATGCCAATGTCAGACACCCTCATCCCCTCTAGGTGCCCTTGACCTCTTTAAGCTTTTTTCACATATTTTGGGTCCTTTCTATCCATTTGAGCATATTATCTTTTTGCTAGTTGATCTTTTTAGGGTTAATTATGAAATTCAAGCAAGGGAATCATACAAATATAAGGTTATGTCATCAGAATAAGGGACCAAGCACTAAGCATTAGCTATCACCACCTAAGGTTGCATCAAAATAATATTCAAGAGCATTCAAGCATCCATTTAAGGGAAAGGGACTGCATTATTCTACATACACTTTATAGGAGGGGAATTTCATTATTTTCCATGCACACATCTACTTACATCTCTTATATCTAGCTATTTTCTCATTATCAACTGTGACACACACAAGAGCCACCTTAGGCACAATTCCACACACACACACACACCTAGAACTATATTGGGTATGAAATGTAGTGCAATGCTCAGTAATAAGTTCACTCATTTGATAACTAAGGACATTTCAGACCGTAATTTACATTCTTTTCTTTTTGGTATTTGATGTACTCTTGAGGGTTTTGCAAGTCAATATTTTTATTGCAAGTTATCAGTAACATCAGTAATCATTGTGCAACCTACTGGTGACAAAGAGTGAATGATAGAAAACATCTTATGACCCTGTGAAGGAGGTTTTCTGAGGATTTTAGCAATCACAAGCACCCAAAGCAGGTTTAGGGTTCCCGCAGGTGCCCCTACCCCTTTCGAGGTGCCCTAGTCCAATCAGATCTTCCAGTCACATATTTTTCTAAGGATTTGTGTGATACTTCTCCCTCTTTGTTCATCAATTCATCACTTCAGCATAGTCCAGATTTGGTTATGAATCAACTTAGTCATTATATCCCTTCTTTACATCTAGGGTTTCATACTTTCTAGCTTACTTTTCTTGGGTCTATTCTATAATTAATTGTTTATTCATTTATTGTTACATTACATTAGAATTAAGCATCTATGTATTTAATAGCTTAATCATTTTGGTGTACTCCTAGTTGTTATAGTCTATCCGTTATAACAAATTTCATATCCAATTCCAAAATCATATGGTGTTATCAAACTTCCGGTCATTGTTGGTCCTCTCACCCTACTTGAGTTTTTTCTTGTGGCACCATCTTTCAAAGGGTGTAATATGATCTTAGGTCTCCATTGGCTCCATGCAACTCAAACTATCATCTCTGTGAACCATTTATGTATGAAATTCATTCATAACAAGAAAGTCACTTCTATCATTGGTATTCAATCATCTACAACATGGTCGTAACCTCCTCTTGAGGTTTTTATTGCATTAGCTAGAGCATCTTATTCCTTGCATCCACTCAAAACTAAAGCACAATATTCTCCTTGCTCACCTATCCATGCTCAGGCCACATGGTCTCATACTCACACCACTCTAGGTCCAATACTCACACCACTCCTTCACAGCGGTATACATCATAGCCTCGCTCTCCTACACATAGGTTTCCATCACCTCCACATTTTGTTACACATAGGTTTCCATCGCCTCCACAGTTTCTTACACATAGGTGTCCCTCACCTCCCTTATCTACTACACATAGGTGTCCATCACCTCCGCGTTTGACTACACATAGATATACATCACCTCCACATTATACTCATCATTCCTATGCATTTAAGATTCATTCACCTGCACAATGTTTATCTCATATACCACCACTCTTAAAACATGGTCACACGCCTTTATCTCCACAGGAATTAAGTGGTGGAACCTCATATTTCACTTTCATCAGATATCACATTCATTATTACACATTTAGGGTGCATCACATTATTTCTTTCTCCCCCCCCCCCATTTTCTAGCATCAACACGTGTCTTATATTATCTTCATTTCACATTCTATCTCTCACATACATCATACACATCTTGATACATTAGTATCGCCATTATCTAATGATGTAATCTCATGCAATGGTTCACACTTGACTATTAAGGGCATAATATACACATGAACCTCACACACTACACACTATTCTACATAATACATATCACGCTCTTCACACCTCATGAATTATTTACACCTTTTTCTCATAACAATTATCACATACTATGTGCACTATTCACTCTACACGTTCATGATACACCTTTCTTACATCTACTTCTACACGCTACAGTCATTACCCTATGATGCACTCTAGTTCCATTGTTCACACTTGAATCTTAAGGGTCATAATCTAAAATGAACCTCACTCACACACACACTCACTCACGTACTCTCTACGCTTTACACTTTCATGACCACATCTTCCTAGAGCACAATTCCAGCTCTTGTTCTATAGTTCATTCTAGACTGCTGAGGGGGAATGTATAAATGAACCACATATCATTAATTTACATCCACTTGGTGGCACATTTCTCTTATCATTCACTCTACATTTTATTCCATCTCATCCACATCATATTGCATATCTTAAACACATTTACTCTTGATTTCTTATGCTTTTACATGTACACTTTATTACACATGTGAGATAGATATCTTGTATGTCATTATTTTTATCATATACACATGTGCATTCACTTGTTTTCTAGTTGTGATCATAGATTCTACAGATCCACATATGCAACATGGATTTTTGGTGCAATACTTATTTCCAATCCCACAATGACTCCTGCGGGAATTCACTTCCATACACTATAGGTGCTATTGTTTCATTTTTCATAGCAAATTAATTTTTATCTCTTTAACATGCTAACAGGTGCTTTATGCACATCATTTACTTTATAGGTCTATTTTCCACCATGGTTGTCTATTACATTGTTTGTTAATGTTTTTATTTACTTGTCATTATATGCCATTGTTTGCAGGTTTTCCCTTTGTCCTGTGTGCACATTGTCTGCTTTCTCCCATCTCGGCCTTCATTGTCTTGCGACATCATGAGTGATTTCCCATGTTTGCAACCCACATTTCATGGTCTACATTTTCTTATAGTGTGTTATCTTACACATTGATTTCTTTTCTACTAGCTTACATCATGTCATTTACATGTGTGTTAGTCTTGTTTGTATTAACACTTGTTTCCAAGCCACTTTGTTTGTGTATGCCTTGGTTTCCACCAAGCACACTCCCTCCCCTATAGGGCACAATTTCAACACAGTGGTATGATCTATAAACTACCCAACTTAAGCAATTCACCGACCACTATGCTCATGAATATGAATGAAACATGCATGAGTTCTTTCTTAACCAGTTATTGTGTAATATAACTACAAGTAAACTGCAAATTGAAAGGAAATAAACAAGTATGAGACCATATTTATCCTGGAGAAAATCCAAGGTGTAAAAAACTCCAGTGGGTGAGAAAATTAGCTCCCCTTCATGATGTAATCCCAAAATGATACAACTTACTACCAAATTGGCCTTTAAGGAAGATAAACACTCCTCCTAATTGTATCTACTTGCTCTCAAACTCACAATCAAATAAGAACTTTTCACTATGAACAAACAACCCAAGAATTCACTCTTCCAACTTTTCTCATACTTGAATTGCACTCAAAATACTTGTTTGAAACCTTTCAAAGGCTCGAATTTATAGATGTACAACACAAAGGAGGAGTGGAGAGATGAAATGAACCACTTAGAAGCCCAAACATTTTCAACTATTGATATTCCCACGTTTCTATACCATTAGTTACAAAATTGCCACTTTACGTAGACTGGTGGTTATAAAACCATCACCCTATATTGGGGGGTGGTTCCATCATCATACAAAGTCCACTACCTTTCAGAGGTCATAACTTTTGCATACAAACTCAAAATTTGGTATCATTTTTTTTAACTTGCATGATTTTTTGAGAGGAACACAAATATGCAAGAAGATTTGGATTTTTATGATATCTCCATCATGAAACAAAACATATATGGCCCAAAGTGTCATTCAGAGGTGTTTGGATCACCCCCAGCCTAACTAAACCATCTTGTGAAGATATAAAGGTGCCGATAACCTGTAGAGAAAGTACCTGATATAAATATTACATAGAATTGGGCTATTCCTAATCCATTTTTGGATCACGGTCACTCCTCCTTTGGGTTGCATACTCATCAGTGACATCACATGCACCCCAAATGAGGGGGGCATCATTTGGGTGAATTAGTCACCCCATAAAACATTCTACAAACACATTTCAGCATAGAATAGTACCGGTACAACACAGTTATCAGTATCAAACAATACTCGAAATCAGACTTGGGTCCTTAGTATAGAATCCACACGAGTGCCCAGACCTAGACAATAGTGCATGGGTTCCTCTGACCCTTCCTGGATGCCTATGACCAGGGGGAAATTAAGTAGCATTATTTAGTGCATCACAATCTATAGCACTTCACATAGTGGATTTTATAGGGCACACAATCCTTAGCACTCAACATACACACTATACAATATTTTATTCTTTTGCATTGGATCGGAATTGGTTGAACCGGATCAGATTTTGACACACCATCTACAGTGGTGTTCCATATTTTAGGAAGAAGTTAAATTTTGGAGGATACACCAGCCTTTTATCCCTACACTTCTTCCATTTCTTGTCATGAGATCACCCAAAAAACTCACAGTCAGGATCCTTTCTACACTCTTTTCTCATCAAGGATCAGGTGCACATGTTACTTTTTCACATTTTTACATACTTTTTACAAATTTTGATCATATACATGCATATTTGACTACTTGTTCATTCTTCTCTTTTGTAGGTTTCTCCTTATGGGAAGCGGTAATCAACATCAACCACAATAACAACATCAATAACATTAGCATCAACATCAACAACATGTATAAACGTGAAATCTACACAAATGTAATCGCCCTAGGATCATTTTCATCATCACTTTTTGTACTTTCTCCTCTCTAGTTTCCACACTTCACATTTTATCACTCCACACTTTTCGTTTTCTTTTGGCATGCTTGTGCCATCAATCTACATGGTTATCAGGTACTCATCTCTTATCTACTTTATGTTATCAAGAATTCACTCAACAACATAATTTAGGGGTAAATGTAGACACAAAATCACGTACTTTGGGTATATGTCTAGTCTTGATTGCATACTACTATTCATGTGATTCCTAAGTAAGAAAAGTACTAATTAATCCATGTCTTTGGCCATATTTTCTTTCTTTCTATTGCCACTTTTGGTCTTACACTATTTATATATCAGTCTATCTTTTCACACCTCAGCATTTATCATCCTGGACACCAGTACTAAGCCAAGATGTTAGTTTCAGGAACCTTCGTCCCCTCTAGGTGCCCCTGACCTCTTTTTACTTTGTTCACATCTTTTGGGTCCTTTCTAGCTGTTTGAGAATCTTATATTTTTAGTAGTCAACCTTTTCAGAGTTAATTGTAAAATTCAAGCAAGGGAATCATATAAATATAAAGTTATGTGATCATAATAAGGGACCAAATAGTAAGCATTAGCTATCACCACTTGAGGTTGTATCCAAAGGTTATTCAAGATCATTCAAGCATCCATTCAAGGGAAAGGGGCTGAATTATTCTTCATATACTTCATAAAAGGAAAGTTCATTCTATTCCATGCACACATCTACTTACATCTCTTACATCTATCTATTTTCTCACTATCAAGTGTGACATGCACAAGATCCACCTAGGGCACAATTCCGCACATACACACACACACCTAAAACTACATTGGATCTGAAATGTAGTGCAACACTCAGTCATAAGTTCACTCATTTTACAGCTGAGGATAGTCTAACCCCTCATTTGTAATCTTTTATTTTTTGGGATTTGATGCACTCTTGAGGTTTTTGCAGGTCAATATTTTATTGCAGGTTATCAGTGACATTGGTGATTGTTGATTAGATAAAACACTTAGCAGAACTCACACACAGATTCTGCATGGAAAAATAGGATGGGATCAAAGGCGCGAAGGAATAGGAAGGCATCGAGCATGGAGGTGTAGAGTCAAACTTTTAAGACTTAGACAATTTTGTAGATCAAGTCTATTTTTAGAGGCTGGCGTGCGGGACACACAAAGCGATGTTGAGACTTGTGTGCCACGCTTTGTCTATATTTCAAGGATCATATCAAATCACTCTTGCATCGAAGTAATCCAAGAATAGATTCATCACTCTAGTTAAATATAAGTGATATGTAGATAGCATACTTGCATATATGTCTATAATTGTAAATGACACGTGGCTATTATTATTGTGCAACCTATTTTTGGCATAGTCAGTGGTGAAGGGAAAGTTCCCCACCCTATATATATTAGATGAATCACCTAGTTGATAGACCGTGTTGAAGGGTTAGAGATTCATGAGTGTATGAGACTAGATAATTGTAACAGATCCATGCGCACATTACTATTATTGTATCAAGCCTCTATATTTTTGTCATGTTTAATATATGAAGAATGTTGGCCAAACCAAAGTGTCTTATATGTGTTATTATTGTATGCTATTGATTTCTTGATGATTTATACTTAAACACATGCCTTTATAGATCTGGTTTGGTATAACTATGTAATGATGGATTAGTTCCTAACTATATGTCCTCATCGTTTCACCATGTTATCGTCCTGCCACAACAACCCTAAAGAGGGACCTGGCTCCTTGGTGTGCTTAGAGTGAGTGGTCAGCCTATGCTGAGTGATGTGCTAATGTGACTAGGTGTTATCTATGAATTCTAGGTTGCATCATTGGTTCCATTGCCGAGACTTCTTTTTCAGTTGTTTTCAGGATGGTTCACGATGAATACATACTGGATAACTTTGGCAAGAGTTGATGAATGGATTAATGATCTAGAGGAAGAATACACATGAAGGTTTAGCACTAGATCTAGATTTAACGCACGCACTTGGGTAGAGTAGAATTTGTATGACAATTTATACGAAAGCTTCTTTGTTATCTTTCCTGTAGAATTATACGAGTGGTTGGCTGCATATGCATCTAAGTGGAATTAGAGGTATCACACACTTTTTTGGACACAAAAGTAATTTCAAACACTATATGATGCTGACTTGATCTAGACTCGTGCGGTAGATACCTGGTTTCACAGTGTTTTAAATAGCTATATTCTAGAGTATTTAATTTCAAATTATTCATGCCCGGAGGTAGTTGAGTTCTAGTTCCTACGGTATCCTAAAGGGACGTATTTGCAAGGTATTCCGTTGGCAATCAAGATATTGATGGTAATGTTGAACTTGGAAGATAAGCCCATGGCAAGCTAAAAATATCAACGCGTCGGGGTAGGAACAAGATTGGTGAAAGATGGTAGACCTAGCGGTAGAATGGCAGAGGGAAGAGAAGTGGCTGATGTATGATGAGGTGCACAAGAGGGAATTATGCAAGAAGCAAGAAGTTACAGAACAGATGGCGTTGTGGAGAGAGATTTCTCATGAAGGATTTGAGGCTCATGAAGATGAAGAAGAGCTAGAGTATCAGGAACTCCCCCATCTAGGAAAGCATGATAGAGAACCCTCTTTGGCCTCACATGGAAGCGCACCAACAGATATGACTCTAGCCATGGGTGCACATCTAAAGCAACCTGCTGACCTAGCCCTTGCACTTGGTTTTCTAGTATCTAGTACAACAGGTAAAAAAAGTTTTCATTTAGTAAGTGAAAGAGCATAAACAAGTCAGACAGCAAGTACATCAATGACAACATAGACAACTTCATTATTATTTGGGGGTACATTTTTAGGCTCATCATCTGCACATACTATGAGTGCGCTAAGTGTGGGATTCACCTCTGGAACTGGGACTACTTCACAAACTGTAGGGGTCTAGTATAGTACCACTGTCAAGGCACAGGGAAGTGCATTAATGGGCCCTATTCCAACTTTAGGAGGAGGATTGCGAGGTATGGACAGTTCTAGTTCCAGTGGTTCAGGTGGTTTTATAGGTAGAGGAAACCAAAGAGGTTCTGGGTTGGGTGGTCAAGGCTCGCAGCAACCCCAGAGCATTTATATGGAGATGTCTCTTTGTCTCCCAGAGTAAAAAGGTATCGAGGATGCTGCTGAACATATTCATATGTGTGAAATATTATGGCGCATGAAAGGTATCATGGCTTCTGAGTGCAAGGAAATTCAATTTACTACTACGTTACAAGTGCATGCACACAATTGGTATAAGAAGTTTGATCCTAATCAAAATTGTATTGATTATACAGCGTTAAAAGATGCTTTCTTAAAAGAGTTCCATATCCTAGAGTTTGAGAAGAAGAGTATAATTACACCTAAAGATATAAAGCAAGGAACTACTGAAAGTGTACGAGAGTATGATGCCCATTTTAAAACACTTCTATCCAAACTCTCCTATGACATACATGCAAGTCAACATGCACAATGGTTTGTCAAGGGATTGATTACTCCATTTCAAAGAGCACTATCACATAATACTTATACCAACCCATGCAAAGCATTGGAAGTAGCTCTACACATTGAGGCAGTTGGGAGGATTGACACTAGAGTTAGTCCATTCTTGGAGGCTCAGATAGCATCTATAACGAAACAGTTAGAGAAATTATCAGAAAACTCAGCTCATGAGATGTGCTCAAGAATTTTGTGTACAGATTATGAAGTGGAAGGCCACACCAAGGATAGTTTCCCTTGCAGATCTATATGTTCACTACTGTTAGACTGTGAGATTTTCCATTTGAATCATGATGCTAGTCACTGCCCCCTACTACAACATGCGATCAGGAAGAATGTATCCTCTTTTTGTAAAATTTGTAGGTCCACGACCCATGATACTAAAGATTGTAGATTGATTAGCCAGATCCATGATGCCATTGATAGTAGGGTACGACAGGTGAGTGTGGCTAATAATTTTAAAGCAAAGAATGAGCATCAAGATAGGGATTATAAACAAGTGCGCTATGATAGGAATGATGGAAGATTTAAAGGAGGTCATGGAAGAGGACGGGGATATCAAGACAGATATGGAGGATGAGGCCGAGGTAGTGAGAGAGGTGAATTTCCTTGAGGAACTTGCTCTACATGCGGCTCACCTGACCATTATAGGTGCGAATGCCCATAGAATATTTCCTGTTCATTTTTTGGAAAGGGGCATAGTTATGCAGAGTGTTTGGACTTGTATGAACATCTCAGTAAGCAACACAAGCATGAAAACAAAGGCACAGGGATAGTTAGAATCTAGCGCATGGTAGAGAATTAGTGGATTCCTAAGTTAACACCAGAACCTGACACAGTAACAATCAAGATAACCACACGAGATGAGGCAGCATGTGTGAAAGAGGTATTACAATAGAAGCTGACAATCACTAGGGAGGAGGTTTTACATGCTACGTATCCAGATCCAACTCATCAGAAAGAAGTCTATCAGGAAATTATGGAGGTCCTTAGAAGCCTTCAAGGTGAAGTACATTGTTTGAAAGAGTAGTCTCAGAAGTTGGAGCATAAGGATACAGAAAAGGCCCCATATGATATTGATGACATCAGAGAGGTATGTAGAATGTTGTGCCAGGAGAATATTATTCCTTTATTGGGAAATTGGTTGAAGGGGAATACTCTGCGTGTAGGAACTGAGACTGGAAGACAAATACTCCATGTAAATCTCCCCCCCCCCCGATAGCATTGATTACGACAAGGAGATCAATTTGAATGTTGTTGTGGATTGTTGGTTGTTAAGAAATATTTTGATTGACACAGGTGCAGAAGTGAATGTACTTACATTGGATGCATGGGTAAAAATGGGAGACCTCCATTGCAGCCATCATCTAATGTATTGTTCATGGCAAACAGAATAAAAGCTACTCCCATAGGAGTTTTGAAGGATGCATCTATCACTATACAAGGGGCCAAGTTCACAGGAGACTTCGAAGTGTTAGCACTTGCGGAAGCAGATAGCTTCCCAACTTTTCTTGGGTGCCCTTGGTATTATGCAAACAAGGTTGATTTGAGGTTTAATAAGGGGTATATCAGCTTTGAGAATAAGGAGGAAAGGGTCATAATACCATTGACAGATGGGAAATCCATACCATATGTGGAACCTTTGAGTGAAGAGGACTTAAATAGAATTTATATACGCGGTATTTGGGACCCATAGGTCAATGAGCCATCTAAGGAAGGAATCCTTCATTGGGAATATTCTCAGTCAATCAATGATACTACAAGTATTGCTTGTGATAATTGGGCTCATGGTACTTATGAACTGGTGGGGTGCAAAGTTAAGCACACGGTTGCTTTCAAAAAGGTTTTTTTCTCTGTCTAATGTATATGTCACTCAGTACCTTGATATACTGGATTTGAAGATCTGGCTGGATTCTTGCAGGCCATGGAGGAAATCTAGGCTGACTAGATTAAACGACAAAATATGTTGTCATATACTTTGCATGGGATAGTAGCGCACTGGTGGGTGGTTCACAAGGATAATCTCTTGGAATGGGGAAAGATTGGGACCGCCTTATCAACCAAGTTTTCAAGAAGTAATGCACCTACAAAGATTTTCCCTTATCATGGTGATCAACCTATTTAGCATCATATCCATTAGTGTAAGAGACTCTAAACAACATGACAAGAAGCATTACCGCCCTCGCTTTGGGTGCATTGGTTTTATTCTACTCTATAAGGTTGCATGTGTGCTTGGTATGTATATGCTAAATTACATCATGACACTGGAAATTGGCAGAATTTGACTACAAGGATGATCCAAACTTTCAACTTCTTCTCATCTACACCACCAGTGAACAAGGTTGTAAGCTTTTATGAAGTGCTTAACCATGGGAGATAGTGGGAAAGTGGAAGAATGTATTCAGTAATTATTTGGTGAGACAGATACAGGGGCACATTTTGAGGAAGAAGTAGATGATACCATACTACTTGAGTGCACTTCTCTAGAAAAATACAAGGGGAAGTTGATAACTTGGAAGTTGATAATTCACATGGAGCACGTGAAGTGTTAGATAGTGTGGATGTAGATACACACGCATACCATGAACCTATGAAGACAACAAAGGTAAATATTGGCACAGAAGCTGAACCTAAGGAAGTGATAATTAGGGATTACTTGTCAAAGTCAAAAGTGGCAAAGATCATAGAGTTACTTTGAGACTATGAGGATTTATTCCTAAGAGGATACCATGAACTTAAAGGCATGCATAAATAACTTGGAGAAATGAATATAAAGCTTAAGGAAGGTGCGTGCCCTATTAGGAAGATACCTTATCGAATGAATCCCAATTTGCATGAGAAAGTAAAGGATGAAGTTGACAAGATGTTGAAATATGGGATCATTCGACCATTGGATGAGTCAGAATGGGTCAGAACTATGGTAATAAGTATCAAAAAGGATGGTAGGATTCAAATTTGTGTTGATTATAGAGATTTGAATGCAACATGTGTTACATATCCTTTCCCTACGCCATTCATAGAGGAAATATTAGGAGTGGCTGGGTGCAAGATATATTCATTTACAGATGGGTTCTTAGGGTATCATCAGGTTAGGATTACCCCGAAATATCAATAAAATACCACCTTCACTATTGAATGGGGAAGCTTTTCCTATACTGTGATGCCATTTGGATTAAAGAATGCACGTGTTGTATTCTCAGGGATAGTGGTGCAAGAATTCAAGGATTTTATTCACAACTTCTTGTAGGTCTATCTTGATGATTGGACCGTTTATGAGCTAATTAAGGATCATTGTGACAATCTATGCTTAATGTTTGAAAGATGCAGAGAGTTGAGTATCTCATTGAATATCAAGAAGTGCATCTTTTTTACTCCCTTTGGCATACTTTTAGGACACATAATCTGCAAGGAAGGGTTATTGGTCGATCCAGCTAAAGTTGCAGTCATTTTAGGTTTGAAAGCACCCACCAGTTAGAGTGAGGTGCACAGATTTTTGGGTCATACAGGGTATTACAAGAAGTTTATAAAATGGTATGCCAAAGTTTCCACATCCTTGTAATAATTACTCAAGGGGAAAGGTACATTCTATTGCGGGGAGTCACAGCAGCGCGCATTTGAGATACTGAAGAAGAAACTTACTACCGCGCCTATCTTGCACTTTCCTTCATGGGATAAACCTTTTCATGTTCACGTGGATGCCTCTGGCATGGCCATTGGTGTTATCTTAGCTCAACCTGGAGAAGGTATAGTTGATCATCCCATTTGTTTTGTTATTAGGAAGTTGACCCCTGCAGAATAGAATTATACCACTACAGAGTGCGAGGTTTTGTCCATGATATATTCCTTGCACAAGTTTTGACAGTATCTGTTGGCCACACCTTTTATGTTTTATACAGATCATATGGCATTGAAGTATTTGATGAACAAGCCCATCCTACAGGGGCGCATATATAGATGGATGCTCTTATTTCAAGATTTTGACTTTACAGTTGTGGTAAAACCAGGGAAAAGTAATTATGGTCTAGATCACTTGTCTAGAGTTCATTCAAGTGAAGAAGCACAAACAATAGAAGAGACCATGCCTGATGCATAGTTGTATAGGTTATAATGTGCACCAATGGAATTAGAGGACATTGTTGTCTTCCTAAGGATGGGGATGGCACCAGAAGGCATGAGGTCCTTGGAGAAAAAGCAACTTGCTATACGTGTGGCACCATTCATGTTACTCAGTGGTGAATTATACAAGTTAGGAAGAGATGAGGTTTTACGCCATTGTGTATTAGAACATGAATGAAAGGATATAATGGAGGAAGCCCATGGTGGTATTACAAGTGACCACTATGCAGGTGATGCTACAGCGCAAAAGATCCTACTTGTTGGTTTGTGGTGGCAAATGTTGTATAAGAATTGTAAGGAGTATTCTAAGGCATGTGACCATTGTCAGCATCTAGGCCGACCAGGACAGAGGGATGAGATGCATTTACGACCAATTACAAGTACATAACCCTTTGAGAAATGGGTGATAGACTTTGTAGGGCCTATTTCACCAGCTATGCGTAGGACTAGATCGTGTTATATCGTTACTTGTACAAATTATCTTATGAGATGGGCAGAAGCAGCACCTACAAATGACTGTACAGCGGCTACAACCACCAGGTTTTTATGGGAAAATTTTCTTACAATGTATGGTTGTCCTTTAAGTTTAACCAGTGATAGGGGCACCCATTTTTTAAATGATAAAATTTGAATTCTATTAGATGAGTTTATGGTTGCCCACCACAAGACTACACCTTATCAATCTCAAGAAAATGGAACTACTGAGGCTTTTAACAAGATTTTGAGCCACACATTGACCAATATTTGTGATGTGGGATGAAAATATTGGGATGACAAAGTATCTTCTGTTCTTTGGGCATACCGAACAACATATAAGAGATTGAACAAAGGCACACCTTTTTAGTTGGTGTTTAGCGCGAAATTTGTTCTTCCTATAGAATTTATGTTACCTTCTTTGCGCATTGTGCATGTTGGAGGTCTAGCTGATGAGAAAGCTTTGGAATAACAAATTGAGAACATGGTTCAACTGGATGAGCAATGGGCCATAGCATGATGGACTTAGAAATAGGAGAAAGCGCGCCAGAAAGCATGACATGATAGGCATATCAGGGATAAGAAACTTGCAGTCAGATAAATGGTACTTCTGTATGACTCTAAGTTTTTGTGTCGTCCAGGGAAGCTCAAGGTGCATTGGTTGGGGCTGTTTGTTATAACTCACATACTTGAGTCAGATGCTTTCCAGTTAGAATTAATTGACGGAACATGGCTGCTCAGTTACTTTAACGAGAGTACTTTGAATCCCTACTATAAATAAGTCTTCTTGGTGTTTGTAATAAGGCAGTGTTGCCAGATAGCTTAGGTTTCCCTTTCTACATTTCCTTAATGTGTTTCTTTTATCGTCATGATGCTTTGTCAATTTAGTCCTTGTTTTTGTGTAATAAGCGTGCTTGCACACATGAAGCTAACTACAATATGAAGCATGTTGATGCACAAAGGACTACACATACTTTTAGTATGGGGTGGATTGTTGGTGACTCCCAAGTATAATGTTGTGAAGATTGGAAGGTATAATGCAATGGATGTTGAGGAAGTAAGGTACTAAAGGTGATTTACAAAGGATTGCTTCTCAAAAGTAACCAAGGATGGAGATGAATGAAGGAAAAGTATAACGTGAGGTAAGTGACAGCCATGATAACTACTAGGAGAAGGTGCAGTGATGAGATACTCGGGCGCTAGAGCATGCGCTGAAGAGAATTTTGTGACCAGAAGGTAAGAAGGCACACTAGAAGGTTATAGTTGTGGTGTGAAGATGTACCACATGGAAATGAAAAAATTGAGCAATAAATGAGAAATATTTGGTAGGTGGAGGAGCAATTAATGCATCAAAAATTAAAAATATATATAAGGATAGGATGTGAATTCATTCTTACTCTTGCAACTACGAGAATTCGAAAAAGAGCTAAGTGTGAAGAGTTGAGTATGTGATTCAAGGTGTGAAGAGGGAAAAACTAGGCATGAAAGGTAGATCTTTGTAGGAGAAGGGTTTGAATGAAGCAGATTGACAGAGAAAAGCTAACGCACGTGATTTTGTGATTACAATTTAGGGCACAATTGAATCGGGTAAGGGTTTGAAGTAAACCATTAAAGCGTTATAGAAGAAGGTGTAGAAACACAACACAAAGAGAAGAATGGCTCCAAAGAAGGAAGTAGCAGTAGAAAAAGGAAAGAAGAAGGTAGTAGTGGAAGAGGAGGAAGAGATGACTCCTTAGAGAAATTTTTTAGAGATGTAGTACCCTAGAGAAGTAATCGTGGGCTAGGAATGGGATTCCCACATATGAAAGAGCAAAATAAGTGAACCAAGGACAATCATAAGAAGTTGGATGATTTACTTAACTCCCAAATGGATAGGTGAACTAGTGATGGGATGCCGATATATGATGACGCAGGGGAGAAGTTATTGAAAAGGATTGGTGTTTACTAATTATATGAGCTCCCATACTTTGGGAAATATGTGACATTGGCTGATGAGCCAAGTCCATGAGGAATTCTTCTATTTTTCAGGGTGAAGGATAAGACTAACACCCATTTTAATTGCCACGGTAACAGGTTTAAAGGTGACAGGTGAGGACATCAAAAATGACCTAACTGATAAGGTTTCCATATTGGAAACACACAAAGCACTACGATACCAAAAAGGACCGCGTGAAATGGACATATACAAATTACATGATTGCTCGGTAGTAAAAGCAGCAGTGCACCTGGTTATGAAATTGAATGACCAAGATCGTTAGTCATAAGTAAACTCAATGTGGTTGCATGTGGCAAAGTGCATGTCAGAAGGGGTTATTTACAACATTTTCAGCTTTATTACAGAACAAATAGTACAAGAAGTGTGCACAGGAAGTAAGATAAGTTTTGGTTTTGTCTTACTTTCTTTAGTATTCATGGAAATTGGAGTACCGGATGGCCCAAAAGAAAATATATGGGAATACCCCATGAATAACAAGTCTCCAGCTGAAAGATTCAGCAAGTATCTATGCAAGGGGTCTATGATAGATGAGGTAAAGGAGAGAGTGGAGATGTGGTATGACAGGCTCCACACAAATTTTGAAGAGGAGTGGCACATACCAAAGGAGTTGCCCTTGGTATTGGGGAAGTATGCTCAGTTTTCTATTTACTAGCACTTTTGTATTACGTGTTTTCTGATGGTGGATGAATCATAGAGCCCCTGGTGCAAACTACCATATGCGTTCATAGCACAGTATTTTCAATCTTCCGTTCATCAGTTCACTAATACAAGGAGGTTAGCATTTAAGGCAGACAAGGTGGATTGTGAATACCACACCTTGCGAAAGAAGTATGGATATCTAGGGAAGAATTCTTACAATGAGAGTATTATCTCAAATATTTTGAATATCAAACCAAAAACACTTGTTGTTGGGGATATCGGGGTTGTGCTCATATATCTCCAACTTAAACCAAAAATGGAAAATAATAAGTATGTAGAGAATGATTTCACACTCCCAGGACCACCAAAGGGGAAGCATACTATGGAAATAATTCCGGCACCAAGGACTTCTAAACCCACGTAGGATGATGAGGAAGAGGATGAAGATCATAAGGATAGTGGTGGTTTGGTGCATAGGAGGAAGCAACCATCTAGTGGACAGGAGGAGGAGCACATGACGACTTCACAAGGAGAAGAAAATACTAAGGTAGTGTAGGGTGACTAAAGGTTCAGAAAGGTGTTCAAGCACACAAGGTCGTAAGGAGAAGCCCAATAGACAAGGAAGTCACCATGACTCTCACCGGTAAGGGAACCTGAGGAGAAGAAGAGAAGAATAAAGATCAAGCTAGATGAAGAAGTGAAAGAGTATGAGGAGAAAGTGCTTCCATCTCCAATCCATCATAGGTCAGAAGAGGAGCCTCAAAATGAGGAGGGGGGAAAACTAAACAGAGATGAAGAAAGGTAGTAATCAGCAGCTACACAAGGCAAGGATGAGGATGCAGCTAATATTCCTAACCTTGATGCCGCCATTCCAAAAGGGCCAAGGTCCCGTCGGACAAGTGAGGACATAAGGGTACAAACAATAGGGTATGTAGAAGACCAGGAGAAGATTTTTTGCACCCGGTTCCAGAGCACCATTGCACAAAAATATTTATTCGGATGGGCACTTATGGATGAGAATAAGGTGACATTATGAACATGAAAGCAACTTTCATGGTCGATGCATACGCATATGGATGAACTAGATTTTGATGTCTGTGAAGAATCATGTGCATCTAGACCGTTGAAGAAGGCACCAGAAGTCCAACACATGACAATTAAACCAACTGTTATGATGGATGAGAAGGTAGGCAATGCCTTGGTGAAAGTATTTGTTGAGGTAGCTAGAAGAAACATTGACAAATCTACTACAATTAAAGTGCTGACAGAGGAGCTAAAAGTGAAGAATGTGGAAATAGTGCATTTAGTGTAGGAGAGGGATCTGAGAAAAAGGAAATATGAGACTTTTTTTAGTATGGTGAAGGAAATTGGAGATGATGTACTAAAGGTATGCTTGCATTTGGAATCATAGGTACCAAAATAATTTCCTTCTATGATGCACTACGTAAAGAAAATGATAAAATTAGTATTGGAGGATTAAAAGGTGTGTATACCAGAGCAACTCAAGGACCCAGCAGAAGAGGTAGAAAAATCACAGGTTGCAATAGCAAGGAAGATTGCTACATATGAGGGTCTACTACAAGCACTCCGAGAGGAGCTAAAGAAATTTGATCATACCTTAATGATATGCACAGCTCCAGATGCACTAATAAGGGTAAAAACACTGGCAGAAGAAAATGAGGTGTAAAATGTAATGAAGGATGACACACTAGGCCACGATGAACATCTAACTATGGTAAAGTAGAAGTGCGAGGCATTGGCTGTGGCATAGGCACCACATAAAGAGAGGGTGGATGAACTTGGAAAACTCATTGCTCAGAATATGGATGTGATGGAAGGAATGCATACATCTATGTCAAGCATAATGCTTGTAATCTAGAATGAGTAAGGAAAACTAACTCAGGATGAGTTGGAATCTATCATTGTGGATGTTCCAGAGAAAGAAGAAAAGGCATTAACAGAGTGGGAGAACTTAGAATTAGACATAAAGGAGGAGTATTCAGAGATGATACTTCAAAAATAAATGGAGGATCTTGAAGCCTGAATAATTCTTTGATTATTTACTTCTTTTCTATTCTTTGTGTAAGATTCATTCAACATTCTATATTTCAACTATTCTTTACTCAGTTGTGGCAATCACCATTATCAAGGTGATAATGAGATTAGTGTAGGGTAATGTTGATTAGATAAAACACTTAGTAGAACTCACACACAGAGTCCGCGTGGAAAAAAAAGATGGGATCAAAGGCGTGAAGGAATAGGAAGGCATCGCGTGCGGAGGTGCAGAGTCAAAATTTTGAGACTTAGTCAATTTTGTAGATCAAGTCTATTTTTAGAGGTTGGCGTGCATGATGCATAAAGTTATGCTGATACTTGCGTGCCATGCTTTTTCTATATTTCATGGATCATATTGAAGCACTCTTGCATGGAAGTAATCCAAGAATAGATTCATCACTCTAGTTAACTGTAAGTGATCTATAGATAGCATACTTGCATGTATGGCTATAATTGTAAACATCACGTGGTTATTATTAGTGTGTGACCTATTTTTGGCATGGTTAGCATTGAAGGGCAAGTTCCCCACCCTATATATATTAGATGAATCACCTAGTTGATAGACCATGTTGAAGGGTTAGAGATTCATGAGTGCATGAGACTGGATAATTGCGTGCATGACTATTACTGTATCAATCCTCTGTATTGTTTTCATGTTTAATATATGAAAAAATTTTGCCAAACCAAAGTGTCTTATATGTGTTATTATTATATGTTATTTATTTCTTGATGATTTATACTTAAATGCATGCCTTTATAGATCTGGTTCGATATAACTATGTAATTATGGATTAGTTCCTAACTATATGTCCTCATCATTTCACCATGCTACTATCCTACCACAACAACCCTAAAGAGGGACCTGGCTCCTTGGCGTGCTTCAGGTGAGTGCTCAACCTATGCTGAGTGATGTTCCAATGCGATTAGGTGTTATCTGGGAATTCTAGGTTGCATCAGTGATCATTGTGTGAACTACTGGTGATAAAGAGTGAAGGATAGTGAACATCTTGCGACCCTATGAAGGATGTTTTTTGAAGAATTTAGTATTTACATGTGCCTAAAGTAGGTCTAGGGCACTTACAAGTACCCCAGTCTAGGAAGATCTTCTAGTCACACATTTGTTTGAGGCTCTATGTGACACTTCTCCCTCTCTATTCATCAGGTCATCACTTTAGCATAGTCCAGATTTGGTTGTGAATCAGCTAAGTCATTCTATCCCTTCTTTGCAACTAGGTTTTCATGCTTTCAAACTTAATTTCCTTGGGTCTATTTTGTAATTAATTATTTATTCATTTACTTCTACATTGCATTATAATTATGCATATATTTATTCAATATTTTCTTAATTAGTCATTGACTGGCATAGATTTTGAAGGCTCGGGGAGCTCAATTACATTATTGTCGATGAGATATTGAATAATATTAATATATCAAAGTTTGAAACATAAATCTATAGAATTCCCGACACATTGATGATAGTCACATCTAAAAATTTTGTTATAATTGTGTCCTTTAGGTCGAGATGGATCTAAATTAAGTAGAGGAGGAAGCGTAATAATATTTCTCTCAAGTATGGCAATAGGATATATGGAGCACACCATAATTTCATGAATGTATGTTATGGAGATTTCCATTGAATATTTTTAGGAATAGAGATAACGTTAGTAGTAGATTTTTCTTTAGTGGGCTTAGTAGATGGCCTGAAAGTTGATTTTCTTTGAAAGTGAACCAAAGATGAAGCCTGATCCTGATATTTAAGATTTCACATAGATTAAAGTTTTCTTTTGCGTAGCTTAAGAGGATAACATAGCTGATCAAATGATGGATAGGTCTCAAAGATGACACTCTCTTGTAGAGGTGGTAAGATACTTTGGACAAATAGATCTTACAATTTAGATTCCATGATTACATTGGTCATCCTAGCTAGGTTGTTCTTATATCATAAAACATAGTCTACTAGATGCTCATTAGATCCTTGTTTAATTTGTACAAGTTTATCATAGGATATCTTAGAGCTGATATTGATTGAAAAATACATGAGGAAAGAATCATATAAATGTGTAAATGGTGTTCCTGAATGGACAGGTAGATCATAGAACCAACACATTGCATAATCTTAGAGGCTTCTAGGAAATAGCTTTGCTAATAAAGTATGATCATCCGCATAATCTAGACATGCCACATGAAATGCTTAGAGATTCTCTTGAGAGTCACCATGGCCATTGAAGGTGGGAAGCTTGGGAGTGATGAAATTTGGAGGAAGTGAATATGCTGAAATAACGAGTGCGAAAGGAGTGTGAAGTAGTAATGGGGAATCAAGAGATGGATATGCATGAGAAGTAGCCTGATGTAGTTGATAGACTTGAACTTGGAGATTCTGATAAAGAGAGGTTAGGTATTGAGTGCCAGTGAAATATACTTGTTGCATGTGAAAAACAATAGGTTGAGTGAAGTGGTTGGTGGGAGTAGGAACAAATACGAGAATAGTAGAAGTAGATGGAAGAGTGGAATTAGTGGTTTGAATAGCAATAGTCATAGAATTGGGTATGGATGTAGGAGCATTAAGCTTAGAAATATCGGTGGCCTCCTCACGCATAGTAAATAAAAGTAGATCTAGATCTTGGGGATGTTCAGTAAGATTATCATTAAGCTCTTGAAGGTGGGCTTCAGTAAATGCACTAGAAGATTGAGCCATGATAGGAAGATGAAAAAATACCTAGAAAAAGGGTTGGGTTTGAGTGATGGGTTCACCAAATGATTTAACAAATATTGAATTTTTTAACCCTAAATATTTCAGAGTCACATGTAAATGAACAATAAAGTAAATATCTGAGACAAGAAATAAGCTAATGAAAATTGAAGCCCTAAGTGTAATAAAGGGAATATAATACTTAGTTGATTTTGTAATAAATATCAAAGCATGTTGGACTAGAAAAATGATGAATGGGAGGAGCCAACTATTGTAACTGCACTCAAAAAATTATGTAACTACTGGATATTCCTAGACTATGGCACCTAGATTAGATCAAGGCTGTCTGGGTGCCGGAGACTTCTGTTGGGCACCCATGACTAGTAAAATGGTTAGAAATTGATGCTTTTTGTGCCATAAGATGGTCACTCACCTTCTTTTTTGGTCACCTGTGTGTCACTAGATGATCGATGTATTCACATGTAACCTGCAAAATAAGTGATATCTTCTAAAACCATAAAACACGTCAAATACTAAAAAGAAAAAGATGCAAATGGGAAGTTGGACTAACCCCAACGGTCACCTGATAGAGTGAACTTATGACTGAGCATTGCACTACATTTCAGAATCCATGTAGTTATTCTATGTGAGTGCAAGAATCATGCCCTAAGTGGATCTTGTGTAAGATGCACTTGATAGCGAGAAATAGCTAGATGTAGTAATGTATATAGATGTGTGGATGTCAAAATGAACTTCCCCTCCTATGTGTTTTTGCAAAAAATGCAGTCCTTTGTCCCTTAAGTGAGTGTTAGATGGATGCTTTGATGCTCTTAGAATACCTTTAGATGTAACCTTAGGTGGTAATAGTAGATGCTTAGAGCTTGGTCCTTTATTATGGTCACATAGCTTTGTATTTATATGATTCCCTTGTTTGAATTTCGTAATTGAAAAATAAAATGTCAGCCCATAAGAAAACAATATTCCCAAAAGATAAAAGAGTCCCAAAAGAGGTGAGTAAGATACAAAGATATAGGGGCACCCAGAGGGGATGAGGGCATCTAGGCATTGGCATCCTAGTTGGGTACTAGTGTCTAGATTCAATAAAGCAATGAATATCAGACTAGGATGTGGGTGTGCAAGACCAAATAGGCAACTAGAAAGACATTAAAAAAGACAAAGATAGATGTCAATCACTAGTTTTTTCACTTATGAATCATATGAATAGTAGTATGTGATTAGGACCTAGAAATGTACCCAAGTGCGTGATTTAGTGTCTACACTTCCAATTTTGAGGAAAATCATATTGTACTTATATCATTTAGGACTACAATGTCACATTTCAAGGATGATGAGGATGATTTTCAACTCACTATACATATATTTTACTTCACTCCATATTTAATATTTCACCCTTGCATGATCTTCAAGATAAACTCAGTTAAGGTTTCATGACTCAAAACCCTAGTCAGTTGTTTGAATGCATTCAACCCTTCATTCTTCATTTTTATGTTAATTCAATTGAAGAGTGACTTTATCAGAGGTTCCTAGTATAGGTTCAAGCCTTCTTTTACAAGTATTGATAAGAAAACTTCATGATTAAGGCCACTATCACTGTCCTTCTAGACTGTCACAAGAACCAAGCCCAATTTTCAAGAAATAAGGATTGTAATTGATAGAACATATTTCCATGGAATTTGAGACACCTTTTTTTGAATATACTTTCCTTAAGAAACTTACCACACTGAAGCAACCACCATTTCTACTAATATACTCATAAAAAACAAGCATTTCTAAGACTATGTGTGATGTTTTTTAAGGCATCAAAAGCCAATATTAACTTGAAGAATTGTTTTCATCATACCTTCACTCACATTAATAACCACTACCACTAATACCTCCAAGGAGATGTATACTCCATATCAAACTACTTGTGAGAATTGGTTGTGAAGATAAAACCACAACAATGTCCATGTTTCTCATTCTTCTTGACTATGCAAATAGATTAGTTGTAGATCAAGAGAACTTAGACTTCAAAAAATTTCACAAGAGAAATATATGGACTCCATCAAGTCACATTGAACCTGTAACAAGTGTTCATCACCATTTCTTACCCCATCAATAGACTTATACACCAACTCCTTCAAACACCATGAGTGGTTTTGCTTAAGAGACCTTTTAGTGGTAGGAGAGAAAGGTTTATTGATTTCACACCAAACATGAACTGAACTTGCCCAAAATTCTTCACGAACACTAATAATACATCACATACCATCTTCCAAAAAAAGAGATTCATCTTAGAGCCTTCAAATTAGGACCGTAAAGACAAATTTCTTTAAAACAGGTAAGAATCCGTATAAAGCAATCATGTTTAAGAAACAAAAATATCACCAACCTGGACTAGGTGGACCTCTCTATATCCCTAAGTGGCTTTCATGACTTTCCCAAGTGATTTGGAGACTAAAAATTCATTTCTTGTATATCGCTTCAAGGAGAGGGTTTGGTGAGGATTTGAACACTGATAACAAAATGAAGAGAACTTTCTTATGCTTACTCCATTTGACCTCATGTTTTTTACAAAAGTTGTGTCTTTGAGTTGTATTCAAAAAATATTGTTATGATTTATCTAAACAAGGCTTTTCAATTTTTCTTGAGTGCTAAGAAGACAGGTTGTTTTTTAGCCCTTTTTTCTTAACCAGGTTTTAGTAAAACTTGAATATCTTCAACAATTATCTTCAAATTTTCATAAAACTTGACCTAGAGCACTACAACACCTTAATCTACATGTTCCATAGATTTATTGATCATAAATAATATTTTAAATTCAATACTTATCTCATTTTTCTATACCTCCATTACTAGTTCTTAAAGGTAGACCTACTAAAAACCTCAAATTTGCCTCCAAGAGATAAAGTATGCCCTATAGTTTTTCATAAATGCTCTAAAAAAAATTCCTAGTCTCCTCCTATGCTTACATAGGCTTATCATGGCCTCCTTTGAGCTCATACACCTCATTAGGCTCTAGAACTAAGCCCAAATGGGCTAGTTCCAACTATGACTTGCAATACATGACCTGATGATCACCCTAGAAGCTCTTGCACATCCTTAAAACACCATTTCATACCCATGGGACATTAATTCCATATGACATAAATGAAAACACTAACCAATGCAACAAGGTTCAACATGAATAAGATGGGTGAAGGAAACTGGGGAATTATCACTTTTGATATGGATGGAGTGTAGGGCAACTTCTAATGTATGCCGAAAATCTAGTGCATTGCATAAGAGATCATAAAGAAATATTTTGGAGGGTTTATTATTTACTTTCTCAATGATATCATAACCTTTATAGGTGGTTGGAGGAACTGTAGAGATAATAGGTGAAGGGACAAAAACAGGTGGAGTTGGAGGTGGTCGATTGCGTAAAGTGGTAACTACATTAATAGTTGGATCAAACATAGGAGTATTGAAACAAGAAGGATGTTGGGTATAGACTTATATAAAATCAGTATCGGTGGTATCCATGCCATAAACCTTAGTTAGTACATAGGATGAGTAAGAGGATTTGTCCATTAATTCAGAAGAAGGAGAGAGAATTTGATGCATGGTTATAAGGTAGGTTTTGATTAGTCGGGTTCACCAAATGATTTAATATTAATATAATTAAATATTTATGTTAGAGTAAATATTGTAGTGTATGATGCACAAGTAATAAAATATAGTAAATTGACAAGTAACAAGAAAAGAATAATATAAAACCCTAAGTAAAAGAGAGAGAGAGAGAGAGGAGATGACTTTGCTGATTTTACCCAATCTATAGATGATCTGGGTGGGTGAATAGTGGAAACACACTGGAAGTAACATCATCAAGGATCATTGGAGGTTTTGAGACCTATAAATGTGTAGGATAGAAGTACCTATGGGAGGACAAGAGTGCATGAGTGCTAGTGACTAAATCTAGGTGCTAGTTTCCACCAAGATGCTCAGGTTCTAATCTTATTTGTACAAGAAGAGCTCCGTTGGTGGTCTTTTTTTCACTCTGGATTTTTTCTAATGTTTTTGTTCACACTTGTAACCTTCAAAATAGATATATAGTTACACATGCCCACAAACCACATAAAATCTTAAAATAAAGATGGAGAATGTGGAGTCAAACTGACACAGTGATCACCTGAAGATTGAACTTAGTACCAAGCATTGCACTACATTTCAAAATCCATATAGCTCTATGTGAAAGTGTGTGTAATGATTCCCTAGGATTCCTTTGTGCAAGTTGCACAATTATAGAGGGTTAGATCTAGAAAATATAAAATATATAGAATGTGTGAGATGGAATATAATAGACTTCCCCTCCTATGTTTTGTATGTAGAGTGGTGCAGCCCTTGACCCTTATATGGATGTGATATATGGATTCTTTTTAATGATCTTGTGCCTTTGGATATAATATTAGGTGATAATAGATAATGCTTAGTGTTTGGCCCCTGATTTGACAACAATAACTTAGTATGTATATGATTCCCTTGTTTGAATTTCATAATTGACAACTAGAATGCCAATCCAAATATGTAAAAGATTCCCAATAAGTAAAAGAAACCCAAAAGATTGAGAAAATGGTAGAGAGGTTTAGGAGCACCCATGAGGGACATGATTTCTTGGGTGCTAGTGTCCTAACTGGGTGCTAGTGTCTGAGGCCATAAAACATAAATTAGTCAAATACCGATAAGATTGTAGGGTGTCTAAGGTCAATAAAAAGTATAAGAGACAAAGTAAAAGGCCCAAAATACATTTTCAATTACTATTTTTCTTGCTTAGGAATCATTTATATATTAGTATGCTCTATGACCTAGAAATGTACCCAAGTGCATATATTTTTTGTCTACAGTATGGGACACCTAAGAGGTAGTGGTTTCTTATGTTTGAATCATGGTTTTTTCTTAGTAAATTAACAAACTAGAATAGAACCACATTAACATTACCTGGATGAGTGGAATGGAACATTTGGAAGGGCTAGTGTGACAGAATTTGTCAGTTCAAATGATACCTTAGCATTACATATGTTTTTTGTTAGTATTTCCTATTGAGATAGAGTATATTTGATAGATGTGATAATCTTAGGGGGTGATAGTATAAAATGTGATAGATAACCTAGTGCATAGAATTAATTACGAAAAATGTTAGAGGGGACACAGGGTAGGTTGTGGATTGACATATAAGCTACCCTCCTAAATTATCATTTTAGATTATTCATGCTCTAGAATTTGATGGATTAGGTGGGTACCTACTGTTATCCATAGACTTTTGAACAAAACAAAAATAATTTGCATATGATTTTAGGGTATATATTATTCCTACCCCATTGATGTTTACCAGTTGATCACGTAACTACTTACACATGGGACTCTCTCTTTCCTCATTGATTACCACATCTTCCTTCTTGTGAAGGGTATGGCCACTCCCAATATTTGAGAGGTGTGTGGGGATTTTCATGGCTTGTGGTTGGAGTTAAACTGATATGATGATGTTCTTTCTCTTGCTTCAGTTGGACAACAAAATGATTCTCTACAACTTGTGTCATGGTGTTCAGTGGTAAAAATGTACCAATGTATTTCTATTGTGTTTTATGTAAAACGAAAGAAAGTGAGTTGTAAACTTTGTAAATTTGAAAGGTGATTTTTATATTGTATAAAAAAATATATATCCTAGGATGGTATTGTGTATATAAACCCTGATTTTATAAAGACATTTTAGTCAAAATGATGAAGACCTTATATCATATACAATAATGGATAAGTAAGTGATAACTGGAAAAACGAATTTAAATTTATGGTTTTTGAATTTATTTTGGTAAAGTATTAGCAAACAAATTTAATTTGATGGCTAAAATCAATGTGAATGATTTGTATTAATTAGCATAGTGAAAATAAATAGATAAGTAAACTTGATTAACAAAATGGATGCTCAAACTATTGTAGATTTCTATGAATTAGAAATACAGGTTCACTTGCTTGAAATAAACGTAATGCCTTATGAATTAATGGTTGATTAATTAAAAGAGAATTTATCAAAATTTACATTTGGTGATTAAACACTTAGTACACATGTTTCCATATAGAGGCACACTATACCTATGAATGAGATACTTATTTTGTTATTTAAGTTAAAATGAACTTTGAACAAATGTAATCTAATATTAGCATGATATGCCTCTTATCGTGAATGTATGTTAAGTAGCCCAAGGGAAGTTTGAATATTATTTTCCATCCTTGGTCTAGGGGATTGATTATAAATTTCATTTTTATTTTTGTATGTAAAAAAATATGTATTTTATGGTCTCTAAACAAGGGGGAATTGTTACATATTGAGGGTGTAAAAACAATGATTAAGGAATTTATTATCACTTTTATATTCATGTATTTCTCTTATCTATATTGGAAAAAAGAATAATTATTTGATTCACATGCTTAAGGAATTAATCTGCAATGCCTCAGTTAATTGGGTGAACAATTAATATGCAAAAACACGTAAGTACTTTTAGTTTTATACAGTTAATTTCATATTTATATTAATAATTAAGAATGCATGATAAAATAACAGAATGATAAATCTAATTAAATCATGATTTATATTATTTGTTTCTTACACATGTATGTTGAATGTTATGTGTGGGTCTAGGAATTTGAGAGACATCAATTTTTGTCCTTGGTGGCGAGGGTGATTAAGAATTTCAGTTACATAAATATTATTTTGGTGCATTTTCCAGTCACATGCCAAGGGGTCGCTAGAAATGGAGGAGGGATCACTAGATCATTCTCCCTCTAAAATTCTTACAAGCATATGGTGATAGCTTTTAGAGCATTTCACAACATCTCACATGAGGCATGAGGTGCACATAATGTGAGAGGATTCGAAGGGGATACAATAGGGAAATCCAGGGAAGATGGTCATCCCATTTGAAATCCCCCAAAAACTCAAATACCTCCTCCACCATCTATCAAAGGCTACATAAGCACATAATCCTCAAGAGAATACATTAATGTGTAGACATATAAACAAGGGTTGCGAGACTCTATGGAAATATGTACACTTAAGAATTAAAAAGTAATCTTCAAAAATTATAAGCAATAAAAAAATAATTTTATCATCCTACCGAAGACAGGTATATTTTCTTCAAAAAAATTTATTCTATTTTAGAATAACCAATCAAAATACGTTAATTTATAATTTAATGAGTTTTTCTAAAGTTTGGTATTGGTATTTTTTAAAAGATTTGTTTCTTTAATTATATTGAGTAGAGATTTATTTCTAATGGAGGATGCTCATTTTTCACTAATTAAAAAACTTTTTTTATCTCAACCAATCAATACATTGCATGTATTCAAAAATTGAAAGATAAACATCACAAATAAAATGCAAAAACAAAGTTTACATTTTGAGAACTAGAAAAAACCATGTTCTTTTTGTCTTGTTGTTTTGTCTATTTGTGGAATGATTTTTCTAATCATAAGTTGATTTAATTATCTCTTGTGAATTTATAAGCAAGAATTTTCATATTTATGATTGGTTGAAATTTGTGAATTTTCGTTCGTGTCACCATGTAGTTAGACAATTTTTAGATGCCATTTGCAAGCTTTACCATATTGGTTTGGTTTCAGATTCATTAGTATTGAATGGAAAAATATGGAGGTTTTCCATTAGTTTTACATTCAATTCCTCCATCTATGTTGTGTATGCATTGCTTCTGAAGACGAGACCTATTGGGCATTGAGTAGAGGTTTAGTTATTGTGTGAGAAGACAAGGTACTACCAAAATGTTAGTTTCTCTTGCTTGGATTTAGATTGGGTGTTTTGAGCTTATCGTATTGTTGTTATTAAAGTTATTACAAATCATTTTTTTATTAGAGTTGTAATGATATAAACATCAATTTGGTTGAATGCCCGTTTTTCTCTTATCAAACTCTTAATACTTAGATTTGTTTAGATGTTTTATAATAATTGTTTTCTACATTTTTCATGATTTAATTTGTGATGATTTCCATGTCTAAAATGGATAATATATGATTCCTTAAACTGAAATCTTTTTTTCTTCCCAAAAAATTTATACATTTGAAATTATTTTTTAATTTGATAATATATTACTTCTTTTCAGTATTTTATAAGGTTGGTTACAATCCATTTTATCCTAAATCACAAGAGAGAAATTTATGGATTATTGAAATTAAATAATTCCTATAATATTCCTTTCATTAGAAGTTTGGATTTTGATGAAACTTTTGTAAAATTATATCTAGACTCCAAAATTCCACTCCTATTGTTTTATTGGGAAACTAAAAATGTTGACATGTAGATTCATAGTTTTTCACTACACTGAAAAATTGTTTGATATATGCAAAAAAGTTCCTCAATGAAAAATTGATGTTACATACCTATTATGCTCACCAATTTTACCCAATGATTTGAAAGAAACATCTAATTATTTAATAATCTCAATCCTGGATAGTGTAGTAAGGAGATGATAATGGAGAAACATAAAGGTGCCCTACAAAGAAGTTCAGTTTCCATGGTATGTAAAAATTAAATCAATGTGATTAGAATATTCTTTTTATGGTAATATAGTTGGGTATTGGATTTTTTCTACTCCTCTTATCAACCACCAATAAATGAACAATCATGAATTTTTCATATCGAAGAGTTCTAATAGATTTTCTATATTTGATAGTTTTTTGTGGTCCTTATTCTTGGTTAACTAAAACATATGCAACATAATAAGTTCAACATAAATAAAATGTGAAGATTTCTAGCCTCCTCTTTAATATTTACCACCAATTAAAAAAAATTGTTAGGTCTTAATTTGTATACTTTTATATCTCATCCTCACTCTATCCACCCACTTCATGCAAGAATGTTTTAACTATTGCAAATTTGAACCTCTAACCTCCTCAAATAAATTCCTATCATGCAAGACTATAATTGTGCATTGATTGTTCTTATAAGTTTTGTTTTATAGTATTAAATGTAAATTTTGTTACTTTTGAGAGTGGTTGTATTTAACATTGTATTTGAGATATATTTTTTAAATATCGTGTTATATATGGTTTAGCTTAATCATTTTTAAAAGGGATTTCTTTGAGTTTCATATATGAAAACTATTCACAAAAGGGAGACACCAATTATGGTTGAACATGGACTAGTTTTATTTCTTATAAACCTTCTTTTTTCACCTCACAATAATTGAGTATTTTGATTATATTTAGATGCATTTCCAAAACATTGAGTTTTATCCCAAAATAATAATAAATCCAAAAGCTCAATCAATAACAAGTAACTATTTTTTGTGTCTAATCAAAACATGCCATCAATTTTTTTTTGAAAAAATATATACAGTTATTTAAAAAACTATATAGGTTGTATTGATTACACTTGAACAAACATGGCTTATGTGTCAATGATATTTTCTATAAGCCCACATTCATTGGTAAATAATTAGCAAGAGTAAAATGAAAAAATAGCCTAAGCAAGTTTGAAATGAAAATACCGTTGAGAAGTGCATTGAAGGTTTGTTTGATTTTTTATTCAAAGATGACAACTATTTTTCTTGTATTGTAATCATTGTATCTTCTTCAAAGTTAAATGTTTCATGTAGTACCATAAATTATATTACACCTACTCTTCTTCTTATGTAGCCTTTATTATAGTTTTCAGTGATTGGTGCATCATGGTTGGGGTTATAATCTCTTTGGACAACCATTCCTACAAAAATTAGGTTGTGCAACTTCCATTGATAAACCTTGAATGTTGAATGATTCATTAACATTTTATTCTTTATCTTGAATGGATGTCTAAATATTATATATGTGATACTACTTTAAGATTTTGTTGTTATATGAACTGAAAATTCTTAACAAAACTTACTACCTTGAAGTTTTAATGCTTAGGTACATCAATTTATACACCCAAAAAAATTATATTTTTATATTTCATAATTAGTGATTAGTAAAATAAAAAATGGCATGAACATGTTATTCATATCACTTCACTTGGCACATTTATAGTTATATTTTGTACATTGTTATTAGTACTACCGAAGGCAACATACTATAACCTTCACATTTATAAATCATTATTTTTAATTTTTAATCAATTAAGGATTGTTATTATTTTTCATAAATAAATATATAGTTCTCACATTAATAAACTTGCACAAATTTTAGCAAAATAATTGTAAAAATTCATTTATCTTCAATTTGATTGGCCTGCAAATTTGGATGTTATTCCAACCTTCAACACTTTCAAGGAAAGTATGATATCACTTTATTTATTATAATTTATTTAGATTTTATTTTTTTTATTTTTTGATAGTACACAATAACTTTATCAAAACACATTGCACCATCACCATGCTCCAACTATTCTAGTTTTATTTCAACATCCATGTCAGCTTGCAAAACATTGGGGATTTAAGAACCCGTTATCTTCAACAGTGCTCAATTTTGAAAAAGAATAAATATTTGAGGTCCCTTAAACTAGTTATATGGTGTGATCTCATGCACTAAAGCCGGTGTTAGAAATTTAAGGATATTTTCCAAGGTTTCTTGTGTTGTTAGGGGAATCCAAATTTAGCAGTGTGATTACAAAGGATGGTGTAAAAAAAATTAGGAGATTTTCCAAACTTTCTTGTATTTCCAGGGAAGGGAATTCCAATTTTAACTGGGTGATTACAACTTTGATATTAAGAAAACTATATCTAGATTTCATGGACTCGTATGAGATGTACATGTTTTATTGTATCCAACACAATCCCTAAATATTGCCTCTGCTACATTATATAATATCCATGAGTAGTAAGGTCCATGTAGGAGTTTGTACATATGTGATCTTAAATGACCTCTTTTTATTCTTCTTGATTATTTAATCTTGGTATGCTTATGTATATAATTTTTGAAAACTTTCCTGATTTTTAGAGGATGCCCGATTAATCTGAGTCACATTATTTTCTTTTGGAATTTTTTCACAACATAAATGGGCATGATAATGTTTATTTTAATCTTTTCTTAGGCTTGGTTTCTGATATATGCAACCCTTGGTTGCTAAAAATTAATTAAATCACGCCTAATGATCAATTATAACTTCTTTATTAGTCTACTATTTAATCTACAGTAAACAATAACGATTACAATTTTAAAAAATAAGGTAAGAGAACATAGGTATTCAAGACTATCAAATCCAACATTTAGTATTCAAAACTATTCAAACTCCCAAAGGAGAAGCTTCATTGTTGGATGTTTCTCACATCACATCATTTTTTCCTTAAAGCATTTATGCTTCAAAATCTACTTCCTTGGTAATATACTGTAAAACAATGCATATTTTCAATGCTTCAATCATAATCATACAATGTTAATGCCAAGTTCATTCATTTCCAACCTCAATCTCAATCTCACAACATTATGTAGAGAAGTTGGTTGAAGGAAGAGTTACACATTTTCCTTACTACACAAACTCCCCCTGTAAACTCTTCCAAATATATTTGACTATTACTGGCCTACACTTAAAATAAATCTTCTTCAAAGGCTTAGCAAATCCACTCCCATGTCCATGAAAGGGAATTCACGTTTCTCACATGAAAATTTCTATGAATACTCTTATATGTATGCATCACAAGTGCATATTTTTAGTAAATGCACACAAAGTGTTTGAAAAAATGATTGAACGAGACATCATCTCAAGGAGTGTCATCATTACAATTTACCAAAGACACAAGTTTGCTCACGAGACACTAACACAGTTTCACTAAATGTAAGCAATAGGTATCCATCCCAATCGATTCACGTTTTCCAGCATACTACTAGCCTGTACATTCTCATATTAACTTTTGTAGTACTTAGCAACATTTTTGCTCTTGTTAAAAATAAAAAATGTATTGTGTTCTTTTAAAATATAGGGCTTCATTAAACACCTTTTCACATGAAAGTAATTTGTAAGATACATATTACAACATCAAAAACATTTAACATTAAATGTCATCTCTAGATAAAGATATATTTGAAGGGTTCAATCATTTTTTACTAACCCATTTTTTGGTGTTCTTTAAAAAATAAAAAATTCAAAAAATAACAAAAATAAATGGAGTTACAAACTATTATTATTTTTTATTGAATCCAAAATTACAAGGATTAGTTGCAAAAAAAATTTAAACTAAAATTCCTAGGAGAAAGAAACACAAATTCACTTAACCGTCCATTAATGTGTGTACATAATCAAATATCACATAATCAATGAACAATGAGCAAGATAATCAACACAAGACACAAGATATAAGTGGGAAAACCTCAAGGGGAAGAAAACCGACTTAAAAAAAATCTTTATATTTATATGATTCAAATTTATTGAGGCACCAACCTCTATTTTAGTAGATCTATAACCCTACAAAGAGCACCAACCCCTAATTTTTTGAAGCACCAAATCCACAAGGAGGATAAAACCCCCCAAGATGATCAAGAACAAAATCAACCACCTTATGATGTTATGATCTATAATATATTGATGCTGCCACAACTGATAGATATCAATAATTCAGCTCACACTTCTTCAATCCCTTATTCAAACCCTAGGTCTTCAATCTTACACACTCTAGCTCTTTCTTCACATCTCAAGCTTCAAAATCTTGAACACATGTTTCTTGACCTTCTTTAACTTATCACAAACTTTATCCAATCTCAATTCATTCTCATACACCTAGAAAACTCTCATACCTAGGTCACACTTCTTGCACTCACACCACTAGCTCACAAAAGCACCCAAAACTATGCTTTTATAAGGTCCTTCTTAATTAAAATTTAAACAAAAAAAAAATCCATATTTTGCATGACTAATAAATCTTAAAAATAATATCATATAATTTTCATAAAACAGCTATAAGTGACCCATATGGGTCGGCCTAGATAAAACCCTTCTTCCATGCACCAAAAATCCTCAAATCCCATGCATTGGAATGACAAATATATCCTAATCCCAAAAATATTTTTAGTAATGATTTAAAATTCATCACACATGTTTAAAATAACATTTAAACATCATACATGGTCGCAATTATCATGAACCAATCAAATTATTTGTTTTAATGAGCCTAGTGGCTCATTGCCTTCACTAAATACCTGTTTCTAACACCTTTTCTTCACCTTTTGGCCTAAATATCACACAATAACACTTAAAATATGAAACTTTACCACCATATGTACATTTAAATACTTTTATAACACTCCTAAACAAGTTAGAGTGCATGAAACATCCACTGGTTCAAACAACAACTTTTGCCTTCACCAAACCAAGTTGCCTAAAACACAGTTTTCAAAATCCAATTAGTTTGCACATTTCTTGAAACTTTCAAGAATCTCAATTGATTAAATCATTGTATTCCCAATTCATCCCTAATCACATTACAAGTGATAGAAAGCATAACCAAATCCATTTCATGCACTAACCAACTCAATATTTCAGCAAAAATAGTTTTGTCCTGAATAGCAAGAAATATTCTTGTCCACAAATTGACCTGGAAACTATATAAAATATCATCATCATGAATAAAACCTTATATCACTAGAAATATATCATAATTATATTTCCAACACAACTTTAATCACCTCCTAACTCCTTATGTAGCTCCTGTAATGTCCATTTTACTGAAGACTACTTCTAACTACCCCAAAACTACCCTTTGACCAGTCAACCTAAATGAAGCATACTTGACCATTTATCAGCATGAACATGACCTAAATCCTATTTTTAAATCAATAAAAACTCACATACATCACACAATGCTCATTTAGTTTGCAACTCCTTTGGACAACCTTGTCCCAAGTTGAACTTCTTCAGAAACTGACATGTTTGAGTGGGGTCCACTCATCACCACAACCTCTACCATACCTTTCTATAAATATGGAGGATTCATTTGAATTTTCCAATCATCACCCAGGCACTAGAAATCAAAAATTTCCACTTAGGAATGAAATCTCTCAAACCACTTTCAAGCTAGGGTTTCAAACTCATAACAAGTTGTTTACCTTCTTAACATTCGTTCATAAAAACCTGACGATGAAATGACCTCATTATTTTTGTGAAACCTTATAGACTCAATTTAGAAACATCCTTTAAATCCACAAGGTCCCATTAAAATAACATAATCAAGGGTGAGCATCAGAAGTTCCAATTTGAGTTGGAAATAGCATTGTTCTTGACCATGTTTCACCAAAACCAGCATATCTTGCGAAAATTATCATCATGGAAACCTGAAAATTTTTCCACAACACAAGGACACATCCTAATAACATATTTAAACATCATACTGTCATAATATCCTTTCAATCTTTCCATCCTATCTCATTTACATAGCTATCCCTTAGGGTTTTACACTGTAAAGGCTAGGGTCAACTGAAAGAACACTATAACTCATCATGAAAACACTTAAAATGGTCCAAACATACCTGATACATCATGATACAACTATATACATTCATCCATGAGCTCATATAGCTCCATAACTCACTCTCATGTTATCTAACAGCCATACCTGGTCTAAATGATCACCTGAAGCATGGTCACCAACCTGTATCTACATCCTAAAACTCATGTGAGTGCCCAAGAACTCTCAAAATATGCTCTCCATCATACTATCATGATTCTCAAGTCACCAATAAGCTCCAACCTTCATGCTCCATCACCTAGGCTAGCTAGGTCACCTGAATAGGCTTGCAAGAACAAGCCATCCTCACTAAATCAACTTGTACAACCATGAACATACCTGAATCTCCATTTCATCATCACTCTAATAATCATCTGACCCTCCTCCATCATCCACTTTTTCATTAATTGAGTTTTTCATCAATGACAACACCTATGCAGCAACATGCCAACAATCTCCATGTTTGTCATTGATGGAAAACCACCTAAACTTCTCCCCCTTTTTACATTAATGACAAAGGATACATGTACCTGCATGTTTATTCATATTTCTCAGCTTCATATGATCACCTATTGGTTAGAAACATCAACCAAAGGTCTTAAACAAGCTCAAGATCTTGAAATTTCACTCAAAAATTGATTTTTAGCCTTCTTTTCAAGCACAAAGACACAAAAACCCCTTGGGAATAGCATATACATCATCTGAGTATTTCAATAAATCATGAATAAGCATCATCATACCTTTGTTTTGGGAAAAACATCATCATTCACCTTCTAGGCATGCACAAATTGGTCATTTTTCACATCAAACTTGTTTTTCACATCATGAAGCCACTATAAATGACTTATACCTAAGACATACACTCCATGATCATGAAAAAAATTTCATATATGATCTAAAAAACCACCTTATCTTCATTCATGGGCTAACTTTTCTTATCTAAGTATAGATTTAGCTTGTCTCTTATCATTCTTGTCTTCAAACTACCTCAAGAACTCGTATCCCTAAACAAGCATCTCAGTGCATTTAAGACCAACTTTGATGAACTCTCAAACATCATTCAAGTTATGTCTCAGCATTCCATCACTCCCCCTAGACTTAATACCACCATCTCTAGTAAACAAGCACAAATTCAAGTAACTTACCTTGTTATCTTGTCAAGAAACTCACTTGGTCAATTTGGCTTTGCCCTACAGCTCCATTTTAGTCTTTAACATTCATATTTGATTGAGATAATGCAATCATGAGCCATACCTTACCATTTATCTTAGATTAAACTCAATACATGCCTCAAATACCTTGATAATATCCATATCACTTTCTAGAAGCATATCCATGATCCCCTGTCTTAATATGGACCATGCACATCATCTTATACCTGTAGAAGAAAATTTTCATATCATTGCACAGTGAAAGCCAACAAATCATCAACCTTACCTCCAAAACAAGATTCAACTAGTCAAGAAACTCCCTTTCTAGTACTTGAGATCACCAAAATTCCCATCAAGAAGTTAACTCATGTACTCCTTTGTCATGAACAGCTTATTGCATACCATAAGATTCAATTCATCACCATTGTAGCACAATTTTAGACCTCCTAAGGTCTGTGACATATAATTTTGGCCCAATATGAATAAATAGACCAAGTAAAGTGATTTTTCACTACCACATTTATCAAAATCAACTTTTGAAGACAAATATCAAATTTAAACCTTCAAATAAGACATCCATTATGCCTAAGCAACACCTACAAATCTGTAGGTTGCATTTAGGAGCAAAAATGACTCTTCTAGCTTCAAGATACAATATTAGCATGTCATACCCTAATAACATCTTCTAACAATGACAACTTAATTACCAAGAATGATATTTAACCTTTTTTGAGCTTATGAAGGACACCCATACACTGCCTCTCATACCTACCCTGCACCTGTAGTAGACCATTTTGCATATGGATCAACCAATGTGTCAGTCTAGACTTTCCAAGTCTGAGATCAATATTCTTACACAATATTAGGCCTTATACCACTATTTCACTTGCATAGATCAACTCTTTAAATATTAGTCCCATCAAAAGAATGTAAATCAACTCTCTTTCCCGTAAATGCATGATACTCATGCCTCTGAATCCATACCTTGCAACATGTAGTCTTTACCTAACCTTGATCATCATTTGACAAAAAACAACCATGTGGATGCACCTGAGAATATGTTTTTCACCTCGAGAACCTTGATGAATTACTCACCATTGTGTACTCATGTTCATTAAGTATTCATTTTCATCAAGAATGAAGTATATTATTCAACCATACCTGTAATAATCATCACCTTTCCATTATCACAGTCATAGAGTAACTCACACATGTCTTTATAGTGATCTTCACATTTAATTGAGATGAATCATGTGGATAAGTCAATTCAAACTCAAAACACCATCAATTTGGAACACTAATTCATGCATTCATAACAAAAATCCATCTACAAGTCTGACTATAGAAAATTTTCAACACAAATACAGATATGTCTGATCATGATAAGCAAGACATAGTCTTCATGAGTATTCAAGAAAAACTCAATCACAAATTTTGTCCTTAGATCATCATCTACTCCATTCATAGAGTTTACAACTCACTTGTTCATGTCATATAAGGCTCTGAGAATACATCAATAATCACACTATACCAACTTTCATCAACAATGAGCACTCATACTATCTACTAGCCCTTGTGACAATGAGAATCACACCATAAATTTTGATGTATCACATTTACATGAGGAAGATCATTACCTGTTTAAATGGATACCCTTTTGAACATATTATTTCCATCAAAATTCTTGAACCATGTTCTTGAAGAAAATTTCCCAAATTGCACCAACCTCCTTTTGGTAATTAGGTCTCTTTAGCTTTAACATTGTCAACTTGAACTCTATCAGAGATTCCCAAGAATATAATCAATTTTATTGTCTCAAACCACTTGAATCCTGAAGACCTCCTTGTCTAGAAAAGTTTCACAAAAATTTATCCCTAGACTCCACCATTTGATCCTTCAAATTCATCATTCCTTACATACTATTACAATGAGCACTGTAAGATACACAGTTCAAGGTAGAGAAGCATCTAAAATGCAAAAATTTGATATTCATAAGACCAACCTTAGATCATAAACACTGTATAACATTTCTACACTCCTGAGCATCATTTTGACATGATTGAGAAGATATGAATACCATTTTCTTACCTTGGATTTACTTTTCTCACATTTGATTTCCTTAGTGTTCTAGAACACTTGCATAGTTATTCATAGATGATGATAACCAAGTCATCACTACTTGATCATTCAACACAACTTTAACCCTTCTTTAAAATGCCCAAACATCACTTTGACATGCTTGACACAAGACTCAAATACACACAACTCATTGAGAAAGCTAGACCACTCATGATGACCAAGACAAACTTCCTAAGGGAAATGAATCCTCTGAGACACTTGATCACATTCGACATACTTCTGAGACACATTCATAGCTTTATAATCATAAAATAATCTTAAACACTTATGATACATGCATTTATAGCTCAATACCATCTCATAATACACCATTTTATCTTAGACTAATCAGCTTTTGAGACAACCTAGACCATAAACATAAGACAACTGTGTTGATCACCAACACATACAAGATGAAGATCGTATGAATGATTAACATGACACAACTAACCACTTGAGAGACACTAAAACATGACCTTTGCACATATTGAGTAATCTCATAATGAATGTACATCATACAAATGCAAACACAAAACTCAAGCATAGATTCTTATACTTCAAAAAAGACAAAGATCTTTAACATTTCTCAACAGAACCAGACAAATTGAGCCAAAAGAATATGCTCAATGAAACTTAAGGACATACTTTATCATCATGGAGGAGATACAATTTGACTTATATAACTCCCCCTCACTCCAATGATCCAGAACTAGTACACCTCTAAGAAGCATAATAGAGGTATATGAACACCATAAAGGCCTAAAAAAAGGTCTTAAAGAGGTCCCAAGCCCTCTTAGACACTTGTATAACTTTGTCTCCTTCTTGCATCTGATCTAACCTCTGAGTTATACCTTTTTTTCATCATCACCAACTCTTATTTGAAGTATCATATTCTCTTCTTGGTTCACATGTCCTTCTTGGACCATTTTTATGCATCCTAGGTCTTTGAATACCACTTATTTTCACTCTAGAGCCTTGAAAACTTATATTTTGACTTGAATAGCTTTGATAGAAGTTCCTTGCAAGATGACCAAATCTGTTATAGTTGTGACAGACTACCGAATCTTTCTTCTTGATATCATCAGCATGACTAGATGTATTATTCAAGAAAGCACTAGAAACATGGCTTACCTCATTGCACTTTTAGCATACAACATTTTAGTAGGTTAACTTATACTCTATCTCCATGGTCTAATATCTCTAGGAGGCCTTCTATACTCCTATGCCCTATGAAAAAATCCATTACATGTATAGAAATAACCATAAAAATATATTTCATACCTTGATGCATTAGGTTTCCTAATAGGCTTAGCCTTCTCATTGTCCTTGATGTAGGTCTCTTTATATCCTTCTTTGGTGCTTAGTTCACCTTCTTCTTTGCATAAACCCAGGTATTTTTGCTTCACCTTATTGTCCTTGACTTCAGATTTAAAGCCTAAACCAGATTTGTCACTAGTAACTTTCTTATTTCTCAAGAGATCATCAAGATCCTTGGTACTCTCTTCAAATTATGATATGATTTCACCTTATTTATAGCATTTAAGAGTTATTTCTTAAGGATGATCACTTCTTCCTCCTTATATTGTAGACTAAGATTCATGTTACTCATTTTCATTCCTAGCTTTCTCACTATTTCATCAACCTTTTTAGTAATAGTCCAATGTTTCCCTTCAAGTTCTTGTATGTTTTTTTCATACTCCTCAACTTGTGAAGTTAATTTATTATTTTTCTTTTCAGCATATTTTGGTTTTGATTGAACACATGCCAACTCAAGCCTTAAACCATCATCATCTCCTTCATTTTCCATACAAGAATCAGGTGTAACATCACCCCAAAGTAGAACCTCCACTAGAGGATCTCATGGTTTCCTTTGTCATGAAAAGAACCTCATCACCTAAATCTTTGTGATCTAAGTAAATCTCATAATCAGATCCAAGAACATCACTACTTGCTTCAGAGGAATAGACCTCTTCCTTGGTAAGAAAAATATTCTTACCATTATTCTTGAAATTACCCTTTTTGAAATTTTTCTTCCTTTTATCATTCTTCTTATTTATCTTCTCATGATCATTATTTATTTTCTTATCATGTCTATGAGGACATTTAGGAGTAAAATGACCTATTTTACCACAAGAAAATAATTTTAAAGGAATATTACCCTTATAATTACTAGTTCCAACTGTCATTCTTATAGCAACAATGGAAAATAGTTCTTCATCATCTATATCTTAAGTAGAATCTTATGTTTTGAAATTTTTCTTTTTCCATTTTCTCTGTTTTGAAGACTATCTCTTTCTTATTTGGTTTTGTAGTGCCCACTTCCCTTTGACATTTTTAGATACTGATCTTGATACTATTGATCTTATTATGGATACTATTATGTTTTGATTTAGTATGATGGATAGATGTTAGATCATGGATTATTATTGATCTGGATTCAGTTATTATGCATGATGATTATTAGAGACATTTTTATATGTGGATGATGGTATGTTGTTTGACATGGATATGTGATGGATAATTGTTCAGACATGTGATATTAGATATTGTGAATAGAAATAGCATGGGAATTAAGTGATGATGATATAGTTGATTAATTAAACTGAAAATGATAATGTTGAATTCTTGATGTTGTTTTGATTCATATGTTTAGATGATCTTGAGATGTTGTTTATATCATTTTAGATGTTCTGATATGGCCACAAGGTCAACGAAGGTATATACATTTTACAGGTTAAAATATCACAACAATGTCAGGGGACTGGAGACTAACCATATTGGAATTCTAGGTGAATTCAACAAGGTCACCATGGCAACTATTTTGTGTGTGTGTGTGTTGTATTTTTGTTAGGGATCCCGTGGGCGGGATTTCCCTTTATATGTGACCATGGGTTTGTGTAATTCATTAATGTGGTTTCTTTATTAATGTTGCATGTGTTTATTTTTTGATGTGTTACCCCTTTCATTAGTTATTATATGTTGTGTTAATGCTGTGAATAATCATGTGTTAAAATAAATAAATCAATATGTCATAGGAATGTAATAAATAAATTTATTGCTCTTAAAGGTAATATTTTAAGAGTGTGTAAGAAAGGTTGTAAGAATGTGTAAGAAATATGTAAGATAGATTTGGAGTGTGAAACACTTCATCCTCTTGGAAAATAAAAATTTGTCCTTGGGGGCTATATTTGGAAGCTTGTGGGACAAGTTAGACTTGTCCCACACCTCTTAAAATTAATCACCAACCATACCTATGGTTTGGAGGTTAAATTTAGGCCTTTTTAATGCATTTTGAAATGACTAATTGTAGGTTTTAATTGCACTTCTCTTACATGTTTTAAATTCAGTCCTTTTGGGGTATGGGTTATTTTGGAGTGTGTAAGTTAATTTGTCTTTTTATTTATTATGTTTAAGTGAACGATATTGATTTTTTTTGGGGGGTTGAGGAAGAGTGATGTGGCATCCCACATGGATCCACATCATCCCCTTCTCTTCCCTCTCCTTTAAAATTCGAACTCCTTGCTTGTTTGTGGTTGTTGCAACTTTGCTTATTCCTCTTAGGGTGAATTTTTCTTGTTGTTTTGGAGCTTTGTTTGTGAAGGAGTTTGAATTCATTTGCATGTTAGTGTGTTGTTGATTTTGGACTTAATTTTTTCATTGGGAAGCTTGTTGATCTTGAAATAAAATCCATTATGGAGAGGTAGGAACTTGAGCCTTTTTAAAATGTTTCTTTCTCTTGCATGCTTGTATGGAAATGGTGAATGTTGGTATGTGTGTGTTGGCTGGTTGGGTAGACTGCTTAGGACATGGTGTAGGAGAAGGCTATGGGGATTTCAAATTGGGGGGCATAAGGGAATGCAAATGGCATCAGTTTTATTGTGGAGGGAGTTTCGGATTGGGATCCACCATGGAAAAGAAATAGCTTGCATTTCTTACTCTTGGGGGGGGGGGTGCATAAGGGAGAAACTTTGGGGGGGCATAAGGAGGGGTTGGGAGGCATAAGGTTTATGGGATATGATATGTCATATTGGTGGTATGATTATAAGTGGATGCCCAATTCCAAATTGGGAGGCATAAGTAGTTTTCCCATAGTTCCTTTCTCTTGTTGGCTTGCTTGATGAAGCCTCGGTTTTTTTAGCACTTGTTTAATGTAGTTGTGAACTACATTATGCTTGAAATGTGTTTTGAATGTGAAAATACTGCATGTTTGTTATGGAAGCCTTTGTTGCCATGTGTTATATTGCATCTCTTATTTCAATATGGTTGCGGCTCGGGGGCCAATGAGGAAGGATTCTCCCTTCTCATTGAATGTCTTGGTTGGGTGGAGAAAATTGCCTTTCCCCCTCCCTTGTTGTGATCAAGATGAAAAGATGAAGAAACTAGCATGTTGTTTTTTTTTAGCAAGAGGATTATCCATTTTTGACAATCCCTCCTTGTGAGCAAGTTCATTGTAATCCTTCCCACTTTGGAGTGGATGAATTATACAGCAATTTGTAATGTGAATATTTTTGTATTTGTAATGGAAGATTGATATTGGAATGTGAAATGTAAAGAAGTTATCTACTACTCTCTGTTTTGAAAGGAAGTGTGAAAGGGTGTTACATGCATTGCATTTTACACTTGGAAATCAAATGAAAAATAATAAGTTGTAAAGTTGTTATTGGAAATAAATAAAGGAATACTTCACTTTCTCAAACTTACATGGCTGTATTGGAATTGAATTGCTATTGTAAATTAAAATCTCTGTTGAAAATAAAAATACGTAGGAAGTATATTATTTTTTTGCATCCTTGGAATTATATTAAAATTGAAATCAAAATTTTTAATTTTGACTTGGGAATGAATTTTTAGAGTCAACTGAATGTATTATACTATATTAGAAATAAGTTGTTACATTTAAATGATGATATCGGTAAATAGATCCTTTAAAAATGTGATCACTGACATTGTGACTCTTAAAAAAAATGGTAAATTTCAATAAAAATGTACAGTTCGGACCTGCACACTTTTATTGATTTGGAGATGTTAAAATTTAGTATGTTGGTCCACAAATGAACCCAAATTTACAAAGAAAACTTAAGAAAACAACTTAACCATAGCTAAATCGAATGCAATCCCTCTAACAGTCACTTTTCTGTCATTTGTTGGAAAAATAATATTTTTAAATCAATTAAACAAATTAAATTTCTAAAAACACTTTAAACCCTCCCTAGATCAATACTCCATGTCTATTTGACATGTTGAGTGAAGGAGGAAGTCGAATTTAATCAAATTGAAAAGCTAAAAATTTCTAGTTTGTCAATTAAAATCCTGCAGATCATTTTTTACAAAATTTACCCTCTCAACTTCATAATAAAGTAAATTTTATGTTTCTTTTTCATAGAGGGCATCAAGAGGTTTCTGAAAGTCCTCGTTTTCCCAAAACTAAGCTTTCTAGCTCAAGTTATGGCCATTTGAAATTTTACTTTAATTTGGTATTCAAAAATTAAAATAAATCTAACTGTTAACTTTAATTTTTGACTTTGGAAAAATTTCCACAAAAATTCTATGGCCCCCACCATCCCACAACCAATCACGTGCTACCACATGGCACATCGTAGGGGCGAACCAATATTTTAAACTTATCTTTTTTGAAAATTTTACATTAGGAAAATTTTCCCACTTTTCCCCGCATCCCCGCCGGCCGTAGCCAATCACTTGCTGACACATGGCACGACAGAAGGGCAGACCCCTTTTCAACTTAAACCTTGTAATTTTTGGATCTCAGAAAAAAAAAATCAAATTTTTCCCGCATCTCAGCTAACCTGCGACCAATCCCATGCTGACACGTGGCTCGACAGATGCGCGGGAGAATTTTGAAAGCTTAACTATTCATTCTTCTTTTAGAAAATTTTTCCTTTGACTCTGCGGCCCCACAACCCCACCTTGCTTAGAAAATATCTTTTTGTAGACGTGTGGGCTCATGTGATCTTTTCAAGCTTGAAACCTTTTTGGATCAATCCCTTGGATTTCTCCGCCACCCCGTCACCTGCACCCAATCATGGGTTGACACGTAGCACCACCCGGCTTCGCTGAGAATGCGGAGAAATGTTTCCCTTGGAATTTTGGGATTTTGACTTGAGAAAAAAATCCAAAGTTTTCCCTACCACCTTTTTTCCCACATCGAAATCAAGTGAGGACACGTGTCCACTGGGGGACCTACAGAGGCACCGAAAAAGCATGGATTTTGTGCCCGTGCAATGGGAAAATTTCCTGGAGCCGCCCCACAACCCACTAACCCACAAAAAGGCCTTCCTCTCCTCTTGACACATGTCCCACTAGGGGAAAGTTTGACCTAAAAACTCCACTCGACCATATCTTGAGAAATATAGGGAGTTAGGAGGACTTCTTTATATCACTAGAAAGGTGAAAAAATTTCCTATCTAAATGGGAATGGTTTAGGGAATTTTTTTGGAAGTGTTAAGTATGAGAAAAATCTGTTGAAACTCTATGAGGCTTGCTAGAGAGCAGGCATGGGGGTATAAATTACTCCCTGAACCTAACTAAAACATATAACCCTAAAATTTGAACCTTGTTAACTTGTTATTAGTTAATGAAGGGAACATATGTTGTAGTACATTGGTCTTGTTCTAGAACCTATTAGTTGAAAACTGATGTCTTTGCAACCTGGTTGTGGATAGACACTTCAAATAAAAAAAATTATCCCATAATTTTCTAGCTAACCCTAGGTTGTTTCTTGGGTCTCAAGTGGTTGTTTTAACCGGGCACTACAGTTTGGTATCAGATCAATGGTTCAAAGGCTTGGACCATTGGGCACACTAGAAAACTTGAGACATGAAAACTTAAACCTAGTACAACTTGTAAATCTAGAAAACAACTTAGCTAGAATTTGTATGTTTTAGCAAACATGAAAGTTGTATAAACGTAGCAAAATGAACTAACTCTCACTTTAGTCTATGCAGGAGGCTTAGACAGAGTGAGAGGAACCTTCATAGAGACTCATACTCACCACCACCAGATCAGGGTGTGGCAGCCATTCTACCTTAAATTCTACAGACCCTTCAGGATGTCAATGTCACTCTACATGGAGGATTAGGAGGAGGACATGTAGCTAGTCATGACAGAGCCCCTTCTATTGAGGGTCAGGTATCTCCTTGACTCAGCAAGGAGCATAGAGGAGAGAACTCCCATGCAGAGTTAGCCAGAGTAGAGTCACCACCTAGGAGAAAGCATGACAGAGTTCCAGAGAGTAGAGAGAGGTCTCGGATCCCTAGGCTTAGGGATGAGCGTGTTGAGAGACCTAGAGGCCGATAGACCATAGTAGCAGATCACATCAGGGAGATCCTAAAGCTTTGGCCCTCACATTACTTAGGTGATACATGGGTGGATTTCAGGTAGAGGCCTAGCTAGTGAGCTTGAGTGGTTGCTTCAAGATTTTTCCTTGTTCTAGCAACATGAAAGCTCGTGTTACGATCCATCTACTGAGGGATGGAGCAGGAGTGTGGTGGAGGACAGAGGAGAAGAAGCTCCATGTAGATCTAGAGATAGTGAAGTGGGACCTATTTGAGGAGAGATTCAGGAGAAATTATTTATCATGGAGGTTCATACAGTAGAGGATTGACGAGTTCCATGACCTCCGATAGGATTCTCTTTCAGTAGCAGAGTATGAGAGTAGATTTCTAGATCTACTCCAGTATGTAGAGTATATGTAGGATGAGCAGGTGTGGATTCATAAGTTCATCTGGGGCCTAAATTTAGATATTGGAGGTGTAGTGCGGATCCACTTCCCACAGAAATTAGCAGAGGCCATCGAGAAGGCCTATATTACAGAGGAGACTCAGGGAAAGACCCAGCAGGCTAGAGACCGAGTCTGAACCCGCATTCAGTAGATGTAGGATGGTAGATCGAGGGGGTCAGTACCACTTCCTCTCGATGGCCAAGGTACATCACAGTCATCCTTTAGGCCACAATAGCAGTAGTAGCAGCATTCTCACCCACCTCATAGACCTCCACAGAGAGATGATGCACAAGAGAGGTTGGAGTATGGGGCCTCCTCCTAGGGGTCCCATCAGGACACAGGGTGGACCTAGAGCTCAGTCAGTGGGAACTCGCCAGCAGAGATCTCTATAGCAAACCATAGTTGGATCATTAGGATCCATACCATAGTCTTCCATAGCACCTACTAGAGGTGTTAATCCTTGGATAGGATTAGGTGGTTGCTTTGGATGTGGAGTTATGGGACATTTTTGGAGAGATTTCCCTTAAAACCCTAAAAAGGGTAAGGCACAGATTTCAGAGTTGACTGTTGGTGACATGGGATGCATACACCATAGGATCTATGTAGCGGTTGAGAACTACCAGGATAGAGCATTAGAGCAAAGTCATTGAGACTACAGGTAGCATTGGTGGTATTCTTACCTCTGTATTGTTTGATTTTGGTTCTTCTGATTCTTTCATTGCACCATCTTTAGTAGAGCGATGCAGGCTGGTGGCAGTTAGGCAGGGTCTTAGTTAGGATGTCGAGATGGCTTCTGGAGCCAAGATCTCTGTAGACTCCTTAGTTAAGGAGTGTGTAGTGTATTTGGGACCTTTCACCACTACCTCAGACCTCCGTATCCTTCCTTTGGGCTTGTATGGAGTCATTTTGGGTATGGATTGGTTATCTGCACACAGGCCAGGATGGATTGTTTATCATAAGACTATATCTTGTGCAGATGATTTAGGAGTTGAGTCAGTGATCTCGGGGGTTAGGATACCCATTTCCATTCGCACCATCTTCCGCTATGCAGCTTAAGTGGTGTGTACGACGGGGTTGTTAGATGTATGTTGTTACAGTCAGTGACAGATCAGAGGATGGCTCTAGTGGACCATCGCTAGATGATCATCCCATTTTGAGAGAGTTTTTTGGTGTATTTCCATGGGAGCTACTAGGGTTACCACCACCGGGTGAGATTGATTTTCATATAGACCTAGTTCCTGGAGCAGAGCCTATCTCACGAGAACCTTATCAGATGACCACCCCAGAGCTCTGTGAGCTCAAGTTGCAACTTGAGGGCCTTTTGGAGAAGGGCCTTATCCATCCTAGTGTATCCCCTTGGGGTGCACCGGTGATCTTTATGAATAAGAAGGATGGATCCTTGTGGTTTTTTATTGATTACTGCCAACTGAACAAGGTAATGATCAAGAATCATTCTCCTCTCCCTCGTATTGATGACTTGTTTCATCAGATGAAGGGAGACACAATTTTCTCTAAGATTGATCTTAAGTTAGGGTACCATCAGTTGAGGATCTCAAAGGTGGACATTCATAAGACCACTTTTCATACGAGATATGGGCACTATGAGTTCACAGTGGTGCCTTTTGGTTTGACTAATGCCCCCGCAGTGTTCATGAGTTTGATGAATGGGGTATTCAGGACCTTCTTAGATCACTTTGTGCTCATATTCCTTGATAAAATTTTTATATACTCACGTACACGTGAGAAGCATGAGGGGCACCTTCGCCAGGTTCTTCAGTGTCTTTGTGAGCAGCAGCTTTACAGGAACTTGGAGAAGTGTGCTTTCTTTCTAGATAGAGGTGTAGTATTTGGGTCATATCATTTTTGGGGAAGGTATCATAGTCGATCCTTCCAAGATTAGAGCCATTATGGATTGGCCAGCACCCACTACAGTGACCGAGGTGTGTAGCTTCATGGGATTAGCAGGATACTATCAAGAGATTTGTTCAAGAACTTCTCTCAGATTACACACCCCATCACTTCCCTTCAGAGGAAAGGGAAGAATTTTGTTTGGTTAGATAGATGCGAGTAGGCCTTCAGGACACTGAAGGAGTGCCTAACCATCAACACCTATTCTTGCAGTGCCAGATCCATAAGGTGAGTTATTTGTTTACATAGATTCTTCGTTGGTAGGACTTGGACGTGTGTTGATATAGGATGGAAGAGTAGTAGCTTTTGAGTCTCGCAAACTCAAAGATCATGAGATTAATTATCTAACCCATGATCTTGAGCTTGCAGTAGTTGTGCATGCTTTGGTTAGATGGAGAAATTTTCTTCTTGGATGGAGATTCACACTCAGGATTGATCATTTGATTCTTTGCCACCTCTTCACGTAGCCCAATCTCAACACTCGTCAACAGCGTTGGATGGAGTTTCTTTGTGAGTATGACATGGAGATCAAGCATGTGAAGGGGAAGGAGAATGTGGTAGTAGACTCTCTTAGCAGACAAAGAGATGTGGCTATGGCCACTACAGTAAGCACAGATTTATAGAGTAGGATTCTTCAGCAGCTTCCTCTTGACAGCTTCTACATTGCAGTACGAGTAAAGATCGAGTCACAAAGACCCCTTGAGGGGAAGTTTGATGGTTTTTCCTTAGAGGTAGATGGTCTTCTCAGGCACAGAGGTAGGATATATGTTCCCATAGATGGAGGCTTGAGGCAGGACATCTTGGTAGAGGCACATCATGCACCTTATTCAGCCCATCCTAGGGTGAAGAAGATGCATGCCACTTTGTGACAGTTGTATCACTAGAGAGGACTTTGTAGAGACGTGGCTCAGTTTTTGTCATGATGTTTAGAGTACCAGAGGGTTAAGGCCAAGCATCAGCATCCTAGCAGGCCTTATTTATCCTCATGCTATACATGGAATGGAAGTGGGACACCATTTCCATGGATTTCATTGTTGGGCTACCTAAGTCGAGATATCATCATGACACCATCATGGTCACAGTTGATAAATTGACAGAAGTGGCTCACTTTTCTCCTAGTGAAGACCACTTATACAGCTAGAGCAGTGGCATGAGTATATTTGGATGAGATTGTCAGGTTGCACGAGGATTCCGTGGAAGATCATTTGTGACCGCAATCCTTTGTACACTTCACATTTTTGGACTACCATGCAATATGTCCTCGGGAAAAGGATCAACTTCAGAACAACATATCACCATGAGAAAGATGGATAGACCAAGCACGTGAATTATATTTTAGAGGATATGCTCAGGATGTATGTGATTGGATCAGCAGTCTAAGTGGGAGGAGTACCTGTACTTAGTGGATTTTTCCTACAATAATAGTTTTCAGAGTTCTATAGGCATGGATCCTTTTCAGGCTTTGTATGGTAGAGAGTGTAGGACACCTCTTAGCTGGGACAGGTTAGAGGATAGAGTATCTCTTGGACCAGCTCTTCTACAGGACATGGAGTAGCAGGTAGTGTTGATCAGGCAGAGATTGCAGGAGGCACAAGACAAGCAGAAGAAGTATGCGGATCAGCATAGGATTGATCATAGTTTTGATGTGGGCATGAAGGTGTTCCTTCATGTCAGGCAACATAAGAGCCCTATCTGTTATGGAAAAGGTTCTAAGTTAGCTCCTCAATTCGTTGGACCTTTTGAGATCTTGGAGCATATCGGCCCTTTGGTCCTACCATCTAGCATTGCCACCCAACTTGTCTCACATACATGATGTGTTTCATGTTTTGGTTCTTAGGAGATATATTGCAGATCCTTCTCATGTGCTAGATTGGACATCATTGTAGGTGTAGGATCAGGGGCAAGTGATAATGGTAGATCCCATTCACGTATCCTAGATCACAGGACCCTGGCCCTTCAAGGCAGAGAGGTTGATCAGGTTCGGGTGTAGTGGGGACATATATGATGAGACTGCAGCCACTTAGGGAGGATGCTACAGTCATTATGAGTACAATTTCTACATTTGTTCCAGTGAATTCTAGGAGGAAGTTGAGTCTAAGGGAAGGGGGAATGTAGTACCCACTTCCCTTTGACACTTTTAGATATTGATCTTGATACTGTTGATCTTATTATGGACACTATTATGTTTCTGTTTTAGTAGGATGGATAGATGTTAGATCATGGATTATTATTGATCTGGATTCAGTTATTATGCATGATGATTATTAGAGACATTTTTATATGTGGATGATGATATATTGTTTGAAATGGAAATGTGATGGATGATTGTTCAGACATGTGATATTGGATATTGTGAATAGAACTAGCATGAGAATTAATTGATGTTGATATAGTTGATTAATTAAACTGAAAATGATAATGTTGATTTCTTGATGTTGTTGTGATTCATATGAATATATGGTTTTGTTATGTATATTTATATCATTTTGGATGTTCTGATATAGCCACGAGGCTGAAGGAGGTATTTATGTTTTTTAGGTTAAAATATCACAACAATGTCAGTGGTACTGGAGACTAACCATATTGGAATTCTGGGTGAATTCAACAAGGTCACCATGGTAACTATTTTGTGTGTATGTGTGTGTTGTATTTATGTTAGGGGATTCCCATGGGGGAAAAAACCTTTATATATGACCACGAGTTTTGTGTATTTTATTAGTGTGGTTTCTTTATTAATGGTTGCATGTGTTTATTTTGTGATGTGTTACCCTTTTTCATTAGTTATTATATGTTGTGTTAATGTTGTGGATAATCATGTGTTAAAATAAATAAATCAATATTTCATAAGAATGTAAATTAATGAAGTTGTTGCTCTTAAATTTAATGTTGTAAGAGTGTGTAATAAATATGTACGAGTGTGTAAGAAATATGTAAGATATATTTGGAGTGTGAAACACTTCATCCTCTTGGGAAATTCAGAATTTTGTCCTTGGAGGATATATTTGGAGGCTTGTGGGATAAGTTAAATTTGTCCCACACCTCTTAAAATTATTCACCAACCATACCTATGGTTTGGAGGTTAAATTTTAGACCTTTTTAAATGCATTTTGAAATGACTAATTGTAAGTTTTAAATTGCACTTCTCTTACATGTTTTAAATTCAGTCCTTTTGGGGTATGGGTTCTTTTGGAGTGTGTAAGTTAGTTTGCCATTTTATTTATTATTTTTAGGTGAATGATGTTGACTTTGATTTTCTTGGGGTTGAGGAAGAATGATGTGGCATCCCACATGGATCCACATCATCCTATTCTCTCCCCTATCCTTTAAAATTTGAACTCCTTTCTTGTTTGATGGTTGTTGAAACTTTGCATACTTTCTCTTAGGGAGAATTTTTCTTGTTGTTTTGGAGTCTTGCTTGTGGAAGGAGATTGGAGACCATTTGCATGCTTGTGTGTTGCTGATTTCTAGACTGTTATTGTGGCATTGGGAAGCTTGTTGATCTTGGAAAAAAACCACCATTATGGAGAGGTGGGAACTTTAACCTTTTGAAAATGTTTCTTTCTCTTGCATGCATGTATGGAAATGGTGACTGTTGTTATGTGTGTGTTGGCTGGTTAGGTAGACTTCTTAGGACATGGTTTAGGAGAAGGCTATGGGGATTTCAAATGGGGGGGCATAAGGGAATGCCAATGGCATCAGTTTTATTGTGGAAGGAGTTTGGGACTGGGATCCACCATGGAAAATAAATAGCTTGCATTTCTTACTCTTTGGGGGGGTATAAGGAAATGTTGTGAGGCATAAGGTTTATTGGATATGATATGTCATATTGGTAGTATGATTATAAGTGGATGCCCAATTCCCAATTGGGAGGAATAAAAAACTTCCCCTATAGATCCTTTGCTCTTATTGGATCGCTTAATGAAGCCAAAGTTTTATTTGCACTTGTTTAATGTAGTTGTGAACTACATTCTATCTTGAAATTTGTTTTGAATGTGAAAAATGACTGCATGTTTGTTGTGGAAGCCTTTACTGTCATGTGTTGTATTACATCTCTTATTTCAATATGGTTGGGGCTTCAGGGGTGCCAATGAGGAAGGATGGATTCTCCCTTCTCATTGGATGTCTTGGTTGGGTGGAGAGCAATTGCCTTTCCCCCCTTCCTTGTTGTGATCAAGATGAAAAGATGAAGAAAACTAGCATGTTGTTTTTGTTTTGAACAAGAGCAATATCCAGTTTTTTACAATCCCTTCTTGTGAGTAAGTTCATTGTAATCCTTCCCACTTTGGAGTGGATGAATTGTATAGAAATTTGTAATGTGAAGATATTTGTATTTGATAATGGAAGATTGAATCGTTGGAATGTGAAATGTAAAGAAGTTATATTCTACTCTCTATTTTGAAAGGAAATGTGAAAGAATGTTACATGCATTGCATTTGTACATTTAGAAATCAAATGAAAAAAGTGATAAGTTGTAAAGTTGTTATTTGAAATAAATAAAGGAATGCTTCACTTTCTCAAACTTGCATGGTTTTATTGGAATTGAATTGCTATTGTAAATTAAAATCTCTTTTGATAAGAAGAATGTGTAGGAAGGAAGTATATTGTTTTTTTTGCATCCTTGGAATTATATTAAAATTGAAATCAGAATTTTGTAATTTTAACTTGGGAATGAATTATTAGAATCAACTGAATGTATTAGACTAGATTAGAAATAATTTTTTACACTTAAATGATGAAATTGATAAATAGATCCTTTAAAAAATTTATCACTGGCATTGTGACTTTTTAAAAAACTATTAAAATTTGAATTAAAATGTATAGTTCAGACCTGCACACTTTTAGTAACTTGGAGATGTTAAAATTTAGTATGTTGGTCCACAAATGAACCCAAATTGACAAAGAAAACTCAAGAAAACAACTTAACCATAGCTAAATCGAATACAATCCCTCTAACAGTCATTTTTCTGTCATTTGTTGGAAAAATAATAATTTTGAATCAATTGAACAAATTTAACTTTCCTAAAACACTTTAAATCCTTCCTAGATCAATTACTCCATGTCTATTTGACATGTTGAGTGAAGGAGGAGATCTGAATTTAATCAACTTGAAAAGTTGGAAATTGCCAGTTTGCTAATTAAAAGCCTGTAAATCATTTTTGTAAAATTTAGCCCCTAAACGTTATCAAAAAGTAAAATTTTAGGATTCTTTCTCAAATAGGGCATCTGAGAGATTTCCCAAAAGTCCCTTTTTTGCACAAAAACGATCTTTCTAGCTCAAGTTATGGCCATTTGAAGTTTTACTTCAATTTGGCATTCAAAAATTAAAATAAATCTAACTGTTAACTTTAATTTTTGACTTTGGAAAAATTTCCAACAAAAATTCTATAGCCCCCGCCATCCCATAACCAATCGGGACCTACCACATGGCACCTTAGAAGGGCTGACCAATAATTTTAAACTTATCTTTTTTGAAAATTTTTACCTTGGAAAAAGTTTTCCAATTTTTCCCCGCATCTCTACCGACTGCACAGCCAATCACGATGCTGGACACGTGGCACTGTGGAGGGGGCGGACCCTTTTTGGAACTTAAACCTTTTAATATTTTGGACCTCAGAAAAGAATTTCCAATTTTTCTCACATCCCTAGCTAACCCACGACCTAATCCCAGGGTTACGACACGTGGCACCCTTCCTGCCTTCGAGAATTTTGAAAGATTAACTATTAATTCTTCTTTTGGCAAAATTTTCCTTTTGACTGCATTGCCCCGCAACCCCGCCTTGCTTAGAAAATTTCTTTTCATAGATGTGCAGGCCCACGTGATCTTTTCAGGATTGAAACCTTTTTGGCTAAATCCCTTGGATTTCTCTACCACCCCGTCACCTGCACCCAATCCATGGGTTGACATGTGTCTCCCTCTCTAGGCTTCGCCCAGGTGCACGAAGGTGTTTTTTGCTTTTGTGCCAAAGTTTGGGAAAATGTCTCCCTAAAAACCCCCCGCCGCTCCGCCAACCCCTCACCTTTTTTCCCGTTTTAAATCAAGGGACTCGACACGTGTCCACTAGGGATTCATGAAGGTGTGGAATAAACATTGGATTTTGCTGCAGCTTGCACAATGGTAAAATTTTCCTTGAGCCGCCCCGTTACCCGCTAACCCACCAAAAGGCCTTCCTCTCCTCTTGACACGTGTCCCCCTAGGGGAAAGTTTGACCTAAAAACTCCGCCCAACCATATCTTGAGAAATATAAGGAGTTAGGAGGACTTCTTTATATCACCAGAAAGGTGAGAAATTTTCTTATCCATTGGGAATGGTTTAGGAAAATTTTGGAAGCATTAAGTATGATAAAAATCCTAGTTTAATCTCTTGAGGCTGCTAGAGAGCACGCATGGGGGATACATTACTCCCTAAACCTAACTAAAATGTATAACCCTAAAATTTGAACCTTGTGAACTTGTTAGTAGTTAATGAAGGTAACATATGTTATAGTACATTGGTCTTGTTCCATAACCTGTTAGTGAAAACTGATGTATTGGAACCTGGTGGTTGACACTTCAAATAAAAAAATTATCCCATAATTATTCTAGCTAATCCCTATGTTTTTTCTTGGGTCTCAAGTGGTTGTTTAATCGGGCATTACAGGTTTAGAATCAATCACCCTCATCTCATAGGTATTCAAAGTACCATGTAGATCACATCTTTAAGGTATTCAAGTCTTTATTTTCTTCAATGGTAGAAACTTTGGAATCATATCTAGGAGTTAGAGACCTCAAAACCTTTTGAACAACCACTTCTTCTTTCACATATTCTCCTAACCCTTTCATACTATTAACAACCTTGTCAACTCTAAGAATATATGCAGTAATGGACTCATCATCATTCATCTTAAGAGATTCAAACTAATTTCTAAAAGTTTGAAGCTTGGAAATTGTTACCTTTGAGTCACCTTCATAAAGAACTTGTAATTTTTCCCATGCTTCCTTTGTTGATTTACAATGCATTACCTTTCCCAATTCAGATTCTCCAAGACCATGAATGATAGCATTAAAGGCCTTAGAATTATGTTCATATGCATCCTTGTTTGCTTTACTAGTAGGAGGAGTTGTAGAGGAACATAGCCATCTTCCACAATCTTCCAAACATCAAACCCTTAGGACATAATGTAGGTCTTCATCTATAGACTCCAAAATGCATAGTTTGTTCCATCAAACATTGGTGTCTTGTCAATGATTGTACCACTTGCCATTTTGTGCTTCAAGGATATCCTTTAAAGTAGTCAAACTTCTCAAAAATGACCTGCTTTGATACCAATTTTTGAAATCAAAATGGACAGGGGGTGAATCACTCCTTACAAAAAAATTAAATCAAATTTCATATGCTTATTCAAAACACAAATTCAATTAATCATCCATTAATGTGTACATGTAATCAAATATCACATAAGAAATGAACCATGAGAAAAATAATCAAAACAAGACATAAGATATAAGTGGGAAACCCTAAAGGGGAAGAAAACCCACTAAAACACAATCTTTATGTTTTTTATGTTTCAAATTTAGTGAGGCACCAACCCCACAAGGAGCACCAACCCCTAGTTTAGTAGAGCTACAACCCTACAAGGAGCACCAACCCCTATTTTTTTGAAGAACCAAATCCAAAAGAAGGCTACAACCCCCCAAGATGATCAATAATAGACTCAAGCACCTTATTGAAGAATATATTTGATCTATTTCTGCTGCCACAACTGACAAAGATCACAAATTCAACTCACAACCTCTTTTTCAAACCATAGGTCTTCAATCTCTCACAAAGTAGCACTTTCTTCACTTCTCAAAGATTTCCAATACCTTGTACACATGATTTCCATCAATCTTAAACTTTTCACAAACTTGATATGATCTCAATTCATGCTCATACACCTGTAAAATGCTCACACCTAGGTCATACTTCTTGCACACACACTACTAGCTCACAAAAGCACCCAAAACTATGTTTTTATAAGCTCCTTAATTTAAATTCAAACTCAAACATTTTCCCTCATTTTTCATGACCAATACATCATTAAATCATCCCATATACTTTTTATAATAGCTGCAAGTGACCCATATGGGTCGGCCTGCGTAAAACCCTTCTTTCATGCACCAAAAATCCTCAAATCCCATGCATTGGAATGAGAAAAATATCCTAATCCAAAAACTATTTTTATTCATGCTTTAAAATTCATAACACATGTTTAAAATAACATTTAAACATCATACATGGTCGCAATTATCATGAACCAATCAGATTATTTCATTTAATGGGCCCAGTGGCTCATTGCCTTCACCAAACACATGTTTCCAGCACCCTGTCTTCACCTTTTGGCTTCAAAATCACTCAAGAACACCTCAAATATGGAATGTGACCACTCTATGGAAACCTCAAGACTTGTACATCACTTCTAAACAAGTTAGATCTCATGAAACATCATTGGTTCAAACCACAATCAAATTTTTCCTTCACAAAATCAAGCTACCAAAAAAGTAGTTTCCAAAACAAAATTGTTTAGCACCCTTCCTGAAACTTTAAAAGACCTATAAATTGATTAATTGGATTAAAAATTAATCCCTCTTCACATTACAGGTGATATAAATAATCACCTAATCCATTTCATTCACTAACCAACTCAATCTTTCATCGAAATATAGTTTTATCCATGAAATCCAAAAAATATTCTGTGTCTATAAATTGATTGAAACCATGTAAAAATTCATATATGGATGAATTATCATCATCACTGAACAATAACTTTATATCAATTTGAATAACCTCCTAACTCCTCCTGTATCTCCTATAATTTCCATTTTACTGAAGACTACTTCTGACTATCCCAAAATTGTCCTTTGACCAGTCAACCTAAATAAAGCTTGCTTGACCATATCTCACCATATCCATGACCTAAAATCTCTTTTTACATCAATAAAAACTCACATTCATCACACAATGGCCATTTATCTTACAACTCTTTTGGAAAACCTTGTGTGAAACTAAACTTATTTAAAAGCTGATATGTTTGAGTTGGTTCCACTCATCACCATAACCTCTACCATACCTTTCTATAAATATGAAGGATTAACATACATGTTACAATAATCATACATGCACTAGGAAGAAATTTTGGCCACTTAGGAAGAAAATATTTCAAACCTATTTCAAGTTAGGGTTTCAAACTCATAACAAGTTATTTACCTTCTTAACATTCATTCATAAAAACCTGATGATGAAATGACCTCATTATTTTTTTGAAATCTTCTAGACTCAATTTATAAATATACCTAAAATCCATAAGGTCCCATGCAAAGCACATAATTAATGGTGAGCATCAGAAGTTCCAATTTAAACTGGAAATAACATTATTTTTTATCCTATTTCACAAAAAACCTCATATCTTGTAAAATTTACATCATACAAACTTTAAATTTTTCCCATAGCACAAGGACACACCATACATTCATCTCCAATCATCACCATGCCACAAATAGCTCTCAATATTTCTAGCCTATCTCATTTTCATAGCTAGCCCTTAGGGTTTGACACTGTAAAGGCTAGGGTAAATTGAAATAACACTATAACTCATCATGAAAAGACTTAAAATGATCCTAACATACCTATTACATCATGATACAACTTATTACATTCATCCATGAGCTCATATAGCTCCATAAATCAATCTCATGCTATCTAATGGCCATACTTGGTCCAAATGAGCACCTACAACATGGTCACCAACCTGTATCTACATCATGAAACTCATGTGAGTACCCAAGCACTCTCAAAACATGCTCTCCATCAAGCTACCATGCTTCTCAAGTCACCAAGAAGCTCCAACCTTCATGCTCCATCACCTAGGTTGTTAGGTCACCTAAATATGCTTGCAAGAACAAGCAATCCTCACTTAATCAACCTGTGCAACCATGAACATACCTAAATATCCATGTCATCATCACTTTGAGCATCATCTGACCCTAATCCATCATCCACTTTTTCATTAATGAGGTTTTACATCAATGACAACACCTATGCAACAGCATGCCAACACATTCTACCAAATTTGCCAAGAGCATAATTGTGGCCTCATCCCTTATTTATTAGTATCTCTTATGATTGGAACATTAATGTATGGCTAGGAAATACCTTTTACACCATCATATGCATTGTTTGACCAAAACCCACAATTTTGACATTTTTTATATTGAATTTAAGTTAACTATATACACCAACACAGAATGCAAAAATAGAATCAAAACACTAGGAAAACAATAATGCAATAATAAAAACTAATTCAACTTTATGAAGAAGTGTAACTTCTCATTTTAATTTATTTTATTAATTTTCATAGTATTAAAAAATATCATTAGAACTGACATTGATGCATTAAAAATCAGTTTTACATGTTTCGTGCACATGATTTTATTACTTTTAATAGCCTTTAAATTTTAGATTTTATACTTTTGATAGTGTTTGCTTCACTAATCTAACAAAAGAACTAAATAAAATTTTGTATCACTGTAGACACCAATTTTTTAGTTCCTATTTAAATTTATATTTCCCTCCAACATCACATTTTCCTCTAATCCCCATTTTCCCTATCCTAATCCCATCTTAATACTATCATTATTTATATTCCCTAATCCACCTCTAATTGTATTTAATTACCCTTAAAACCTATCCATTTTCCTAGGATTCCACCCATAAACACCCCCATTTATTGTCCCTAGGATTCCACCTCCCCTCATTCAATGCCCTCTTATCCTCCCACCACCTTTTATTCTCTCCATGCAACATTAACCCACATAAATGGCTAAACCCCTAATTTTAGCCTCTTTAAGGCCCCATTTATGAGATAAACATCACCTCCACCACCCAAATGGAACGGTCTACCATGCAATCACCGGTGACCCATTCGGGGTCATCATCGACCCTATAAATATGCCTCTACCCCTCCTCTCCTCAAGATGAAATTTTTGAGTATTTTTCTATCTTGTGAGCTTGGTCCTTTTTTCTCCTCTTCTCGTGATCAATAATCTTCAACTTGGAGTTTTCTTAAAACCTTTGCATGTCATCCATGGAGAGTTGAATATTTGGAGCTTACTTGGAGTCCTTCCATTATTTCATCACCTCTTTCTTACAGGTCTACTAGTTGGCTTGGAGCTCTAATGTTGCATCTTCCATCATTGATCCTTCTTCATCGCTCTTTTCCCATCCATTTACCCCATCAAACACTAGATCCACATTTGGTTGTTGTTGACCTAGCCAAGTCACCATAGACCCAATCTATATTACCCTTATTTTCTATCTCCATCATCATATGTCATTTATCTTATAACTCCCTCATTATTTAGGGTCCTTTGTTTCTGCCATCCATCTGTCTAATAGCCCACATCCTACTTTTTAGCCCTAATCATCATCAACCAGCCTAGATCTACCCTCATCATCAATCTCTATTTGAATTTATCATATGATGTTTTTTTTCCTTGCACCTTTATGTTCTTGATTCTTTACACCATAGATCAAGACATCCTCAACACTTTAGCATCGGTTCCAGATCTGTTTTCTACACATTTTTTGGTTTAGTATGTTGCATTCATTATAGACTGTAGTCAGTCTTGGGTTCACCATCAAATTGACTAAGTTTGACTTTTTTATTTCATTATCATATCTTTTTCTTACCATCTCTAGCATATCTCATATCTCTATTTTACTTTGTCAGCTACATCCTATTTATCCATTATCATTTATCAATATTTTTATCAAAGTGGGTTGACATCCATCCCTAGGAAGTTATCACTTCTCGAGACTGACCTAGTCTAGCAACCCACCATCTTATCTACTAATCATTTTCTTGTTTATCTTCTCTTTGTTGTGTAGGTTATCTAGCTCACCACTGAAGAGGATCTTTTGCACCCGTATCTCCATCATCATCATTATCACATATCAGGAGGTAGCCTTAAACCCTCCCATAGTTTCTGAGTTTCTTGATTTCTTGTATCCTTTCCATTAACTTGTAACAGGAGTGGGAAATATTGTTAAACATTCTAGCACACCTGGTGGGACCCACCCTTCTTCTTTGGTGAGTCCTTTCTTTATTTTTCATTTCCTTTCTATAATTCATCTTAGGTACTAATTTCACTACTTGTTATGCTTTGGTGGATCTTGCTTACTTGGACCAATAACGCATGTGCTTAAATTTTTTATAAGAAAAGGGAAAATAGCATTATCTAGGTAATCCTCATTTTTTCCTAATTTTATCTTTTTTCATTTCTCTCCCTCCTTTGTTTGTGTGATCTCATTGAATTTCACATTTCATTTTGGGACTTAAAAAGAACACCTTCATGCTTGTTAGCTCACATAGTCTAACTAGGAGGTAATCTTTTGCATTCACACTTCTTTCACACACATCCAAACTCACAAATCAATTAACACATCCAAAACATCTCCTACCAGGTGGAATTATTGGGATTTCATCACCCAATAAGGAAGTTGTGGTGGTGTTCTAACCGCGTTACAATTTTTTTTACTATCGGTATATTGGCTAAGCACCTGACACCCTTATCATTGCAGTGCATGAAGTGTGGGGGTAGGCCCCAATACCAAGCCATGTACTAGTAGTCATCACAGATTTTTGCCTCACATACCTTTAGGTATATCGAGGACACCATCCTAAACAAACCTAAAACCATCCTTAGACTGGCCATTTCTTAGGTTCCCTTCGAGCCTTTCCTTTTCTTCTTCACACTTTTCTAAATAAACAAGATAATTAACAATTTGTTGCTTGAGTTTTCTGTCATAACCAACATAAGTTCTTGTTGTCTATTTCATGCCCATTCTCACTTCATTCTCAAACCAGAAAAATGGAACACGCAACCTCATCCAACAACATTCCCATCTCCAACAATCATCCTCAACAAACATTGTTTCTTGCCATTGTTTCTTCCACCCCTTTGATTACTTCCTCTTCGGTTCCCCAACCTATTGTTTTCATTATCCCTTCTAGTGGACCCCCTATGGTTCAAACAAATCCCCATGTTGAAACCAATCCTTTCATCTACCATCATTCTATCCCCTCTAGACCAGCTACACCCCCATCTGTTGCTTCCTTAGAGACCTTTGGGCCTCCCACTATCCCTTGTGGATGCTTGGAGTTTCAGGAACTCCTTGATGCTAATCTCATTTCTCTTCATGACTATCTTATCTATAAATCCACCAATCTTCCCATCGATGGACCTCCCCTTCAACAGTTGTATGCTTATCACTCTCAACCTAAATCCACCCAAGTCCTCACTTCTCAACTTGTTGTATTCTTCCCTAGAGCCATGAATGAGCTTTCCATAGCCCAACATGAACATGGCTCTCATGAGTCTTCTATAGTGATCCCCCAAACTCATCAATCCACTCAATTGGTGGTTCCTATTCCACCCAATATACCTCACATTAACACCATCCCTACATCTTCTCTCCCCATCCCATCCTCATCTAATGTTGTCATCAATGCTCCCATTCAAAATCTTCAAGAATCTAACTTACTCCCTCCACCACCTGAGAAACACATTCAAATCTCGGTGCCTATCTTCACATCCCAAGTCCACAATGTTATTACCTCACAACCCCATCCTTCAGAGTCAATCCAAACCAATCAACCTCCACTCTAAAGCACCTTCCAACACATGTTTCCTAGTCACCCCATCCAAACATCTCAACCACCTCATCCAACACATCCCTAATCTAATCCCCCTATCATCCAACAACATCCTCCTCAATCACATCTACTCATCTACATCCCTTCCCAACATCCTATCTCCCAACCTATTCAATCACAACCTTTCAATTATCTTCCTCCTTATCAACCACCCCCAAAAACTCCTACTTATTTCCAACAATATCAATCCTATCCATAGCCCAACCCATCCACTTCTTACAATCCACAACCTCATCCATTAGCTTCTCATCCCCATACCTCCAATGACCCCATGCAAGCTTTGTTAAGTAGGTTGGTGAACTTGGAAGCCACCACCTTGGGTCCTAAAATCTCATTCACTTACAATTTTTTTTGTAATGAGCCCATCAATCCATCCATCCCATCAAACCATATCCTCCCATTGGGAACTCCCTAAATTTTCTAAATTCAATAGTAAAGAGGACCCTCAACAACAACTTCATGCCTTTAGGAACACATGTTATCTCATCACCCATGACCAAGATCTCATGCTTCACACTTTCCCATGTCATTGGTTGGGCCCTCTTTGGACTGGTACAATGGCATTCCTCAGCATTCTCTCTTCTCTTTCACCCAACTTGCACAGCTCTTCTTAGAACACTTCTCCATTAATATCACGCACAAGATCACCATTATCGACCTCTATGTCATCAAAAAATTTGATGATGAATCAATCACAGATTTCATCGCTAGGTGGCATGGTATCATCAATCAATTGTCCTTTTCTCTTCCCCAAACTGATATCATCAAAATATTCTCTCGATCATGTGTAAAACATATCTCATCTACTCTTCAAATCCAATCTTTTCAAAGCTTTGAGGAAGCCTTCACCATGGCTCAAAAACTAGAACTATGAGCCCTTGAGCAAGGCCAGGTCAAACTCCACTCCAACAAGCCCAAATCTAAATTCACCAAATCATCCTTCCCTCATAATAAAAAATCCAAAAATGTGGCAAGTGTCATTGTTGTTAAATATTCTTCCACATCCACATCTCATATTGAACCTCCATAGAGAGATCCTAGACCAAAATCTAACTATACTCCCCTCAAAAAATCTTATAGTTCCATCGAAAAACTTATGGCTTCAAACCTTATTCAACTTCCCCCTATCTTCCCATTAATGATTCACATCCCAAACCCACATGGTATCATGACAACCACTATTGTAAGCATCATCGAGTTTGTGTCCATGATAATGAAAAAACTTCGTACCCTCAAGGACCTAGTACAATGTCTTATCGATCGAGGGGACCTTCAAGTAAACAATTCTAATGCCCCTCCTAACCAACCACTGACATGTCTTCAAGTATCCCTTCCCTAATCATCTACCAAATAACCAAGCTACTCTTCCTACATCCCAAGTGCTTAGCACCCACACAATCAATACTTGAATCAAGCTTCCACACTCACCCTCATCCACTACATCCACATCTATTATACCACATCTACTACATCTACTACTCCTACATCTACCACATCCACATCTATTACTCCCATACCTACTGTATGCCCATCTATTGTACCCACATCTACTACATCCATATCTACTACTCTCACATCTATTACACCTACACCTACCATGCCCATACCCACTTCCACATCTATCTCAACATCCACTCCTACTTCCACACCCATATCTACATCTACTATACCCACATCTATCACATCTACCTCTATCTCAAAAACTCCATATGTATCCATACCTATACCTATATCCACATCTGAATCTGTGCCATCTCTCATCTCTACCAAATGGACATCTCCCATCAACTCTACCACAAGTAGTGTCCCTATCCCATCCTCATCTTCTACAAATTTAACCACTTTTATACCAACACCTCCAACTATCACACAATCTACAATCTCTTCTCATCTTATCAATCACGTTATCCAAAAACCATCTTCATCCCCAATCCTTACGTCTATAACACCATCTATATCCACATCATCTACACCTACCTCTAAAGATAACTCTACCATTTAAATCATCATGATCCCTGCCAAGGGTAAAACCTCACAACAAAAACCTAAGAACCTTGGCGCTCCCATCCAAAAATCCCTCACTCACCCGCATAAGAAATTGGAGCTTCCTACCTCAAAGCCCCATCAATCCAAGCCATCCAACATCCAAACATCTATCTTAGGGCCTCCACCTTCTATTTTAGGACCATTCCCTTTATCCAAAACACCCATCACCACCCAATCTCAATCCAAATCATCTATCCCTCCTCCTAAATCTGCATCTAAATCATCTATTCCTTCTTCCAAATCTAAATCTCCAAATCATCCATCCCTCTTCTAAGTCTGAATCAAAAGCATCCAAAACAAAATCTGAATCCAAGGCCCCTACAAATCCTCACAAGAGTAAGGCACCTCTCTTTCCTTCATCATCCTCCCCCAAACCAAATCCACCCAAAGTCCATAAGACTTCATCTTCACAAACCCCCATTGGATCTTATACTGAAATCCTTCAACATCTCACCCAAGCATCCACAATCACCCTTCCCCCTATCAATCCCTTTGACCACATGGGCCAAAACCCATGTGGTTTGATTCCAACACCATATGTACCTACCATTGTGTCCCTAGACATGACATGGAGTAATATAGGGACCTCTGAACCCTCATCAACAATATCATAAAAGAGGGTGATCTTCTCATCAAATAATACCACCCTCTCCCATCTTCCAACCCATCCACATCTAGGCTAAATCCTCTAATCAATTATATAACCTCTAAAACCTCTAAATCTACTTCCTCATCCATGTCTTTTGTCACCATCCCACCACTGACTTCTACCTCTCCTAAGGATGGTCCTCCTCTTTATATAGATGTTTTTCGCATCACCACTCATTCTCGCCCTCACGAGTCCCAACCATCTACCCAATCCAAACCAAATGTTCATCATCGTTTCTCCTTCCAATGAGCCCACTCCATCCCCTTCTTCATCCAAGGCCAAGGTGTCCATCCTAGCCACACCACAAACCCAAAATCCTGCCACCATTGAACAAAGCATCATAAAAGAGCTACATCAGGCTCCTATTAAAATGTCTCTCTATGAGCTCATCCAAAACTCCCCTAACCATCAACAAGATCTCATCGAAGCCTTACAGTGTATCCCAGTCTCATTTGATGAGTCCCAACCTGTTACAACCCTTATTGGATCTCTTACAACTTCCATCACCGTCTCCTTTGACGATTATGAGATTCCCAACATCCTACCTAAATACCATGATCTTCCTCTTTTCATCATATTCTGCATCAATAACACCTTCATCCGATGATTTATGATTGAAAATGGTGTCAACATCAATATCATTTCATCCCATACTTTCGACCAGTTTAAGCTTCCTAACACCATTGTCACCCAATCACCCATGGTCCTCCAAGCCTTCAATGATGTTGTTTCCCCTGCCTTGGGCACAATTATCCTCCCCATCTGCGTCGGTGAAAAAATCCTCCATGAAATCTTCTACATTGTTGAGGGGGAGTTTCAATATAATGTCTTGCTTGGATGCCCATGGATTCATGTCATGCATTTCATCCCATCTACTCTTCATCATTGTATTAAGTATGAGCATGAGAGGAAAATCCATACACTCCCGCCAACCTTCCTCCATTCAAGGCATGTCATATGACCTATCAGCCAAATGATGTGCTCATCCCTAAGTAATACCCATCCTTTGAAGCATCCACTAGTTCTTTTGTACCTGCATCCAAATTACCTAATGATGAATCTCTCGATAATGTGATGCAATGTCTCTCTCTAGGGGAGTATCAACTCCTTGCTCTCAATTCTCTTCCCTCACTCAATCAACTTGGTAGACCCAAAAAATCTCCTATGTATCAACCTGTCAGGGATATCATTTCATTCAGTCCACCTCATCTGAAAACTAATCTTATCTATGGTGGCATTGATCACCCTTCTTCTCACATTGATGATCAACCTCATACCAATCCATACACCAATGGCTTCGAATTCATCTATAACAAATACGTCACTTATATGTATTTCCACCGTTGTACTTGGAAGGGATTTGGTTTTGGGCGTTATGAGCAAGGCATACATGATCTTGTATTTGACAAATCCCACAAACCCCATGAGAAGTTTGGGTAGGGATTCAAAGAACACCCCACCAGTTATTCTTTTCATACTTCTTCTAACTCCCCCATCAACATCAAACCATTGTCTCCTTCCACATCCAACCACCCCATGGACATGGATGACACTATGTCCTTTCCTCCTGAATTTTTTTTAATCTCCACAATCACTATGGGACCAGTCACCTATCAGGCTAGGGGTGAAACTAGGTCCCTTCCTCTCAAATTCCCTGAGATGATAGAGGAGGATTCCCCTACCATTGACATTCTTCAATGCAGCATGATGATGAATCCATTATTTCCTACATGGGGGTAGAAGATTCTCATCTTCATAAGGCCTTACCTCCTTAACACATCCAACCCTTCTCAATGAGTCCACAATCGACATCAATATAAAGATTTCACGAGCCACATCCTTAAATTTGTTCAATCTCTTGATCCACAAAAACATGAGTCCTTCACCTCTTTCCTATCCAAGCATAGCCAGGCCTTCACATGGTCATACACTGACATACCAAGCCTTGATCCTAACATTTTCACCATCTCTAACGCCAATCCGGTCAAGTAAAATTTGTGTCACATGCACCCTACATGTAGCCTTCTCATCAAAGAAGAATTACAATGTCTTCTTTCTGCCAACTTCATCCAACCCATTGACTATATGCAATGGGTTTCTAACATTGAACCTATTTCCAAACCATCTAGAAAGCTTCACATCTATACAAACTTTTGAGATTTAAATCTCACTTTCCCTAAAGATGACTTTCCCCTTCCTAACATTGATCAGCTAGTTGACTTAACATCTGGCCATGAAATGCTTTCTCTTATGGATGGTTTCTCTGGTTACAATCAGATTCTCATCAACAGAATAATAACGTAAGACATCTTTCATCACCCCTTGGGGAACCTTCTGTTACCATGTTATTCCCTTTAGTTTGAAATTTATGGGGGGAAACTATCAATGTGTCATGACCTACATCTTCCATGATCTTATCCACAAAACTGTAGAGGATTGTGTCGATGACCTCTGGGGTAAATCTAAGTGTCGATAGGACCATCTTGTCATCCTTAAGATCCTCTTCATGTATCTTATATGTTTCTTTCTCTATCTTAACCCCACCAAGTGTGTGTGTGGATTTTTAACTAGAAAACTCTTGGACTTCATCGTTTCTATTAGGGGTATTAATTAGTCCACCGCTTCATCTCGTAACTTTCTGATCATTACCAAACTTTTTATGATCTCTTTCACAAAGATACCTAGTTCAAGTGGGATGTCAATTTCCATAAGGCCTTCGATGAACTTAAGAAATATCTTTTATCACCACATGTGCTCACACCTCCACATAAGGGGGAACCATTCTATCTCTACATACTTTCCTTCGATTATGATCTAGGTGCTATGTTGGTACAATGCGATGAGCAAGGTAGGGAGAAAGATGTCTATTATATCATCAATACTCTACACAGTTATGAAACCCACTACACTAAAGATAAAAAGTTGTTTCGCTCTCTCTTCTTCGCCACTTCCAAACTTCGTCACTATATCCTCAACCACAAAACCTACGTCATCACTAGCTTCAATCTCCTCAAAACCATGCATTACAAACCTTATCAAAATGATCACATCACTCGATGGCTCATGCTCATGACTAAGTTTGACCTATATTTCATATCCTCAATCAAGGGCCAAGCTATCACTGATCAACTTTCCGAAGCCCCTCTTCTTGACAATCAACTTCCTCACAAACAATTACCCAACGAATCTATCCATACGATTGATCATGTGTATTCCCCCCTCAAAATGAATCTCTTCTTTGATGGATCTAAATTTCAAGAAGAAGGAGGTGATGGCATCATCATAATTCCTCCTTGGGAGACTCCTATTCCCATTTCCTATAAGCTTAACTTTCAGTGTACTAACAATATGGTTGAGTATGAAGCCCTCATCTTGGGAATTTAAACTTCTATCATGTTTAGAATTCAAATTCTTGATATATATGGAGATTCCCAACTTATCATCAATCAAATCAAGGGAGTCTATTAATGTAAAAACAAGGTCCTTCAAAAATATAAGGATATCATCGACTTTCTTCTTGAATCCTTTGACCATTACACCATCCAATCTATCCCTCATTCATCTAATCATTTTGCAAATAATATGTAATACCTCACATATCTCATCCCTTAGAAAACCAAAGAATCCAAACTCTTCGTTGTTGTTCACCATGTCAATCAACCATCTCATATCCATGAGCTTTCTCACATCAATCTTATCAAAACTAACCAATCTGATATCTAGTAGTGATTTAATTTAATTTCAATTAAAATCTAAATATTACAGATTCACTACTAAAATAAATGATATATAAATACTAAAATACATAAATGACACAAGAAAACTAAGATGTAAATATGAAACCCTAAGTGCAAGAGATATATGAAGAGACTTAGCTGAATTACGCTTGATATGGAACTGATCTGTATTAGGAAAATATTTGAACATGCTAGGAAGAGTGTCGTAAATGTTTAGTATAAATTTTGGAACTCACAAATAGAGTTGGACATAGGTGCCCACACTACGAGAATGGTAATTAGGCATTGGAGACTACTACTAGGCACCTATGACTGCGCAAATAGTTAGAATTTGATTTTCACTGTGTCACAAGAGTGTCGTAATTATTTGCTATTAATCACTTAATAGTCACTCTTTGAATACGAAAGGTACCTGTAATCTTCAAAATATATGTTCACCTACACAAGCCCACAAACCACATCAAACCTAAAATGGAAAATTTAGAATGGGGAGTCATACTGACCCTGGTGATCACCCTAAGAGTGAACTTAAAATTAAGTGTTGCACTACATTTCAAACTCCGTGTAGTTTTGATGTGTTTGTGATAATTATGCCCTTGTGCAAGTTGCACTTGATAACGGGTTGTAGCTAGAATGTAGCAATATAGTAGAATGTATGGATGGAATAGAATAGTATTCGACTTCCTATACAATGTATGTAGATTTGATGCATCCCTTGTCCCTTGAAGGGGTGCTAGATGGATACCTTTAGTGCTCTTTGTGCCTTTGGATTGCAAGCTTAGGTGATGCTAGTAATGTGTAGTGCATAGTCCTTTATTTTGAACACATAACTATGTATTTATATGATTCCCTTATTTGAATTTTTTAATTGATAACTAAAAGGTTGACCCATAAGTGAAAAAGATGTCAAAAAGATAAAAGAGACCCACAAGGAGCGAGTAAGGTGAAAAAGGGTCAGGGGCACCCAGAGGGGACAGGAGCACCTGGGTTTTGTTGTCTTAGTTGGGCACTAGTATCTAAAGACATAAAAGATAAATCAGTAAAGTTATGACTAGGATATAGGGTGTGTATGACTAAATAGAAAACATGAAACAAAGAAAAAAGGCCAAAGACATTTGTCAATCACTAGTTTTCTTGCTTAGGAATCATGTAAATATCAGCATACTTTTAGGACCTAGAAATGTACCCAATTACATGATTTTGTGTCTACATTTTCCCCAAATTTATGTTTTTGAGTGGATACTTGATAACATAAAGTATATTAGAGATATGTACCTTATGATCTTGTAGAACGTGTAGAAAAATATGTGTCGATTGGACAAGTGAAGTGTGGAATTATTGTAAACTGAAGCATGGAGACCAGGAAAGGAAAGTGACCCTAGGGGTGAAGCATTGTGTTGTTTGTACATGTTGTTGTGTTTATATTTGTTGTTGTAGGTTGTTTCTTGTTGCATAGTAAGGACACACCTACAAAATAAGAGTGAAAGAGTAGTCAAAGTTCTATATATGATGAATCAGAGAAAATTGTATATAAATATGTAAAAGTAATAGTAAAGGAAAGTGTGCACATGATGTAGAAGAGTATAAAGGACAGAAAATGTCCTGAAATGTTGTGAAGAGATAGTTTTTTGGGAAATCTTACGCTGATAACAATTGTTTTGGGAAATATCACACCAAGGGTGAGTTTTTTGGGCAATCTCACACCAAGTGTGAGTTTTTAAGGCGATCTCATGCCAAAGACAAATTGTTTGGGAGAAAGGTATAGTGTTACTCTTCTTCCATGACTCTACCCAATAAGCACCACTACAGACGGTGCATCCCAATTTGTTCATGTTTTTCCTTTTGTCCTAATTGTTCTGAATTAGATCTAAATTGTTCCAATTATATTGATTGAATGAGATAGAATACATTTTGTAACTGGAGGATTGTGCCTATAATTATAGAATTGCTCTGAAGACTTCTGTGAATTATGTTGAACTGAAAAGATGATTTTATGTGACCCTAGGACATTAGCGTCTAGGGGAGGACATGGGTGCCTAGGTGTTCTTTTAAATGTTGGGCACTAGTTTATGTGATGTGATGAAGACCTAAGTTAGTTTTTGGTCCGTTCTATGACTATGTTCCTCATTTTTCATGAATTGTGCATATTTTTACTCTAGCTCTAAGCTATTGTAGGGGTAATTTTTTCACCCAATGTATCTCCCCCTCATTTGGGGTGCATGCGACGACTGTAGGAGTGTGTGGCCCAAAAGAGAGGACCCGATGTTGTGTTGAAACAAATACATGCAGGGGGTAGGGAATGTGTATGGTAGAAACTAAGGCACATGCAAACAAAGTGGCTAGTAACATGTGTTAGTAGAAAAGGTAGAAAGCATGCCATAGAATTCAGTGTCACAATTAAGTTTGTAAACAAAGTGGACCGCAAAAGTGGCTTTCAAACATGGTACATCACTCACAATGTCACAAGACAATCATGGCCGAAGAGGCCAAAAGCATATGATAAGAACATAAGACATAGGGCATTACTTGCAAATAATAGCATAAAATATCATATAATAGTGTACAATAGCATATAATAGCATATAATAGCATACAATAACAAGCAAAGTGTATTAGACAACCATGATGGCATATAGTCCTATAAAGAAAATGCTACACATGAAGCACTCGTTAACATGTTAGAAATAAAAATAGTATATCAAGACCATTTATGTATCAATGAAAAGTAAAAATGTTAGTAAGTAGAAGTAGTAAATAATGAAACAATAGCACCTGTAATGTGTGATTGTAATAATGGTAGATGCCCCCAGGAGCCTCGGTGGGAATTGTAAAGGATATGGTGTCGAACATCATTACAATGTGTGAAAATTTTTAAGAGATCTACATTCATAACTAGAGACCAAATGAACGCAAATGTGTGTATGATAAATATAATGACATACTGATTATGTGACTAACATAGTAAGCAAAGTGCATCATGTAAATAGTATAAGCAAGCACGAATAAGTACAACCAAGATATGCAAATGTAGTGTATGAGTGGGATGTAATGGTATGTAATGTATGTATATGGAAGGAACAGCATGCCCCCTAGTGGATGTGTATGAGATGAGGTTCATTTATAATTTCCCCCTTAGCAGTCAAGATTGAACCATAGAATAAGAGTGCGTCATCAGGAAATGGTTTTAGAATGTGTGCCAAAAAGATAGATCATGAAGCATAGAGCATGAAAAGTGAATGTGGAGGTTCATTTTAGATTTAGGCCCTCATCAGTTGAGTATGAACTATGGAACTATAGTGTGTCATATGGTAATGACGATACAATGTGTGTATCAAAGGGTATATAATTTTAAAAAAATAGAATTTAAGTGTTAAACCCTAATTACAGAATCACATATGATAAAGAAATTTTAAAGTAAAGATTTGAAACAAGCAAATAAGCTAAGAAATGTGAAACCCTAAGTGCAAGAGGGAGAGGAAAGGACTTATTTGATTTATGTCTGATGGCGGGACTGTATAGACTAGAGAAATTGATAAATGGGAAGGGAATGTTGTTGCAACTGTGCACAGTAAAATATGTAACTATCAGATAATCATTGACCAAGGCACCTGGACTGGGTCAGGGGCACCTAGGTGCTAAAGTCTACTTTTGGGTGCTTGTGTCTATGCAAGATCTCGAAACATAGTTTTTTTGGTGTCACAAGATAGTAATTGGTAGTTGTTGGTCACCTGTATGTCACAGTATGATCACAGAATTCACCCGTAACCTACAAAGAGAAGATCACCTATAAAACCCTCAAACTACATCAAATCCTAAAGATAAAAGATGCAATATAGGGAGTCAGATTGACCTCAGCAATCACCTAACTAAGTGAACTTATGACCAAGTGTTGCACTATATCTTAGAATCCATGTAGTTCTTATACATGTGTGATATAATTGTGCCCTAGGAATCCCTTGCGTAAGTGCAAGCGATGGCGGGTGATAGTTATATTTACCTATGTAAATAGATGTTTGGATGGAAAAATGAACTTGCCCTTCCTATGAAGTGTATGTAGAAAATGCAATCCCTTGTCACATTTATGAGTGCTAGATATATGCCTTTGATGCTCTTAGATGCCTTTAGATGCAACCTTAGGTGATGATAATAGATGCTTAGAGCTTGGTCCTTTATTATGGTCACATAGCTTTATACTTATATGATTCCCTTGGTTGAATTTCGTAATTGACAACTGGAAGGCCAACCCATAAGAAAATAAGATGCCCAAAAAGAGCAAGTAAAATAAAAAGAGGAAGGGGGCACCCAAAAGGACGAGGGTGCCTGGGCAATGGCGTCATGTTTGGGTGATGATGTCCAAAGTCATAAAAAATAAGTAAGTGAAATGAAAAATGTTTAGGGTGTAAAATACCATAAAGAAGACCAAAAATAAAGTAAAGAGGCCAAAGATAGTTGTCAATTACTAGTTTTCTCACTTAGGAATCATATGAATGCAATTATGCTTTTAGGACCTAGAAATGTACCCAAATGCGTGATTTTGTGTTTACATTTTTCTTCACTTTATTTTGTTGAGTGAATACTTGATAACATAAAGTAGATAAGAGATGTGTACCTAATAACCATGCCAAATTTGATGGTGAAAACATGTCGAGGAGACACTTGAAAGCGTGGAGTGATAAAAATGAAGTGTGGAAACTAAGAAAGAGGAACTGACTCTAGGGGTGAAGCATAGTGTGTTGTACCTATTGTTGTTCTTGATGTAGGGTTGCTTCTTTTTGTGTATTAAGGATGGACCTACAAAAGAAGACCAAAAGAGTAATCAAAGTTATGTATTATGAAAACCATGTAAAACTATGCAAATGTGTGTACAAAGTAGTAAAAGGAAGTGTGCACATGATCCGTAAAGAGTGAAAAGGATATCAAATGTCCTGAACTGCTATAGAAGAGTGAGTTTTTTGGGTGATCTCAAGACAAGGGTGATTTTTTTGGGTGATCTCACACCAAGAATGATTTTTTTGGGAAATTGTTGGGCCCCTAGAATATTAACTAAGTACAAAAGGTGTGTAGCACAAAGCACACAAGGCAAGATTTAGGGAAGCCCGTGGCACGTGCGACACATGTGGATAGAACCAAAGGTTTGGGACTTCAAAAAATTGGATGTTCATAGCAGAACACGTGAAAATCATGACCTGACTATGCATGGATAAGGTGAAAGCCTTGCGACAGGTTGGCCCAAGCAGGAGCATGCCTGCGGTAGAATCTTCTAGAAGCACATCATGGGATAAAGTGGGAAGCTCAAGCCTGGAGGAGCATGCTCACATGGAGGACCACATTAAGACACTTAGCGTCAGATTTGAGGGCACTTGAGGATGAGTTGGAAGTCCAGAAAAGCTAGAAATACAAGCACCTGTAAAGTAAAAAGGGAGATAGAGAGTATGAGTGGAGCTCTGCAGAATTACTGCGAGGACTCTGCTAGTGGATAAATTCATTTGGGAGAGGATGTATTAGACATGGGCTTGTAATTTTATTTTTGATAGCTTAGTTACATAAGTTAGTTGCAATGCATGATTGTGGTCTGCTTCTCTGTGACACTTTGTAATGGCTCAATGGATGTAATGAGGTTACTTGTTATATGTATACATGAATATCAATGATTCTAATGCATACTTCTCTCTCATGAGTTCTCTTTCCTTTCATACTAAGTATGGATTCTTGTATGTTTCTTTTTGAAATGATGCACATTATATATTCTTTTAAATACTCTACCTAAAATGAATGGAAGGATCTAGAAGCCGTTCTGAGCCCTATGGTTCTTATATGTTCTAAACCCTTTTGAAGGTCATTTAAACACAAATCTAGATGATGTTTCCCACTAAACTCACATAAAAGAGAGACTCAGTACCCACGCGTGCCTCGGGTGAGCACTCAGCTTTCACTGGGTGATAGGTCGGTGCACATGGGGTTCCTTTCTTTATGTTAAGGGTAAAAATGACTACATCTTGGTTTCGTTTCCAAGACCTCTTTTTAAAGTTGTAGTGGGATTTAACATACATCATGATCTGTGTAATGAGTAATGACAAAGTGGTAAACTTTGGAAAGTATTGAATCATGGTTTAAAAGTATGGAGGATGAATTCACTCATAGATTCAGCACTGGACCTAAGTTTAATGCACGTAGATGGGTAGAAGAGAATCTCTACCACGATTTGTATGAGACCTTTTTCTGTTGTTTCCCAGTGGAGTTGTATGAATTGCTTGCAACCTATGCATCTAGATCAATTTGGCATTATGGATCACATGTGTGGACCCAAGAAGAATACCAAAGGCTGCAGGATTCAAATCTGACATGGACCCGTGTTTAGATCATTGGTGGAAAGGATTATTGGCTAGCTATACTTTGGAGTTGCCATTTCCACATATTCTTGTCCAAAGGCTGCTGAGTTTGAGTTTTTGCGGGAGACTACAGAATCATTTCTACATGTTGTCTCTCTAGCTCTGAAGATCTTGATGATTACCATTAGTTTAGATGCATTCCCAATGGCTGGCTAAACCATTCTGAGTGTTGGATGAGGAAGCTAGGGTGGAGGAAGATGGCAGATGTCACGATGGAGAAGGATAGGGAGGAAAGATGACTCAAGTATGGTATAGCATGTGAAAGGGAGATTATTAGACAATATGAGGTTATAGGAGTGATGGATGTATGGCGGAAAATGTTGTGGGAAGGATTTGAGGTTCACATAGAGGACATAGAACCTAAGCAGTCTATGCGACCCCATCTTGGCCAGCGCGTGAGAGAGACCCCTTCGGCTTCTTATGAGAGTTCATCTTGTGGAGAAAGAAGAACCATTAGCATGCATATGAACCCCCTAGTGACCGAACCCTGGTGCTTGGTTTTCCATATTAGGGGGATAATATTGCTAGTCCAGTTGGTTACATTGGAACTGATCGGTTTACACCCAAGAGGTATAATTTCTCGTTTGGGCCTTCTATGGCTGCAAACACCAACTAAGTGTTAATAATTTTCAAGCAATGTATAGGCACACAAGCATTTGGTCTCACATCTAGGAGTGACATGGGGTATACTATTGGCAGTGGGGCATTATCACAAACCATAGGCACGTATCTCAGTGGAACTATGGGGACCCTTGGCACAACCACTTTAGAACTTGGTGGGCTTGGTGGATCTGGTAGTTCATGAGGAATAGGAGCTGTTGGGTCTGCTAGATCTGGTGGTTTAGGACCTAGTGGGCCTAGTGGATCTAATGGTTTAGGACCAGGTGGACCTGGTGGATCAAGCGGTGGAGGAAACACAGGTGGAAACCAAGGCTTTGGCTCAGGAGGATTCGGGCCCCAACTACCCCCACAAGTTTTCTTTGAAATGTATCAACATTTTCTCAATTAAAAAGGTATTGAGGATGCTATGGAACATGTTCACAAGTGTGAACTGCTATGGCACGCAAAGGGTATCACAACCCCAGAATGGAAGGCTAGTCAGTTTGCAACCATGTTGCAAGAGCGTGCGCATAGCTGGTATAAGAAGTATGACCCTCACCAAACGGTAGTGGACTATACTACTTTAAAAAATGTATTCTTGGTAGAATTCCACATTCCTGAGTTTGAGCAGAAGAGCATCAGTGCTTTGAAGGAGATTCAGCAAGGAATAGCAGAGAGTGTGTGGGAGTATGATGTATGCTTTAAAACTCTCTTATCTAAATTATCATATGATATTCACCCTTCACAACATGCTTAGTGGTTTTTTGGGGGGTTGATTACTCCTTTTAGAAGGGCCTTATCTCATAAAAATTTTACAGACCCACACGAGGCATTGGAAACTACTCTGCGTGCCGAGGCTGTTGATAGTGTTGATACTGCGTTAGCCCGTTCCTGGAGGCTCAAATTGCTGCTATGGCCAAGCAGTTGGAAAATTTGTCCACAAACTCATCCCATGAGACTCACAATGGTTTATGGTGCATAGATTGTGAAGTAGATGGGCACGTTAAGGATAAATGTCCCTGGAAGATAGTACGTGTCATGGTAATAGATTGTGACATTTGTCATGGGGACCATAATGCGAGTAGGTGCCCCTTGCTGCAGTGCACAATCCGGAAGAATGTATCTTGTTACTATAATATTTTCACCTCTACAACCCATGATACTAAGGACTGTAGGCTCATCAATCAAATCCATGAGGCCATTGATCATGGGGTGCACTAGACCAGTGTTGCCAGCAGTTCTAAGGGTGATGATCGTTGTTATGAGGAACACACAGATGGAGGCACACGTGGAAGAGGTTTTTGAGGAGGGTTTCATGGTCTTGGAAACAGTGGAGGAGGAAGGACTGAGTTCCCGTGTGGAACTTATTTCAACTGTGGATCTACAGATCATTATAAACGTGAATGCCTAGACCTGTTGCAGTGCTCGTGGTGTGGCAAAAAGCATAAGTATGAGGAGTTCCCGGAATTGTTTGAACACATGAATCAGCAGCACCAAAAAGAAAAGGGCACTACAATGGTTAGTATTAAGAAGGAAGACACCTGGTGGATGCCTCAGGTAACACGGGATGCAGGTTTGGAGCCTGTCCTAGTAACAACAAGGGTAGAATCCATGTGCGCATGAGAGATACCAAGACAGAGGAACCTAGTCCCAAGGGAAGAAGTAGTTCATGGAAAGTATCCAAACCCTGTGCATCAAAAGGACGTATATCAAGACACTATGGATGTCATTTAGAGCTTACAAGGGGAAATCCAATGTCTAAAGGAGAAATCCAGGATGGATGAACAAGGAAGGAGAGTTGAGGTGCCAAAGGATGACCTAGATGAGGTCAAGGAGGTGTGTAAAATGCTAAGGCAAGAGAATATCATTCCCTTGATAGGATCATGGTTGAGAGAGAAGGTACCATGCATCGAAGGAGAGTGTGATAGGTAGGTCTTGCATGCAAACCTTCCCCCTCACAGCCTTGACTATAATAAGGAGATCACGTTGAATGCAGTTGTAGATAGATGGATCCTCAGCAATATCCTCATTGACACTGGCACGGATGTTAATGTTCTAACTTTGGATGCATGGCATCAGATGGGAAGACCTGTGTTATAGCCATCTTCGAATGTGCTATAAATGGAAAAAAAGACTAAGGTGATGCCCATCGGTGTCTTAAAGGATGCAGCTATTACTATCTAGGGAGCTAAGTTTATTGGGGACTACTAAGTCTTTGTGCTCACCGAGGTAAACAATTTCCCAGCGCTACTTGGGCACCCATGATGTTATAAGAACAATGCGGACCTTTGGTTCAACAAAGGGTACATCATCTTTGAAAAAAAGGAGGATTAGTTTGTTATACCCCTGGCTGATGGGAAGTTGACCCCTATATTGAACCTTTGGGGGAAGAAGTTCTGGACAGGATATAGGTGCGCTCAATCAAGGACCCAGAGATAATACATCCTACTAATGGAGTTATCTAGTTTAAGGATGCTCAGTCAGTAAGTGATACCACCAATCTAGCATGTGACAATTGGGCACATGGGACTTATGAATTGATGGGATGGCAATTGAGAGGGTCGGTGACCAAGGTAACAAAGGCACGCACAGTTCGGTGCCTAAGAGGAAAATAATTGCCCAAGTATTTAGGAGGAGCCTTCCCTGAGATCTTTCTGCAAGAAGTGGAAGCTTAGTGGAAGGATGAGAAGGAACAGAGAGGGATGTTAAGTTATGTCTTTCTTGGTACAGTGACACGGTGGTGGGCTACACATCAGGAGAGCATTTTGGAGTGGCGCGAGGTAAGAATTTCTCTCTGTAAAATTCTCTAGGAGCAATGTGCCCAACATCATCAAGGACTACCATGGGAAGGATCCCACATCTTTCCATATCCAGGAGTGTGAACGGGTCTGGAGAGAAGGTGTAGAATCTTTACCACCATCCCTCTGGGTGCACAAGTTGTATTCTACATTATAGGCTTACGCGTGCATGGTATATTCATTCAGAGACACGCCGCCAAACAAATTGGTAAGAGCTCGCGGATGACCTTATTCAAACCTTTGAGTATCGGAGTACCAAGTTGTCAGTTGATAAGTCCTTACAGGGTATCAAGTGCCTTACCATGGGGGGTAGTGCCATGACGGAGGATAGGTGTTGGAATTACTAGGTGAAACAGGATTGGGGGCGCACTTTGAAGAAGAAGTAGAGGAAACGGAAGAGTTACAGCTTGAGCACATGTGTTTGAAAAAGGAGAAAGGAAAGTTGGTGTATGTTATTGATGGAGAGGAATTAGAAATCTTAGATGTTAGCCACTCTTTAGGGATGCGTGAGGTAGTGGACAGTGCTAATACACATGTGTGTGCCTACCATAAACCCTTAAAGTCAAATAAGGTTAACATCGGTTTAGGAGAAGAACCTAAGGAAGCTATTATTGGAGACTATTGGTCAGAGAAGGAAGTTTCTAAGATCATTGATCTGTTGCATGAATTTGAGGATTTATTCCCACACAGGTACCATGAGCTCAAAGGCATTCACCATTCCTTAGGGAAATGAAGATAAAGTTGAAGGACGGTGCGTGCCCGGTCAGGAAGAGGCCCTACCGGATGAATCCCAATTTGTGTGTAAAGGTTAAGGAGGAGATAGACAAGATGATAGCTTATGGGATCATTGAGGCAGTGGAGGAATCAGAGTGGATAAGTCAGATGGTAATCAACATGAAGAAGGATGGATGGATTAGGATCTACATGGATTACAGGGAGCTAAATGCAGTTTGTGTCATTGATCCCTTTCTCGACCCCCTTCACTGAAGAAATTTTGGAAGGATTCACTAGGCGTGAAATCTATTCCTTTATGGATGGATTTTTAGGGTACCACCAAGTCTAAATTACAAAGGAGGACCAGGAGAAGACAACTTTCACCACTGAGTGGGGAATTTTTGCATACATAGTCATGCCCTTTGGGTTGAAGAATGTGCATGCTATTTTCTTGCACATAGTGGTGCAAGTGTTCCTGGATTTCATCCATAATTTTCTTCAGGTCTATTTGGATGATTGGACAGTGTATGGTCTAGTTAAGGACCATTGTGACAATTTAAGGTTAATGTTTGAGAGGTGTAGGCAATTGAGGATATCCCTCAACATTAAGAAGTGTGTGTTTGGTACACCCTTTGGGACTTTATTGGGGCATATCATATGTAAGGAGGGCTTGCTAGTAGATCCCGCTAAAGTTACAGTTATTATGGGGTTAGGGGAGCCTACTAGCCAAGAGCATAGTGCATGGATTCCTTGGGCATACAGGTTATTATAGGAAATTCATCAAGGGGTATGCCAGGATCACCGTGCCTTTAGAGGAACTGCTCAGACATAAAAGTGCCTTCCATTGGGGAGAGGCGCAGTAGAGGGCATTTGATACATTAAAATATAGGCTTGTCACCGCACCTATATTACATTTTCCCTCTTGGGACAAGCCCTTTCATGTCCATGTAGATGCCTCAGGGACCACTATTGGAGCAGTGCTTGCATAGCCAGGTAAAGGGATTATTGATCATCCTCTATGTTTTGTGAGCAAGAAGCTGACACCAGCAAAGTAGAAGAAATACCACAATTGAGTGCAAGGCATTATCAATGATTTACGTGCTTTTCAAGTTTAGACAATATCTACTGGAAACACCCTTTATGTTTTACACTGACCACATGGCATTAAAGTATTTGGTGAACAAGCCTATTCTACAAGGGTGCACATATGTTAGTGGGTGTTGTTGTTTCAAGATTTTGAATTCATCGTTGAAGTGAAGCCTGGGAAAATCAATTGTGGACTTGATCATCTATCAAGAATTGATTCAGGGGAGGATGTATAGAGTATTGAGGAGACAATTCCAGACATTTAATTGTTTAGGTTACAACGCGCACCCTTGGATTTGGAAGAGATTAAAGTATTTTTAAAGGAAGGTGTGGTGCTGGAAGGAATGAATACATTGGAGAAAAAGTAGTTGGCCATACGCATCACGCCCAACATGTTAATCAGTGGTGACTTATATAAGTTCGGACATGATGAAGTTTTTCACAGGTGTGTATTAGAGTATGAGCACCTGGCCATCATCGAGGAAGCACACGGAGGAAGTGTGGGTGGGCATTATGCAGGTGATGCCACCATGCATAAAATGTTAATGGCAAGTTTGTGGTGGGAAACCCTGTACAAGGATTATAAAGACTATTGTAAACATGTGACCATTGTCAGCGCATTGGCAAACCCAGAATGAGAGATGAAATGCCTTTGTGTCCTATCTCTAGCGTGGATCCTTTTGAAAAATGGGAAATAGAATTTGTAGGCCCTATTGCACCAGTGGCACGTAGGACTAGGTCATGCTATGTCATCACTTGCACGGATTATTTAACAAGGTGGGCAAAGGCATCCCTGACTAAAGATTACACAGTAGCCACAATGGCAAGGTTCTTGTGGGTGAACATTATCACAAGGTGTGGATGCCCATTGAGTTTGACCAGCGATAAGGGTACGCATTTCTTGAATGAGACCGTGAGGATCCTATTATTAGAATTCATGGTGGCTCATCACAAGACTACGCCCTATCACCCACAAGAAAATGGAACCACAGAAGCATTCAACAAAATAATGAGTCATACCCTGACCAAAATTTGTGATGTCAAAAGACAAGATTGGTATTACAAAGTATTAGTAGTATTGTGGGCTTACAGGCCAACGTATAAAAGGTTAAACAAAGCCACATCATTTCAATTGGTGTTTGGTGTAGAAGCTATTCTACCAGTTGAATTCATGTTACCTTCTCTGTGACTAGCGTGCACAGGAGGGTTGGCTGATGAGTAAGTGCCGAAAGAAATAATTGAGGAGTTAATGAAATTGGTTCAAAGACGATCACTTGCCAAGTGAAGCCAAATAATAGAGAAAGCAAATCAGAAAGCTTGTCATGATCGCCACATCAGAAAAAAGAAGTTTGAGGTTGGGCAAATGGTTTTACTATATGATTCTAAGTTTATGCCCCTCCCTGGGAAGTTGAAAGTCCATTGGTTGGGTCCTTACACAATCTCGTACATCCTTGATTCAGGCGTGCTAGTTACAAGTGCTGGATGGGATGAAGATACCTAGACACTTCAATGGGAGTACGCTAAAGTCCTACTATAAATAATTCTTTTTGGTGTTTGTAAATAAGGTAGTTTTTCCAGTTAGTTTAGAAATTTCCCTTATGCATTCCTTTTCTTATGTTTCCCTTTCGCGTTGTTGTTTTGTTTTACGCCTTGGGAATCAATAACCTTATTGCTACTTTGGAGAATCTGTGAGTGCGCAGAGGACCGCACATCATTTTAAGTGTGGGGTGGAGTGATGTGAAGGAGCACATAGTTAGAGTGCCAAGGAATTTTATGTTGAAAATCTCAGTTGAATGGCCTGGTTAAAAGAGGTGTATGGAGAGAGAAGAGAGAAAAATGATGATTGGTGCCAAGATAAAGCTACTTTTAGATCCCATGTACTAAGGAGGAGAAAGTGCATTACCCAACATGAGGTAAGTGAGAGAAAAAATTAGGACAGAAGAAGTGCCTTCGGTGCATGTTTTACGTGCATAAGAGTCTCCTGTTAGGTAGGATTGGTTGCGTACCAGAAGGTCAGTGGAGTTGTCACGTAGGTTGGGCGCGTAAGGGAAAGCACTCAAATCAGGCTTCATTTGAAAAAGTTGCATTAAATGAAGAAAGTATGGTGGTAGGTTAAGTAGCATTTAATGCTCAAAAAGGTAAAAACTATAAATAAGGGGGTTGGGACACTTTTTTTTTCACTTTGCGTATAAGAGAATGAAGCACTTTTTTGCACATTTACAAACTAGGGCTCCAAAAAAACTGATCCGTGTGAAGAAAAATTTGGAGAAATTGAAGCATAAGTAGCTAGTTCAAATTTATGAACCAGGAGGAAGGGATTTCACAGGCATGGGAGACAGTGTGAGAAGATGCCATCTTGTGAAGTGAGTATCCCCGTTAGGGTTGTAGGAACTAGGACACTTGGTTAAGTAAATTTCTTCACAAGTTCGAGATCTAAGGTTGGAGAGAGCAGAAGGAAAAAGTAGCAGAATTAATTTGAAGTGGGTAGAAGACCTAGAAAATGGCACCCAAGAAACCAACTAGTACACCCAAAAAGGGCAAGGGAAAGAGCAAGGGAAAACAGAAAGAAATTGAGGCAAACACAAATGAGGAATGGTATGCAGAAATGTAGTACCCAGATGAAGTGTTGTTGGGAAAGGAGTGGGAGTCCCATCTTAGGGATATGTCTATAAATGATTATAATCATCGGACAGTTACAATTGAAAAGGAGTTGGAGCTAGAGTTAGTGCACCCAACAAACAAGAGGATGCTAGAAGGTTTCCCTATATATAATGATGACGTGAAGATCAAGTTAGAGAAGGTAGGGTTACTACAACTCTTTGAGTTTCCCTACTTCAGGAAACCTGAGAAACTGTACCAGTGGCTGATGTCACACGTGCACAAGGACTATTTCCACTTCACAGGGTGCAAGATGCACCTAACTCCTCAGCTCATTTCACAATTCACCAGGCCTCATCTATGAAGGAGATGGGTTGGAAGATGATTTGATAGACAAGGAAGTGATTAAGGAAACTATCGCCACTCTTGCCTAAAAAAAGGGGTCAAGATATTATGATGTCATAGACATCAAGGATCCAGTAATGAAGATGGCCGCACACCTGGTGTCAAAGCTAAATGGATAGGAGAGATGGACTCAAGTCAATAAGCCATGGTTAAATGTTTTTAGAAAAAATTAGAGGGCACCATCTATAATTTATCTGCATTTATCGTGAATGAAATTATCAACTGCACGAAGGAAGGTGACAGGATCCTTTTTGGAAATGTACTACTGACCATTGTGTTCTCAGAGATTGGGGTAGTAGATGCTTTAGATAAATTCATATGGGAGTACCCTGATGAAAACCCCTTGCCTGCTAAAAATATTTGAGAAGTATGCTTGTGACACTACGACAACAGTTCACAAGGCGCAAGTGGAGAAGTGGTACAGTGCCTGAGGAATGCATTTAGGGAAAAATGGAGAAGTCCTAAACAACTGCTAGTGGCCATTAGGGGGAGAGGTAGAATTTTTTGTGTACCAACATTATTACCTGGGCAGAGTTTAAGTTGATTAGATGACTCATGGAGCCCTTGGTGCAAACTCCCCTTTTCCTTCACAGCTCAGTACTTCCAAGTGGGAGTAAATAGATTCAAGGAGTCCAAAAAGTTTAAGTTGGACCTTGGTGGCTTGGACAAAGACCACAAGGAATTGCGCAAAGGGTTGGTCTACCCTGGCAAGCGCGCGTTTATAGAGTAGTACGTGTCTCATGAAGTACAAATGACAAGGCCCATGACCCTACCCATTGTAGGAGGATCTGCAGCGCGCATTTTCATTTGCATAAGGCCTAAGGTAGAGAAGGGCACATACCTAGAGAACGAGGTATCTATACCTCAGGATCCAACTGGGAGGAAAAGGCCCACACTCAAACTGGAGGAAAAATAACCAGAAAAGAAAATCCCAAGTGTGGTGGGGACACAGGAAATAGGTTCCCCCGGGACAAGCACTAGAACCAGCATGTACGCGCGTAAGAAAAAGGCCATAATTAGGGAAAAGACTCCTGAACTAGAGGAACCATCAGAAAGGAGTCTTTAGAAGAAGAAATGGAGTCACCTACACCGGAATCTTTGGTTAGGAAAAAGCATAAGGTAGAAGAGGGGACCACCTCGGAAGAAGTTGGGAGCATGGAAGAGAAGGATGGTAGTGGGGAAGAAATAAGTGGGGAAGAGGACCTCGAGAAAGATCAAGGGCCACCTGTTTTTAATATACATGATTTAGAGGAAGGTAGAGAAGAAGAACAAGGGTTTATTTTTCTGCAGTGCAAGGATAGCTAGGCAGGAGGAAGCACCCAGGACATGGGAAAAGATGAAGAGGCTAGCACGCAGAAACAAGAGGTGCCAAGCTTGACACAAGAACAAGCGACAAAGGTAGAAGTAGAAGAAGAGACAAGGAACATTAAGAACCTAGTGGAGGACAAGGTGGAGCATAGTGGAGAGCTAGTTTTAAACCAGGAGAAAGAGAGCATGGAAGAGGAATGCAGCGGCACCAGAGGCCGGGTTTTTACTGTGAGTATTCCCAAGGGTACGCACATGGGAGGAAGGTGCATAGAGTGAGGGAGGCTAGAGATGAGTTATATTGATGACCCCAAGAAGGTGTTTTACATGTGGTTCTAGAGTACACTTCCAATGGAGGAGCTTGTATGCATGTCATATTTCAACAAGGAGGCTACCTACCTGTGGACATAGAAGATGATCTCTTGGGTGATTGAGTTCCACCTTGATGAACCAAATTTTGAGGTAAGCCAAGGGGCAATAGTAACATTGCCAGGTCCAGGAGAAGATAACCCAGTGGTGGATACCCAGAAACTCTTAGATGAACAAATAAGCAATGCACTTAACAAAGTCTTCATTGAGATAGAAGCTAGACTCTTCAGGTGGAATGATAGGATCAGGGATCTAGAAGGGGAATTGAAGGAGAAGGAAAAGGAGCTAGCTACATTAACCAAGGAACTGGGCTAGGAAAAGTGAATCAGCACCTAGTGGTAGTGGGAATTGAAGGATGAAAAGGCCAAGGTGAGTGTTATGTACAAGAAGGTATAATCCATCAATGGGGTCATACTATTAAAACATCCAGACCTAGCATCTCCCACATAGAAGTATGGATTTTCTTTGGGATGCTTGGAGGATTTGACAAGAGTGCTTACCATGGAAAGAAAGCTATCAGCCTTGGAATCTGAAGAGGAAGTGGCCACACGTTTAGAAAGGGAAGATAATTTGAAAATCGTGGTGCTTGTCATAGAGTGCACCAAATTTCTTGCTGATGTAAGGGATGCTTCCCGAACTGCTGAGGCTGCATACGACAATTACACGGATAGAGACAAAGTGGCAGGCACCCTAGTTTCCACTCATGAGGCTAAACTCAAGGAGTTCTAGGATAAAAACAAGGGGAATAGGGTAGAACTAGACAAAATCCTTTCCGAGGTTGAGAAGAAATCAGAGGCCATTAAAACCTTATGGGTTTCAATCAAAAACCAGTTAAAGGAGCTATATCCATGTATCACATGAAGAATGGATGCATGGGAGGATATACGCAAAGAGTTGGAGAAAATCACGAATGTTATGAGCGCACAAGGAGATGGACTGAATTTTGAAGAGGTAAGCACCCTAGTCGATGACCTTTGTCAAAGAGCGTAGGGTGAAGTTGATGCCTGGAATAAACTGGAGGCTGACTTGTAAAAGGATTTTCCCAATCTGTTGCAATGATTCTTTCACTCTCCCATTCTTTCTTCTTTCCCATTCTTTCATCCTCTTATTCTTTTCCTAGGCATAAACCTATTTGTATTCTTTCTCTCGTTAAGGAAAGTGTTCCCATGGACAGAGAATAGGCATAGTGTGGGGTGATGTTGGGCCCCTAGAATATTAACTAAGTACAAAAGGTGCACAACACAAAGTGCGCAAGGAAGGGTTTTTGGAAAGGGTTTAAGGAATCCCATGACACGCATGCGACATGCGTGTGGACAAAACCAAGGGTTCAGGACTTAGGACAAATTGGACGTTCGGAGCAGAACACGTGAAAAGCATGGCCCGACTGTGCATGGATAAGGTGCCAGCTTAACGATAGGTTGGCCTAGGAAGGAGCATGCCTGCATGGTAGAATATTCTCGAAGCACATCATGGGATAAAGTGTGAAGCTCAAGCCTAGAAGGAGCGTGCTCACATGGAGGACCACATTCAGACACTTGGCATCAGAATCTGAGGGCACTGGAGGATGAGTTGGTAGTCTAGAAAAGCTATAAATACAAGCACCTGCAGAGTAAAAAAAGGAGAGATAGAGAGTATGGGCAGAGCTCTGTAGAATTACTGTGAGGACTCTATTAGTGGATAAATTGCATTTGGGAGAGGATGTATCAGGCATGGGATTGTAATTTTCTTTTTGATAGCTTAGTTGCATAAGTCTAGTTGCAATGTAATGATTGTGGTCTGTTTCTTTGTGACACTCTGTAATGGCTCAATGGATGTAATGAGGTTACCTGTTATATGTATACATGAATATCAATGATTCTGATGCATACTTCTCTCTCATGAGTTCTCTTTCCTTTCATGGGAAGTATGGATTCTTGTATGTTTCTTTTTGAAATGATGCACATTATAGATTCTTTTAAATACTCTAATTAAAATGAGTGCAAGGATATAGAGGCTGTTCGTCAGCCCTATGGTTCTTGTATGTTCTGAACCCTTTTGAAGTTCATTTAAACACAAATCATAGATGATGTTTCCCACTAAACTCACATAAAAGAGAGACTTGGCACCTGCGTTTGCCTCGAGTGAGTGCCCAGCTTTTGTTGGGTGATAGGGTGACACACATGGGGTTCCTTTCTTTATGTTAAGGGTAAAAATGACTACAGAAATCCCATGCCAAGTGCAAGTTTTTTGGGTGATCTCATGCCATTTCAGAAGGGTGTTGGGAAGATATGTCTATTTTTACTCTCCTTCCATGACTTCTTCTTGAATTTATACACCATTACAGATGGTGTGATCCATGTTTAGTTTCATATTGTTATGTGTTGAAAAGGAGCTAGTAGGAGATTGTATGCATTCTATATTCTGACGCCAGCACCTAATCCTGTGAAACTACTCTGGAAACTGTTATAGACTGTCTATTTGAGAAAGTAACTATAACTGTCCCCTGGTCACAGGTGCTTAGGAAAGGTCAGGAGTGCTGATCCGAAAATGGTATTTAAATTTTTGTGGTACTTAAATTTTTGTGGTACTTAGAAAAATTTTAGATGATTAAACTTAACAGACTCAACATTGATCATGAGTTCAATTTATCCAATTTTGGGTATCTTAAAGCCCAATTTTTAAACTCTTCTAAAATGATCAATTAATTTGATTTCCAACTTAAGTGAATTTATTGATTCTATTACAAAATCATTTAAATAATTCACAAGCTGAATTTATAATGCACTCAAACTAAATACTTGATTCCAAATTTTGAAAGTGTATTCACTAATTGTTTGTGGGCTATGGATACTAAAATTTACTTCAATCTGTTTACTCTAATTTTGTGTTTATTTTATCAATTAATAAAATTAATCAAATGATGAATTTTTCTCTGATCAAAAGCTTTTAAAAACTAAATAAAAACACCACAAGTCAGAAATTGATAACGAAGTTCACTCGAAGGCTACGTCTCCAGATTCACAGAAAGTGAATCAATCTATTCAAAATCCAATGAATTATAATCAACCCTTATATAATGACTAACAGATCTTTATACCTGTAAATGAGTTGATCTATGTCCCAAAGAACTCTGAAAATTAGAAAAAACTATCCCAAGAACGATTTGTGGCTCCTACAGTGCTTTCCTGATGAGTTTCATGTGCAAATGTGTCAGAAAAATGCCTAAAATTTTTGATGTACAACAGCTATATGAAAAATATTTATATTTCTAGAAACTAGAGAAAATTCTAAGCAACTTTCATTTTTGCATCATTTAGAAATTCAGCCATTAAAGCCCTCAAATTCCATGTTGAAGTTTGTTGCCCTATTCTGGTCTCCCCACAGTCTCTGCACTGTCCTTTAACAAAATGCAGCAAGCTCTTTATATATCTAGACTGAGCCCATAGGAAAGTTGGATATCATATTTTCCTTAGCCCCATGGCAGTGAGCTCTTTATATAGCTCGATCGAGCCCGTAGGTGAGTTGGCAGACACGTGTTCCTTAGCCCCATGAGGTCGGGGGTTTAAGGCATGGTGGTTGCATTTTGAGCGGGCTGTTTTGCATGTCCCATGGGTATATCCCACATTTCCTACATAAAAAATAGGTTTTTCCAATTAAATGGGGACCACCTTGCATAGTTTATCGTGGCTTATGCCACATCCAAGCCTTTTTCTCGACTCCACATGTATTCCGTCAAGATAAATGCCAAGGTGTTTGGTGAGATGTGGTTCATTGTACTTTGTTTTAAATGCCCAAGTCATTGGGTTGGCACATTGGTTTCCCCAATTTTTTTGCTGCATTGTTAGTTAGATAAGCACTGAGCTATGAGGAATATGTCTCACCAAGGTAAATGGGATAAAATTGATCCTCGTGCATTGTTTGATAAGGCCTCCGAGATAAGTGGAAACAACCGAGCTATGTGACTGCCAAACTATAATAAAACTGACAAATGTGGTTGCCAAGGTAATTGGGAGTAATGTAAATCCCAAGAATTGTGCAATTAACTCGATCTATATGAGCAATGTGCAAAAATAGAGATCAACTTGGTGGGGAGTTGATCACCCCACCGAGTTATCAAAATAGCTCACCCAAGCTAGTTATCACCCCGAATTAGAGTTATGCAATGCAAAATTAGACTCATAGTGCAAAATTTAACTTGTAATATAAAATAAAACTTGAAATACAAAATTGAGATCGGACTGTAAAAATTGAGCTTGTGGTGGCTTGAGGGCCCACCACGTCAGCAAACAATATAAAGCTCTCACGATAGTCGAGCTCCCTTCTGTTACAAAAGTTAAGCATCTTGTTATTCTCCACCATAATGTGAGTTGAAGACCATATTCCTAAAACCATATCGAACAACCTTTTTACCTTCTTGCTCCTTTCCATGTGTCACGTCTAGATTGGACTATTGACCAGGGTTGACCCATTTCATACCTTAACTTTGACTGGCCATAAAATCTGCATACGGACTATGTTTCTGAATTTCACCATACCGTCGGAAAGGTCTCAAGAATCCCTTCAGCATCGACTATGTTTAGGGAAGTTTAGGGAAGATCTATATAGTGAAAAATCCTCTTGATCAAGTGCTCAGGTGCTAGTGTCTGTGTTAAACTTAGGAGCCAAGTCAGATTCTGGACAATTTTTATAACTATAGCCTGTTATGTTCTTGTGTTGAACTATGTTGTACTATTGTATGGGGTGTCTGACTCACCTAATGTATGCCTCCCTTGTTTGGGGTGCATGTGATGTCACTAGGATAATGCAGCCCAAAGAGATTACTTGATGTTGAATTGAAGTGGATACCCTACAGGAGGACTTTTCATGGTAGAAACCAAGGCACATGCAAATAAAGTGGATAGATACATGTGTTAGTAAAAAAAGAAGTAAAATTTCATGGAAAATCGGTTCAACAAGAAAATGTGCATACAAAGGAGAAACCACAAAAAGTGATTTCATACATGGGACATCACTCACAATGTCACAAGACAATCAAGGCCAAAGAGGCCAAAATCATATAGTGTGCACACAAGACAAAGGGCGTAGCCCATAAACAATAACATATAATGGAAAACAATGGAAAACAATAGCAAGAAAAGTATCAGACAACCATGGTGGAAAATATTTCATGCAAGACAAATGTTGCACATGAAACACATGTTAGCATGTTAGAAAGATAAAGTGTATGTCAAAGAGAGTATATATGAATGTGAAAATAGTGTGCTAATAAGAATAGGAAGTAGTAGAAAATGAAACAATAACACCTATAGTGTGTAAGAGTAGGAATGTAGATGCCCCCAAGAGCCTCGGTGGGACTGGTAATAAGTACAGTGTCAAAAATTAGTATTGCATGTAAAGATTAGTAGAAAGTCTATATTCACAACTAAAGAACAAGTAAATGCGCATGTGTATATAGAAAATATAATGGCATATTGGATATTTGTCTAACATAGTAAGCAAGCAAGAGTATGTGCAACCAAGATATGTAGTAGGTTGTGAATGAGTGAGATGGAATGGAATGCAATATGAATGTCATAGGAGAAGCATGCCTCCCAAGCGAATGTGGATGAGTATGAGATGAGGTTCATTTATAAAATACCCCTCAACAATGAAGAATGAACCATAGAACAAGAGTGCATCATTGGGAAATGGTTTGAAAGAGATACTAGAAAGATAGATCATGAAGTGTAGAGTGTAGTGTATAAGAGTTGAGGTTCATTTCATATTTATAACCTCGATAGTCAAGTATAAACTGTGGAAGTAGAGTGCATCATAAGGAAATGGTTTGATAATGTGCACTAGATAGATAGATCAATGAATTATAGAGCATAGATTGAAGAAGAGGATGGTATGACGTGTGAAAATGGAGTGCTAGAAAGATGTATCGTGAAATATGTAGTGTGTGAGGTTGATGGATGTAATATGCCCTGGACAGTAAAGTGTGAGCCGTAGCACAAGAGTGTGTCATAAAGTAGTGATAATACAATATGTGTATCAAGATGCTCAGAAATATGAAGTATGATGCACAAAGTGTATGAGTAGAAATAATAGACACCTTATGATGTTAGAAGGAGGGGGGAAGTAAGCATGATGCCCCCCAAGTGTATGATGATGAGGAAGCTATACAACTAAAGTGAAGGGAAAGGGTCCTCCACCTTATGTTTCAAGAGATAAAGGCATGTGACCATGCTCTAAGATCGATGGTGTTTGAGACTAACAATGTGTGTGTGAAGGAAGCCTAGGGGGTGAATGCCTATGTGAAGGATACCGAGGAGGTGATGACCACTTATGTGAAGGAGACTGAGGAGGTGATGAATAGCTATATGAAGTAGACCTAGGAGGTAATGAACACCTATGTGAAGTAGACCTAGGAGGTGATGAACACCTATGTGAAGGATACTTGGGAGGTGAAATAGGTGATGAACTCCTATGTGAATGGAATGCCCAAGTAGGGGACTTAAGCTGATAATATAGACTAGTGGATTGGTGAAAATGATTAGGTCATGTATTAATGGGAGAACTAGGTACAGAATGTGCCTTAGATTTGAGAGGCCCAGGGGGCCTAGACGTTGCAGTTAGTGAAAGGACATCCTCAAGAGGATGATGGTGAAATTGAGTGGATGGTGGAACACCTTTGAGAGTGATAACTTGTTTATTGTGAATGAATTTGAGAATGTAGACACCCAAAATTCAGTTACAACTCTCGAGGCCCCCTTCGACTAACATACCTTTTTCCATGACCCCTACACACATTATTATTAATATAACTACCCATATTAATTTAATAATTCATTCACCCCTCCACCTCACCATGGACCCATTCCAAACCTATTTATTAACCAAGACTAAGTCGCTACTCCCCTTAACTAACTAAGACTCATTCTAACCCTAACATTCATTACATATTATCCCTCCTACCAATTTCTCGATTCATTTAGTGCCAACCCAGACTCCTAGTCCATAACAAATCTTGATCAACCCCAAAAAGGGAAAGAAAAGGCTATTTTTGGAAAAATATGACCTTTTCTCCCTAACTAACACCAGTTATACCTCATCTAACGTCGATCACCTAACCGCCATCGGTTTCTTTAAATAAGAAATTCCAACCCTTTTCTTGGGTTCTTGGACCTTGGCTTTGGAGTTCTATCATTTGTATTCTTGAGCATCCAGATGACCTCATGATAAACCAAATATCATTCTAAGAATTCACAACCTCCAAGCATCATATATTTTTTCTAGAGAATTGGATCACTCATAGAGAAGTCTAGAGTCTTCTGTTATGGATGCACAGGATTGGTACTTGTCTCTCCCTCAACCACAATTATTCTTTCTACAACCAGCTTCCAATTTTCCAGCAAGTGATTTATACCTTGTCATTTCTTTCAGTATTTTAGTCCTTAATCATTTATCTACTTTCTTTCACCTTCTACCCTTCCTGGATCTCTTCTGTCTCACCTCCACCCAACCACTTGCCCATTTGACCTCTATACCCATCCCAAATGCATGTTTCTTCATCTATGAGTCTTTAATAAAATCCTACCACCTTACCTAAGCCTCCCTAATTCTTTGTGCAATCATAGAGAGATCAAAACCACCTCATTTTAATCTTTTCATCTAGTTTCCCCTACTGGTATCGGTCACCCAACCGGGGTCGTTTATTACTAGGTACTAGCATTGGTCACCCAACCGATACCGGTCTCTGTGACTGATAATTTGTCTCAGACCAACGAGCTCCTAATTTACCCAAAACCTTCCCAAACCTCACTCAATGTCACCTAGACCTTCCTAAACACCTCTACCACACTTGTCAACCTTGACAACACCCTTCCTTCTCTAGATTTAGTTCTATATTCAATATTTAGCTTAAATCTAGTCCATTGTTAGCATATGAGATACCTAAACTGTATTGTTACAATAGGACCTTTCTTTTACTGCCATTTCTTTACATTGAGTTTTTTTTAAATAGTGGATTGACGGCCTTTCTAGGAAGTATCATACTTCTTGGATCTAGCATACACTAGGGATTCTACTGTCATATGCTATTTAACTCTATTTGGTGGTATTGTTGTGCTTCTACAGGTAGGCCTTCCTAGCCAAAAAGGATATCTTCACAATCATCTTAGTCTTCGCAACGGTGCGCAACCTTCTTTGAAATCATAGGTATTCCTCCTCACCTCACCTTTACCTTATTTATTTTATATGCTACATTATGGTGAAAAATTTTGGCATGCCCGGTGGGACCCTTGTTAATGGATTTCATTCTATTCATATAGGTTACATCTTGTGTGTTTCCTTTCTAAATTATTATTCACTAAACTTTCTTCTTTGGTAATCTTATCCTTCTTTCTAATTATTCTAAATGAAACACTTCTTTTGGTGCATTTAAAAATAATCCTTCTTCTTTCTTGTGTTCTTACATTAGTGAAATTCATCCTTCTTCCTATTTACTATTTTTTACATCAAATATGATATTTAGATTTGGGGCTTAAAACACTCACATTTCATCCCTGTATGTTTACATATTTAGCTCACATAGTTAAGTAACAATCATATGATGGAAGTCATGACCATTTTGTGATTGTTTAATAAAGTGTAGTTCACATTTGTACGCACTCCTTATCCAAATCACTTAACATAATCTAAAAACTTATTGTTGACAGTGGGCCCCACCTAGTGTTTTGGTTGGTTTATCATATCAGAGCTCAGACCTCACATACCGCAAGGTATATCGAGGACTTCTTTGCCAAAACAAAACCTGAAACCATCCAAAGATTACTTTCTAGGTACCTTTGTTATCTAAGCATTCTATATCATTCACAGTCAGTCTTAAGGCATAAGCCAACTAAACACTAAAAATTTGATCCTAAGATAATGTGTTTATTTAGTTTTTACTTGTTCAATTGTCTCCTTTCTTTCTTTTCTTCTGTAGTTTGAGTTATGAGTACATATTCACCACTTTTTATTCTTTTTTCACACTCAACCATTACAATTGGTTAATTCTAGTTTTCCCTAAGTGCGTTACTTCAAATTTGTTATAAACAACTTCTTTTTGGACTTCTTTTGATCAAATCAAACTCATATTTTTCAAATTTCTTCATTTTCATAGTAATTGGCATCAATTACCTTCCTACCGACATCTGTCCAATGACCGGCATTAGCTCTTCTGCCTAACCGGCACCGGTTTACTGACTAGTATTGGTCTCTATGTTTTGGATTTTTACCAGAAACATTAACCTATTTCTATCCACCAAACTTCACTAAACACCTGTTTTTGAGTTCTGTCAATTTTATAAATCCTAATATACCTATCTTCCAGCTTTCTTATGGTTTGGACTCGCCAATAGGCACGAGCTTTTTCCTTTCATGCTAGTTATGTATTGTTACCTACTTTACCTTCGTTGTCATCTATTTCTTCACCAATGGACCCCAACATTCCTGCAACTATACCTTCAAGTGATAAGGAATTCTCTAAAATCCTCGATCATAATTTTATAGCCTTATAGCATTACCTCACCCACTCTTCTACTTGTAACTCATCAGGCCAACCGTTGTTTGGTATGCCTACGTCCATGCCCCCTGTAATCTCCGTGAATACTAATTTAGCATTACCTACTCCTGTGTCAACACCACCTACTACACCCTTGAAATCTGTCACACATTCGACATTAGTCACTCCCTTGACCTCTGTCAGCACCTTGACATTTGCCATATCCTCATCCATAACTCCTAGTATAGTGATCCCCACATCATCAGTACCTATTACTTCATAACCGCCAGTTGCATCGACATCCTATATGCCTTACCAAAATTTGGTGGTCTTGATTTCTCCTACTCTACCACCTATTACCATGAGGATCTTCCCACAAGCTCCTCTCACCTACACCTTACCTCGGTCATAGCATAAGTTTCCAACTCGTATTCAGGATACATGCCCTCATCATCTATTCCTACCTACATACCTATTATCCAAAATTCACCCCCAGGGTAATTTTGATAACATGCATCAGATTATTCGGTCCCAGGTAGATTGATTTAAGGCCCAAAATCATGTTTTTTGGGGTCCCCTCAGCTTCTTTCTAACTCTCCTGTCCAAGAAGAAAACCCAACAGGTTAGAAAAGGTGAAAAAGTTGCAAAAAACTAAGCTTAGAGCTGAAATACAGAGAAAATCAGCTAAGTCCTAGCCCAGGCAGCACTTGGGACAGTTGGGACGTCGGGGCGCGAATCGGCCGAAAAGCCACCAGGTAGTCTACGCAGCATCCAGGATAGTTGGGACATCAGGACGCGCGGGGTGTGAAAAGCTGAACCGGCTGAAAAAATTTCCTAAGTCTTATTTCGCGCGGTCTAGGACAGTTGGACCAAAAGTATGCTGAGGACACGAACTAGCCGGTTCGGCCGAAACAGAGGACTTTCGTTTGGGACATCCAGGCCAAAAGTATGCACAGGACGTGAAAATCTGAAAGAGCTGAGAGTGAATGGAATCTTGCAATGTGTCTTCACCGCAAACAGGAACAAGGAAGCCCGAATTGGGCGGTTCAGAGAAATTTGTCCCAGGCAGTTTGGGACATCCAGGCCAAAGGTACGCGGAGGACGCGAAAATCCAGGAGGCCCGCGGACAAATCAGAATAGGACACGTGTCCTAAGGGGAAGGTGAGTTCGAAGCTCGGGGAGAAATTTGAAAAATTAGCAAAGTTTTGGCCCAAAACTAAAAGGTAAAGGTTTTCCCCGCGCCCCTGTCAACGAACAAAACAATGCCACATGTCCCAAGTGGCGGGGCGCGGGGGGAAAATGAAAATTTTTCCAAAGTGTAAGAAAAGTCAAAATTTTCAAAGGAAAACCCATGGAAAGGGAAGGAGAGAGAATTACATGGCCAATCAGCGCCTGACACGTGTCATCTAGGTGGCAGAGTGCGGGAAAAAATTCAAAATCTGTTTTGGCTTGTTTTTCGCCCTAAATCTTCAGATCGCCATAACTTTTGATCCAGAGCTCAGATTTTCACATTCTTTATATCAATGGAAAGCTAGAAAAATTCTCTACATGATTCCGGGGTCAATCTTGCTTTTTGGTTTATTTTGGAGAGAGGAAATCAAGAAACATCTCTGGCACGTGGTAATGGCTAGAACTGACGTTTCAACAACCAGTTTTAATGCACATGGGTCACATTCTTCTTCAGCATGGCCAGAGGTGATGTTTCAACCACTAATTTTAATGAATAATGTGTTTTGGTCAATGTTTGTACTACTTGCACGTTTTCCCACATTTCTCTCTCCTGGGCTCAACCCATGCATTGTAAAAAGCCAAATTTGGCTCATTTTCTAAAGTAGTGGTTCATCTTTTCTGCTCTGCCGCTCCCTTCTTTTCTTCTCCAGGGTTGAAAATGGAGTTTGAACCTCCTCCCCTACTCTGTAATGGTGTTTTTTCCTTTTACTATTGAAATGATGTTCTGTGCAAACTTCTGAAGCAACAAAAACGTGTTTCGTGATGCATCTGTCCATCCTTGCTCGTTTTTCACTTGTTTTCTTCTTGCCTCTCTTCATTGCAGGTATTTGTGCATGTTCTAATGTTCATTATAGGTTTGGAGCTGTGTTCATGGAGTTTTGGGACATTTTGTGTGTGAAATATTTCCTTGGGCCTGTGATGCATTTGTCCATCCTTCCCATTGCTCACCTCTCTTTGTTCCATGGCAGTTTTGATAGATGTTCAACATTTTCCTTCTCTGGTGTATCACCGTTTTAGTGTAGGCTCTATTTTTCCCTTTTTTCTCTCTCTCTGTCTCCTTGGCATGGTTAGACTAGGATTAGATTAGCTTGCCTGCACTGGAATAGCTTGTGGCAAGTAGTTTAAGAAGAGGAACCAGCCTTCTTTGGAGATTCCTTTCTCATTTTCACGAGTCCCACACTCAAAGAAAGGATTCAATGTTGTGCAATCACACTGGATGCTAGAGTGATCAACCTAGAAATCTAATCAACATCCAGGGGTGCTGTGATTTTGCACTAACAGTTTTGGCACGCCCGGTGGGACCTTAGAGGTCTTCCACTTCATCTTTTGCAGGTTGGTGTGTTCCTATGAAGATTTCAGCCTTTAGAGGCACTTGCAAACACATCTGGCGACTCCATCTGATCAGCAACCCATTTTTGAAGTTGCAGACCTATTTTTTCATCCATTCCCATCCATCCTTCTTTCCATCCCTTTCATTCTTTCCATTCCATGAAGTTGTGCAATCATGACTCCATTTCCATCATGGAACTCACATTTACAACAGCAGCAATGTTTCCCACCTCCAACATGTTTTTTAAATCCTCCAAATCAGCATTTTGAACAAGTTCAAAATCAGCATGCATACCCATATGAGCAGCAATGCCAAAATCAGTTTAGCTATGGAGCTTTCCAAGAGCAAGAGTATGCATATAATGAAGACAATCAGATGCAAGATGCTGGTCTGTTGGAGAAAATCCAAAAGATGGAGGTAAAGATGGTGCAGTCCAGAGCAACAACTCAAATGAGAGCTTTCAGAATTGGTTACAGGACTCCTTGTCCATGGGGAGGCCCTTTTCCAAGACACTTCAGCCCTCAGGAGAAGCTGGACTTCATGATGAAGATGCTGCCCCAACTTGCACAATGGACAGCAGAAATAGAGGCCTATACACTTGTTGTTGAACAACCTTGTCAATGGGTAAGTTCTACACCATCATCTGGTTTTTCTCTTCCCATTACTCAAGCAACATCATCTCATTTGGAATTGCAAATTCTAAACTCCCCATCTGTTTGTCCCAAATGTTGATCCCATTTTTCCACCTTTCAGTCTTCCACCACACCTCAATTCTTCTTTCCTTTTTCCTTCCAAACAGTCATCCCCTCCACAAGAGCTAAAAGAAATACCCCCTCCTCCAAAGAAATAAGATTTTCTACCTCCACCACCACAAAAAAATTCCAAATCAATTGAGTTACAACCCATCCCTCCTCTTGCATTCCCAATTCCATGTGGGGAAGAAGAAATTGCAAAAATCGGCCATGAAGAACAGCAAGAAGAGGATCCCAACAGAAAAGAAATGATAGACAACTTGAGGGTTTGGGCTGCCAAATTTGGGATGACAAAGATCCCCTTGATGGTTAAACCTACAGAAGAGGCTAAGGTTGAAAAAATGGTGATTAAGACTAATTTTGTGGCAACAGAAGAAGAACAAAAAGAAGAAGCAGAGCAGCAGTCAATTTGCTCAGAAATTAGTGTCCATGTTGGCACTCTATTTGAAGGGAATGCTGATCCAATTCAAGTTGCACAATCATCCATAAAGGAAGAAAACTCATAAGAAGATCTTGTAGTCCCAACTTGTCCTCTAGAGCAGTAGATTGAAGAGTTTGACTTGACAAACTTCATGCTGGAGGAAGAGTTCAATCAAGAGCAAGATTGTCTTCAAGTAATAGAGAAAGGAAAAGCTGCTCCAGATCCAAAAGAAGAGGAGCACATTCTAGTTGTGGAGGAGAAAATTGCAGATCCAAGGGCTTTGAGCATAAACCAGGCTACAGGAGAACCTTCAGTTCTTCTTTCTACTTCACCTCTCTCAAGTTCTAGTACTGAAGAGGAGTTTGATCTATCAAACTCAATGTTGGAGGGTGAAAGAAACCATGGTGGTCAAGTTACAGATCAAGAAGACACCATGGAAAAAGTGGAGCATTTGCAGCAGGACAGCCATGAGGTAGTTTATCTGTCAGATTTGGAGGATTGTTTTGATGGAGAAGAGCCGGTTGAGTTTCCACCATTCTCTCTTTCATCATCCACATTCCAAACACTTGAATCTGTTGTCATGAAGGAGAACATTCATTTACAGCAGCCTGCATCTTATAGCAACTCTTTGGAATAGAGATTGGAAGATTTTAACCTTTCATTCCTTCATTGGAGGAAGAGAAAGGACAGAGGAATTTCATTATTTCTTACACATCATCCATTCAGGAGGGTCTACAAGAAGACTCCATTTTTGGAGTTGAGAATCAGAGCTATGGGCATTTCAAACAGACCATACCTTGCCCAATCATGTATTTGGCTTCATTGGAGCCAAAGGAGAAGTCACAACCAGTCATGCTTGCTTTTGAGCATGAGGGTGAGCTATAAAGTACCAAGGATCAGCTGTCATACCTCTTCAATCCAAATGCAGAGCAACTAAAAGAGGTATTGAATTTTCCTTCAGCTGATACCTTGATGATTTGGGTGGAAGACCAACTTCTTGTTGATTTTCCATTCATCCAATCAGCCATGTTCAGCTCCAAATCAATTGCATGGCTGCCACTTTTGATAAAGGGAAGCTATTTCTCGCAACCAGTTGCAGGGTTTGTTTAGCCCACTTCTGCTTTCAGTTAGAATAGAGTAGGTAGGTTTGCTTAGCCATCACCCTTCCACCTATCAAACCAAACACTACTTTTGATCCTTCTTGTCCTACACCATCATGGTATAAAGAAAATGACTTCTGAAACTATCATTGAGTTAGGGGACATAGCCATGTCAATTGCACAACCTTCACAAACATTGTCCAAGGAATGCTAGATAGTGGTGATCTCATCTTGGATAACCCTAATGCACCTTCTAATGCTAATATGTGTGTGTTTAAGAAACCTTTTCATAATCATACCTCTTCATAAAACCAGGCTTTAGAGACCTCTACTAGTGTCACCAATGTTCACGAGGTTCATGTTGTTTTCAACATGGTACCTGTTCCATCTAGCTAGTTTCCTCCCATACCATCTATCAAGGAAATCCTTACATAAACTACTCTACCCAAGGAGGAGCCTATCACACGTACTTCTCTACCCATAGAGGATCCTACCCCACCTATTTCTCTACCTACCACAGAGCATATCTTGCGTGTTCATCTACCCAAGAAGGAACTTATCTCACTCATTCCTTTACCCAAGGAGGAACCTATCTCACCCAGGCCTCTACCCAAGGAGGAGATAACCCCATCTACCTATCTACCTAAACAAGAGTTCACATCACTGGTTTTTACTTCTCCTTGAACAATATAGGAACCACTCTTATCTCCTCTTCATATAGGTGATGCTTCTCCCATGGTCTTCCAAGATCATGTCAATATCCTTACATCACTCTTGCCTACTAAAACAGAGGCGAAAACCTTCTGTGTATCACAGGATTCTGATTTTTGGATGGGTCTCACCACTCATTCTTCATCTTCTAACTCAAAACCATTCTTGCATTTTGTGCACTGATTAGAGTATGTTGATTACTCCACACTCTGGGGGCACCTTCGACTCCTAGTATCCACCCAAATGTAGATGTTATCCCCAGATACCTTAACTATATATCCTAAAGTATTCAAGACAACTAAAACCATGGCACCTGAGCTAATTACATCATCCCCTTCTTCTTTAGCCCTGCCTTCGCCCAAACCCCTATCCACACCTAAACCTACTAATTCCTTAGGGGTCCTACTAATACGTATCCTACTGCATCCCACAGTGAAACTATACTTCTCTACTCAACTACCACCTATCACAAAATTGATTCCCACACCTAAGAGGAAGACCCAACCTCCTAGGCCTCGCATCCCAGTCTCTCTCATGCCTTCTCTTTCACCTTCACCTCTACCTTTTATTTTAGGCCCATACCCTTCCACCTTGGTCAATTTACCTCTTCACCAAAAAAAATCCAAGGCACAATAACCCACACCTGCACCTTTACCTTCTCTTTTTCCCACACCTTCACCTTCATCACCTCTTCTTCTTACATCTTCTCCATTACCTACAACCACACTATTTCCAACATCGCTACTCTCACCTTGGATTTCTAGGGTACCCCCACCTTTTATATCTCCTTCTACCTCACACACCTCTCCTGCACCTTTACCCAAGAAGGTGCAACCTAAACCAAAACTAAAACCTTCACTACCTACCAGAAAGGTAGTCACACCTACACCACCTCCAACAACACCTCTCCCATAAAAATCACTTGCACCTTCATCCAAGCCAACTCTGACCTCTCACTTTGATCCATTAGCAAGATCCTATTCTAATATCCTCGCTAGATTGTTAGAAACCTCCACAATCTCACTACCACCTATTAAGCCTTATGACCCACTCAAACCCAAACTAGTAGGGTTTGATGACACCAAAATCTACACATATCATCGCTCACCAGGGCATGATGTCAAATGTTGTAAGGCCCTAAAAACATTCTCCTTTAACTCTGTACTTCGGATGGTATCTTCAAAAAATATGACCTGTTGGAGGATAATTCCATTCCCCCTTCACCCGCTGCCACACAATCTAGCCCTATATCTATTTAGCGGCCTTTACCTGCATCTCCACAACCCTCTTTTCCTCCTCCAATATTTGAAATAAATATGGTCTAAATAGCCACTCGATCACAAAAAGATAAAGGAAAGGAGAAAATTGGTAGCCCATCCAGTACACCATCACCCACCATTCCACTTGCACCTACCCCCAAGGTAACCATATGTGGGTCAGCTTATCCTATTTCTGAAGGATTCACACATTGCTCTATGATTAAATAACTTCATCAATATCCTCTGAAGATGTCTTTGTATGACCTAATTCAAACCTTTGAGTCTCATTGTCAGGCCCTTATTGAGGTCCTGCATTCTATCGAGGTCACACCAAATGATCCTACACCTATGGCCACCATCTTTACCCCTCATCATGTGGTCACCCTCACCACTCTGCCTCAAACTTCTACCGCCATTACCTCTCATTAGGTTTCCACCATTAGTTTCTCTGACTCATATATTTCCCCTCTATAATAAGATGATCTTGATCCCACCCTCTTTATCTCTTCCTACATCAATGATACCCATGTTCGGTGTGTTACGATTTTTGGAGGTGTTAGCATTAATATCATTTCTTCACATGCATACGAACAATTTTACATACCCATCAACTACATGCATAATAACCCTGTTATGTTGCATTCTTTCAATGATGTCATGACTTCTACCCTTGACACTATCATCCTCCATATCTGTGTGTGTCCTTGCACCAGTCTCGAACTATTCTATGTTCTTGAGGGGGAATTTCAATATAACATTCTTCTTGGTCGACCCTGGATTTGTGCCATGGGTGTGTACCTTCAACCCTTCCCCGATTCCTAAAATTTGAATATGAAGGGCACCCCTACACCATTTTGGTGGATCCTTCACCTTTTTAAAACCTGCAACATGTTTTACCAACCAAATCATGTTCTTATTCTAGTTAAGGTATCTACCACCCCTGCCCCTTCATCTACTTACCCTACCTCATCTACCACTTCTTTCGCTACACCTTCCATAGCCAGCCCATCTATCCCTTCTATTTCCACAGCTTCTATAGCTAGCACATCTACCAACCTACCTATTTCACTAGTAAATGATGCCCCACCTTCTCACGCTTTGAGTAGCCCATCCATTCCCACTACCTAAGTACCAACTTTAGACCCCTTGGTAGGTTTTTTTCAATTCCTTTCCCTGGGGGAGTAACACCTATACAACATAGACATTTTCCTTACTCCTTAGGAGTATAGAAGCCTTCACCAACACCCACGTTACAACAGGCATATAGGAGAGGTTTTTCGATATGGTCTAACCCACCATCACACCAACCTGACATATGGGGGACTCAACACTTCTTCTTATTCTATTAAACCACCTACCCAAACCTAGCCTTTCTCATATGACTTCCAATACCTCACCAACCATTTCTTTTCCCACACTTTTCTTCATCAATGTGCTTAGAAGGGATTTGGCTTTGTTATTTATGAGTAAGGTCATCACACAGTCAGACCTTGTACCACCTAAAAACACAAAGACCATCATGGTCTCAAATTTTCCATGCCACCTATTCCTAAGAAGGCTAGAATAGACCTCGTAGAGGAAGATAAGCCTTCCCCCACCTAACTCACCTATCACACTACCTTCACCCACGAATTCCATCGATCCAGAATCCATCCCTCCTATGTTTTTTTTTTTCATGAGCACCATTTCCTTGGGACCACTGACATATCATCATGATGACATGGTGCCCTCTTCCCTTCCTCTTATTTATCCTAACTTGTTGTATGATGACACACATTCTATCAATGGCATTTAATGTCAAGATGATGATTCTATTCTCACCTATTTAGGTGCAAATGATTTTTACATTCACCGGTCATTACCTTCTAAGACACAAACCATGCTGAATGAATCAATCATAGAGATCAACATTCACACTCAGGATGACCCTTGAATTCTAAAGATAGTCCAATCTTTATATTCTTCCAAATAGGAAGCCTTCACCTCTTTCCTTTGAGATCATAGCAACGCTTTTGCTTGGTCTTATGTTGATATGCCTAGTATTGACCTTAATATCATGGTCCACAATATTTTGACTATCCCCAATGCTAAACCTTTGAAATAGAAGCTATGAAAAATACATCCACGCATTTCCCTTCTTGTGAAAGAAGAACTCAAGTGCCTCCTTTATCTTGCCTTCATTCTACCCATTGACTATCCACAATGGATTTCTAACATTGTTCTTGTCACCAAAGTGACAGGGGGACTCTGAATCTACATGGACTTCCATGACCTTAACCTTGTCTACCCTAAGGATGAATTTCCTCTGCCTAACATCGACCAAATTGTTAATCTTACATCCAACCATGAGATGTTATCTCTTATGGACAAATTCTCAGGTTATAATCAAATATTACTCACTTTGAAAGATAAACACAAAACTACCTTCATCACCCCTTGGGGGACCTTCTATTATCATATCATGTCCTTTGGCTTGAAAAACACTGGTACCACCTATCAGTGAGCTATGACCTATATCTTCCATGATAAAATGCATGACATATTGAAATATTATGTCGTTGACCTTCTCGGTAAGTCCAATAGTCATTCTGAACACCTCGCGGTTCTTAAAGTCATCTTTGAATGTCTCATCCAACATTGTGTTTTCCTTCAGCCAAAGAAGTGTGTCTTTGTCGATCTCCCTAGAAAAATCCTTGGTTTCATCATCTCTTTATGGGTCATCGAAGTTGATCCCACCAAAATCAAGGCTATTCTCAAGATGCCTCCACCTACTAACCTTTGATAGCTTCGTAGTTTGCAAGACAAATTGCAATCCTTTCGATGCTTTATTTCCTAACTTTCCAATCAGTGTCACCCTTTTCATCATCTTTTTAAAAAGGATGTTTCCTTCAATTGGAACGATGAGTACCACAAAGCCTTTGAAGGGTTGAATAATTACCTTTTTTAGCCACCTGTGCCATCCCAACTAAAGATGAGAAACCTTTTTACCTTTACATTTCAGCCACTGACCATTCCTCGGGTGCCACGCTCACTCATCACAATGAGAAACACCGGGAGCAAGAAATTTATTACATAATTTGTACTCTTCTATATTATGAGATTAGGTATACTCACGCTGAAAAGCTTTTCCTAGCGTTGGTCTTCATGGCCACTAAACTTCGCCACTACCTACTTAACCATAAAACCTTCATCGTCACCAACACCGACCCTCTACATTACATGTATGCTAAACCTTACCAACACCAATGCACCATGCATTAGCTCATGCTCCTTATAGAACTAGAAGTGTACACTTATTCTTTTCCTAGGTTAGATTGAAAGCAAGAAACTACCACCTAAAATAGTTCCCTAACCTAGCTAGAAACAAGAAGAAAGTACCATCAAGATGAAGAAATGAACAAGGCCTACATTAGCATCATAACTTTGAAATAATGAAATCAAGCATAATGCAAATCAAGAACTCTATTCTTCTAATTGCCTAATTAAATTAAGTGGACCTATGTAGTCTAATGGCAATCAACAATATTGCTTGCTTTGATCCTTCATGGATGCTTGGGTGTGAGGCCTAGCTCTTCAAGATGGATGATGGAGGGGCTTGAGAATGGCAAAAGGCTTTTAGTGCAAGACTATGTGCTTTCCTTTGCTTTCTCAAGGGAATTAGGTGTAGGTATAAAGGTAGGAGGAGGGCTCTTTATATAGCCCAAAGGATAAAGGATTCAACACATCCTCATGAATGTGGGATAAATGGAGATGTAGAGTTAGTTATGGATAAGGGGGGTTTAGATGAGGTTGAGTTAGCTTTAGGAGGGTTTAGTTTGTCCTCAAGTGGCTCATGTGGATAAAGGGGGTGTATTAATTAATCAAGATGATTAATTAAATACATGTGCAAGATTTTATAAGCTTTTAGATGGATATTAGTGTGATTTAGACCATTAGGAAGGAATTAAACCAATTAAATAGAGATTTATTGATTTAATGAGAAGGGAGGCTAATTAATTAATAATAATTAATTAGACTAGATAGAAGGTGTTAATTAACAAAAGGTCGTTAATTAGGGTATGTGTTGGATAGGACTTAATTAATTAGCTTAATGTAATCAATTAACGACAATGGAAGAGAAGATGAGCGCTATTGACAATATGTCGTCAATTTGCGGGAAAGGAGATAATTAGCGCAATTTAAGTATTTAAATTGCTTAGGCGTAATTATAGGTGTCTACATTTACCCCTCTTTGGGGTGGCATAAGTGATGCCACTTCAAAGATAGTAGACGAAAGAAAATTTTGAAGGGATAGAAGAAAAATTAGTAGGAGGGAGAGATGCCCCCTCGAGTGTCAATGGGGTGGTGGAAGAAGTCAATCGATAATCGAAAAAAGATGAGAGATAGGCAAAAGAATGGGGAAGAGGTAGGATGCCCCGATGAGAGAGAAAATTAGGGGTGAAAGGGAAGTGAAGTAGAAGAAATATGGAAGAGGGGAGAGAAGAGCTTAGCCTCTAGCCACTATTTATTTGAACAAATTTGAACATATTGCCATAGGAACTACATCATCGGTCCTTATGAAAAATATAAGCATACGACAGGTAGATTGCCATGAAAAGCCATACTACGATCAATTGTCCATTATGAAATACCAACTCCACGCAACATACAATAATGCAATGCAATATGAGAAGGAAACAAGCTCATGTAACAGGGAACAAGTACGAACGCACATATCCAACCCAACGAACAAGTTGTACAAATGTTTTGTTATCAGTGCTGAAGAGATACACAACTCCATGATTGATGACAAGGGTTAAAAATGATGCCCCAAGCAAGGATACATGCAAGGGGGAAATGCTCAATGGACACGGGGTCCATGAAAAAGTGTGAACGCACATATCAGCACCAGGCAACAAAAGTGCCCCAGAGTACAGTTGTACAAAAGCTAGCTTTGTTAATGGTTGTGAAAGAGATCCACGAGTTCATGATTATGACAAGGGTTAAAAATGTGCCAAACCAAAGGATATATGCAAGGGGAAAATACAATGGACACAAGTTCCATGTAAAAGCAAGTTACCATTTTTTTGTAGCACAACGAAACAGCACCAAGAAACAAAAGTGCCCCAAAGTAAAGACGAAGTAAGCAGCTAGCTTTGTGAATGGTTGTGAATTTGGTGATCCAAGTCATATTAATTGGGGAAGATGTGAGACAAACCAATAGGATATGGAGAAAATACCATGTGCAAGACACAAGTTTTAGCTGTAATGAGCAAGTTACCATTTTTGTAGGATTTTTTTGAAAAAAAATTTGCCTTGTTTTTTGGGTTTTTGATATATATATTGCTTGTATTATTTTTTCTTTCCAAACCATGGTGAACAGTAGAAGAAAGTAGAAGAAGAAAGCGAAGGGCCTAGGGGTGACAGAAAGTGCCCTAGGTGGAAGAAAGGAGAAACAAAGGACAAATAATGTCCTTGTGAAGTGGAAAAAATAAGAAAAAATAATTATTTGAAAAATAATTATTTACGAGAGTGTGAAGAAGAATAAAAATCGCCAGGGAGCAATAAAATTTCCCGAGGGAGAAGAAAGGGGTATTGGACAAAAAAAATGCCCCAATACGGTGAAAAAGAAGAGAAAAATAATTATTTAATAAAAATAATTATTCCACAGTGAACAGAGGAGAAAACGGCGATCGAAACGGGCCTCCCGGCCTTTTCCGAACGGTGAAAAACAGGTTAATATACCCCCCAAGGGGGGTAAAAACATCGCGACCAATTCATTTTAACTAATCAGTTGTAGAAAAAAATTACTATGAGGCTCTGACAGTCAGGAGAACTATGGTGATTGCAGGAGATAGTTTGAGGTGCGTGGATGCAGTCCTGGGGGGTACCAGCGGCACGCGGACGATGGATCCTTTGTGAGTATCGCAACCCTACTCTTAAATTTGTGTCATTAATGCCCTAAATTAGGTCTTTTAGGTGTAGAAAATGTGTAGGTGCACCTGCACGTAGGCACAGGTGTGGGATAGGGCACGCATGTGCCATTTTGCGAGTACAAGTGTCTTTTTGAGGATGCAGGCACCAAGTAGATTTGCACATACGTGCGGACACAAATCACACACACACACACACACATGCGCACACATGAGCACATGTGCATGCACGCGCACACGCCAGGAAAGGGGCGCACACGTAAAAAGCATGGCGCAGGTATGGAGAGGCCGGTGCACACACACAGAAGCGCACGTGTCCATCGCACAAGCACCAATTTGGTGGTGGACATGCCAAAAAGGCGCGTCGGCACCTGAAAGAGGGCACACATACCAGAAAACACACGCGCGCAAGCGTAGGCACTAGAAACATGGCGTACACACCCAAAAGGGTGCGCAAGCACCCTAGGTAGGTAGAAAAAGATAGGAAAGTGTCAAAAACATGACACTTAGAAGAATTTTTAGGATTTTTGGGTTAACCCTAAAAGATGAGATAGATTTTTAGAGGAAATGCTAGAAACTAATGAGTGGCGTGTTATTTTACAGAGACGACTACCAGTTTTACAGATGCGGGAGCTCACTCCCAGATTGCCGAGTTAGAGGGTAGTATGCACCGACGCGACTGCCGAGCTATGGCGATATTACTTGAGGTAGTGGGGCTGGGCCCCGTGGCTCGGATGCCATCTATTGTACTAGATCATGGCCTCCTGACTGCGCTAGCCGAGTGATGGCATAGCGAGAGTCAGTGTTTCAGACTACCCACAGGGGAGATGACAGTGACCATTGAGGATGTTTGGCAGATTCTACACATGCCCATGATGGGTACATTGATCGAGTATAGCTCAGATGCAAGGTTGATCAGAGCAGCGTGCAGTGCTCTATTTGGGGTCGACGACATCCCACATGATGGGATGACCATAGCTTTACATGAGTGCATCTTTGACCCGATATTGCATCAGGGACCTCTCTATATCATGGCACTTATCAGTGGGTTCCTACTCACTGATAAGATAGGGACTTCATTCCCGAGAGGACTACTGCCATTGGTGCATGGCATTTACAGTGGTGAGAGATATTACTGGGGGCAGTGTATACTAGCCCATTTATACTGGGACTTGCACCTGATTACATACCACGGTCAGAAGACCGTGGGGCCAGCCTCATTATTACAGATATGGTCATGGGATCATATTGCTATCAGGTGCCCAGTAGGCCCTTTCTGAGTTTGAGATCCTGAGGAGCCATCATACATGGCTTGGATAGCAGCCGATGGAGATGTACGTGGCCATCTTGGCAGCCTATTCAGATATAGGCGGGAGTTCGATGAGCTAGCAGCGATAGACGTCATTTGGTGTCCATACAGGCACTTCCAGTGGCCAGAGGATGCCACAGAGCTCAGCGTGTGCTTGGTGGAGCACTTTCTTATTGGCAGCCACAGCTACATCATGGAGTTGTATCGTGTTGATATGTGCCAGCAGCAACTCGACAGAGTACAGGGGGTCCCCCAGCTAGATACTTGGCATGATCGCAAGGACTCCGAGAGGTAGACCATAGGGCCTCATATACCAGTGGCCTAATCCAGGGTTAGTTTCACATAGGTGGTCCCCCAGGCATGGGACCCATTACGACATAGGTGAGAGACCCAGGGACTACAGCTGATTATGCAGTGTGGTATGTGATAGTATTACCCCGTCGTCTCACTATTCCAAAGGTAGCTTGGGTAGTAGGTATTCACCCACCCGTAGAGGTATGGCATGGGGCAGAGTGCAGGGCTAGAGCAGTGGCACTAGGGCCAAGACCCAGAGGATCCATTTGATGGTATCCCTCATGATGGACAGGGTGCCCCACAGGCACAGGGACAGAGGCCGCAGGGCCCAGTACAGGTAGCCATGCAGCCACCCAGAGGTAGGGTTTTTGAGCAGGGGATAGTCTTCTAGAGCACCTCAGGGACCAGTCCCTGAGGCACACACAGCCTCCCAGCCAGTGGCATAGACAACCACAGTACAGGTACAGGTACAACAGCTCATAGCCAAGAGAGACATGGCCAGAGCAGGGAGAGACGAGGCTCGAGGCTGGTGCGTGACAGCTGTAGCAGAGCGCGATGAGGCCCGAGCCCACATTGTGACTTTACTATCAGGGCAGGATTAGGCTCGGGCCTAGGCTAGCCCAGGAGATGACAGAGGTGCATGGCAGAGCCAGATATGAGAGACAACATCACACAGGGGGGGTAGATATTGAGCCTCCTACATCAGTCCCAGTCACAGGTGCACATGGTCATTGCACAGAGAGACCATGTGTATGCCCGTTCATAGGCTTTATTAGCACAGAGGGACCAGGCCCGTGCCGAGCTATAGATGATGACCATAGAGTGAGATCGAGAGGCCACTACCACTAGATAGGCCGAGGCAGACCTGGGCCGAGTTACAGGTGAGCGAGATACTACCCTTCAGGTAGTGCTCACCTCTGGAGATGCGGACCTGATACGTGATGCCACCAGGCTTGGTGGTGAGGCCCTCTTCTACAGGACTGCATATTACAGAGTGGTGCTGCCAGAGTAGCGAGTGACACTACCACAGCTATCAGGGTCGAGTGCATCAGGCTCTCGATCACGGAGGTCTGGTCATTCCACCAGATCTGTTAGACAACCTCTACCAGAGTAGCCGGTGAGACCAGCGCCATCCCAGCCTCCAGAGTTCCGGCATCTAGAGGACAAATCTGGGAGCCCTCGGTGAGGGCGAGAGCTATGGTTGATAGCCACATTTTTATTGTACAGATTCTTTTGTATGTATGCCTCTTATGAAGGCTGATTTTGATGTACAGTGATGTTATACATGTATTTTTTATGATGCCTCATGATGAAGGCTTGATTCTTTCAGATACATGCCCCTTTTTTATGGCATTGTGTATCGATGATGTATTGTATTGAGTACCTATCAGGACATTGTATGTATGTACACAGACATTTTTGATGTATCACCTTTGTACGCCTCAGTTGAAGGCATTTTTGATATAGAGCACAGATTTGTATCCATTTTTGATAGAGATGTATATTTGACACACATGTATATATATATATGAGGATTACTTTGTTTTGGCTCAGATACACATGGTTATGAGATGATGTATGTCTTTTGTTTTTGATACATGCATATAGATGGTTTTTGCTTTGTCTTTAAACTCATGGGGAACTAATTGACGATGGGACATGAATCGTATTTAGTATCTTGAGCAGGCATGTTGCCTGCATTGGATTCGATGCATGTTATTTTCTTGATTCAGCACTTATGGATGTTGTTATGATGTTATCAGATTCCACATTTTGCATGTACGTTATCCTGATGTTTGATGTATATACATGTGCTTGTTTAGAATGTTAGATGATAGATCCATAGATGATATCAAATGTATTACTCATGTGATGTTTTGTTGATGCCTAATAGATGGGATGATATGATGATATTGGTGCGGGGGGGATAGATTTTTTATTATGCGCAACCCCTCTTGCCCCCATTGATGATACGATATGTGATGATTAGCTTAGCATACATGCATGATGTAAAACTTAGCATTTTTTTATATATGATGTATAGATGATGTTAGATGTGATGATAATGATGGTAATGTGATGTGAATGATAACAAAACAAAGCACATGCAAGAAACAAAACCAAATGCTAACAAAGAACACCAGGAATTAATGCAATATACCATGATTCACCATGTTTTATTAACAAGTAACAAACACAACCAAATGCTTAAGAAAGAACATAATGAATTAACGCATTACATCATGATCTCCTAAGATTTACCAGCATGCAAAAACTTACCGCAATATGCACAAGCAAGAATAAATCTAATATAAGCAAGAAAAGATGAATACTAACAAAGTACGCCCAAGAAACAAACAACTCCAAAAGAAAGAATGCAAAACACTATACAAGCAACAAGCAAAGCAAGGAAACAAGACAATGCAAGTAAATATTTTTGTAAGATATGTTTTATGCATCAAATTTCTATTGTTTAGGGTTTTGCGAAACAATTTTCTATATTCTTTGTTTGCAAATTGTTTTTGTGTGAAACAATTTCTATTGTTTTTTGTGTTTTGTGAAGCAATGTTCTATTGTTTTTGTGTTTTGTGAAACAATTTTCTATTGCTTTTTTTTTCTATTGTTTAGGTTTTTTTGAAACAATTTTCTATTGTTTTTGTGTTTTCTAACGGTTTTCCAAAGCTATGTGTAGGTAACCAAGAAAGTGTGGATGCCCCCAGTGTTAGATGGGGAATATACAAGGGCAGAAGCCACGCATTTATGAACAAGAAGGTGGAGTCATTGAGTTCCCCCCAGCGTAAGATGGGAAATAACGAAAGACCATGCCCCTCACAAATGAATAGAAGAAGGAAAATCTGGATCAAGGCTGGACAGGTTGGTGTGCACAAGGAATCTCAAAGGTAGAATCAGGTCTAGGCCAAAGACAACTACCCTCCTAATACAGAATTCTTGTGAACAACGAATCCTCCCGAGGGTTCCAGAAACCGGTTTTCACCCAAGGACTTGTCCCAAGTGCCATAATTACGTGGTTTTCACTAGTGGATGACCTGTTTTCTCTTTTTTTTCTCTTTTTCTTGATTTTTTTGTATTTTTGATTTTTGCAACCTCCTTATGCCATGTTCAAGCATAGAACCATTTAAGATGCATGGCGTTCATGGGCTCTCAGAGCTCATCACCATTGGGGTGAGCTAGTTTGTATGCCCCTATGTCATACTTGGCAACTATGACATAGGGTCCTAACCAATGTGGTTCGAACTTCCCTTTCTTTTCTCGCTCTGCTCTAGTGTTGAACTGGTTCTCCTTCATGACTAAATCACCAACCTCAAACTGATGAGGGATGATTATCTTGTTGTAGTTTCTGGAGACTCTATGTTGATATACTTTCAGGTGATTAAGAGTGCGAATGCGCCTCTCATCCAGGAGCTCTAACTCAACCAGTCTTGCCACTCGATAATCTTCATCCTTATCCAGATAGTCCCGAAGAGAAATTCTTAGGGATGGAAGTTTGATCTCTAAAGGGATGATAGATTCTGTCCCAAACACTAGGGAATATGGTGTCACACCCGTAGGAGTGTGAATGGATGTTCGGTAAGCCCAAAGGGCTGGATGGATTTGTAGGTGCTAGTTTCAACCTGTTTTGCTAACCATCTTCTCCATTATCCTTACCAAAGTCTTGTTTGTTGCCTCAGCTTGTCCATTACCCTAAGGGTAGTATGGCGTGGACCACTTTAACCTGATTTGGAATCTTTGGCAAAGACCTTTCATAGTTTTGTTCTTAAATGACTTCCCATTATCTGTAACAATGGCTGTAGGAATACCATATTGGCAAATAATGTGATTCATGATGAATTTAGAAATTTGTGCTCCTATGACATAGGTTAAAGGGACAGCCTCCACCCATTTTGTAAAATATTTTGTGGTTGTGATGATATGTGTATGACCATCAGATGAGGTAGGAGTAAGTTTTCCTATTAGATCAAGTCCCCACTTGGAGAATGGCCACGGGGTAGTGATAGGTTGCAATGGTTGCGACGGAGCATGGATGAAATTTCCATACTTTTGGCAAAGCACACATTTTCTAACATAATTGCAACAATCAGTTTCCATGGTAGGCCAATAGTAACCTACTCTCAATAGTTTCTTAGCCAAGACCATTCCATTTGTATGTGCTCCACATACCCCTTTGTGCACTTCTTTGATTGCCTGGATTGACTCCATCACATCCAGACAACGTAATAGATTCCCATCATAGCCACGATGATAAAGTGTACCTCCTAAAAGGGTGTAACGGGCTATCTGGTGAATCAAGATTTTCTTTTTAGAATGGGAGATATCGGGGGGAATATGTTGTCCTTAAGATAGGTGAAAATGGGTTCGTACCACGGGGAATGGGGACCAACAACCTCACAAGCCAGGCAAGATTCTGGCATGTCATACGCAGGTTGGCGTAGATTTTCTATGAAGAATGGCATATCATTATTCCCCGGCGGAATATGAAGCATAGACCCCACCATTGCCATGGCATCCACTAATCTGTTCTGTGGTCTTGGGATTTGTCTCAAAGGTGATGCACACAAAATACTCCTTTAGAGTTTCCACTAACTTTTTGTAAGGTATGAGCTTGTCATCCTTAACCTTATATTCATCATTAACCTGTTTAATGATTAACTGTGAATCACCTACAACCTTAACATGATGAACATTCCACTTGATGGCTAACTTCATCCCTGCAATGAGTGCCTCATATTCTGCAATGTTGTTCGTGCAAGGGAAGCCCAGGTGAAAAGCCTGTGGTATAGGATCACCCGAAGGAGTAATAAGGACCACTCCTGCACCTGAACCATGAAACGTAAATGATCCATCAAAATGTATCTGCCACACGGTAGATTCTTCAATGTAGAGCAAGGAGGCATCTGGAAGATCCAGACTCAAAGGTTCCGTGCTTTGCAAGGGTGCTTCCGCTAGCTGGTCTGCAAGTACTTGTCCTTTAACTAATTTTTGATGGATAAATTCTATGTCAAACTCACTGAGTAGAATGATCCAATTAGCCATTCTTCCTGTGAGGGTGGGTTTGGACAACAAATACTTGAGTGGGTTGACCTTGGATATGAGCTTGGTCTTAGTATTCAGCAGGTAATGGTGAAGTTTTTGAAAGGTAAAAACAATGGCCAAGCAAGCCTTTTCAATCTGAGGATAATTGCATTCATAGGTGATGAGGGTGTGACTCAGATAGTACACCACTTTCTCCTTATGGCTAAGGTTGTATTGGGTGAGCAGCACACCAATAGCAAATTGTGTAGCAGAAATATAGAGCAAAAGTGGTTCTCCTGGAGTGGGAGGCATGAGGACAAGTGGATTAGCTAGGTACTATTTAAGCAAAGCAAAGGCTTGTTGTTTCTCAGGTCCCCAGAGGAAAGTGACATCCTTTTTAAGAAAATGGGTGAATGAGTGACATTTATCTACAAGCTGGGAGATGAAGTGGTGAATGGCTTGAATTTTCCCTTGCAAGCTATGCAGTTGCTTGATATTCTCAGGTGGAGGCATTTCAGTGATAGCAGACACTTTAGCAGGGTCTACCTCAATACCTCATCTTGACACAATGAATCCCAATAGTTTCCTGGATATCACACCAAAGACACACTTCTTTGGATTCAACCTGACTTTGTATTCACGCAGGCGTTCAAAGATACGCCGCAAAATGGCTAGATGATCCTCTCTTGTTTTGGACTTTCCCAGGATGTCATCTACGTAGTCTTCCATGATGTCATGAATCATATCATGAAAAATCACTGTCATGGCCCGTTGATAAGTTGCTCCTGCATTCTTAAGGCCAAATGGCATCACCTGATAGCAGAAGGTGCCCCAAGGAGTTGTAAAAGTTGTTTTGTGTTGGTCCTCCTTGGTGATCTTAATTTGATTATAACCCGAAAATCCATCCATGAGTGATAGCATTTCATACCCTATTGTTGAGTCAACAATCATATCAATGTTGGGCAATGGAAAATCATCTTTAGGGAAAGCTTTATTGATGTCCCTAAAATCCATGCAGATTCAGATACCGATAGGTTTCTTCTGGACAGGAACAATGTTCGATATCCATTCAGAATAATCAATTGGTCTGATGAATCCTGCTGCAAGCAATCTTTCCAACTCTTCCTTAACCAACAAGGCCACTCTTGGGTGCATCTTTCAGAGCTTCTGTTTGATAGGCTTAGTGTCTGCATGCACAACCAGGTTGTGCATGACCAAAGTTGGATCTAAGCTGGGCATGTCTTTGTAAGACCATGTGAACACATCAATAAACTCTCGCAACAACATAGTGAACATCTTTTTCTCTCTAGCCGAGAGTGATGCTCCCAATTTTACTATCTTGGGATCTTCTTCGGTACCAATATTGACATCAATGGTTTCTTTGACTAACAATTTTGATAAATCCTCCATACGTGTAGGATCAGGAGGAAGGTTGAGATCTTCATCCAAGGATGTCTCCACAAGATTTTCATCCTTGGCATGGTCACTTTGTTTGTCCTTTGATTTTCTTATTTGTTTGTCAGCCAGTGCCTCAAAGAGGTTTTCACTGTGTGACTTGGACTTTGATTTTTGCCAAGGCTTTTCTTTAGAACTTTTTCCCTCGCTTTTCTTTAAATTTTGTTGACCATGAAGTTCAGCCTCCTCGCCGAAGTAGGTGCAGGTGTCTAAGTTGATAAAGAAACCTTTCTTGTGATCTCCAATGGGGATTGTATCCCTTATGCCCATGAACTCTACAATAGCCTCATCATTCTTGAATAAATCTAGTGGCACATGATGTTGTTGGTCCCATTCAACAAGGGAAGGGTATACAAGGTCAAGGGTTGGTTCTGTGGGGGTTAAGGTTAGGACAACGTTGTTCATGAAAAGGTTCGTGGAGGCCAGATCCTCATATTGGCTACAATGGGAATCTGTATCGTTGTCTAGATAGTCGGAACTATCCTCACGCTCAGAACAAGTCACATCTTGATTGTTGGGGTGTGCTCCATAAGGGTGAATCCCAATGTCATATCTTTCTATTTTGAAATGTGGAAGAGGGACCGGTTCTCTTTGTCCTTGTTCATTCCTCCCACATCCTAGGCCTTTGTAGCCCATGGAGTACATCATTCTGCTATATTTTTCATATTTCGGGGTTCGATAACAGGATGGCTGAGTGTCCTCAGGGACCCAAGTAGTAGGTGGATCAAGCAATTTCTCCTCAGCTAACAAGCCTCCAGGTAGGAATGACCCAATAGTGTGTTCCTCTCTAGGTCTCCTGAAGCAGTAGTTGGGTCGACCTCTAGTTTTGGGTGACAAAGAGAGGTCTGACACCAAGAGTGCTTGTTGTACATTATACTCCCCGCAGCCATATTCCAGGATTTTCATCTCCCATGAATCAAATGGAGATGTTGAAGTAGATGCCCCATGAGCACAAGAACTAAGAGAATCTGAATCTACTCAGGATTCCATGGCCTCAGACTGAAGAGGGACAGCTATATCTACGGAGGGACATGTGTATGTACCCTTTCGTGTAATGCTATTGAGAGTTCTATAATGAGCAAAGGGCTCTAAATCTCTTGGTATTGTAACCGTGTGTCCCTCATGCTTCAACTTGATGCATTGATGAAACGTTGATGGCACGGCCTGCATGGCATGAATCCATGGTTGGCCTAGAAGCATGTTATATGGAAGTTCCAAGTCTAGGACGTGAAACTTTGTCTGATGACAAGTGGGACCCACCTCCATGGGTAGCATGATGGTCCCTGCTGATTCCCTTTCCGCGTTGTCGTATGTGGTGATAGTGATAATATGGGACTCAAGATCTTCCTCTGTATGTCCCAATTGTTTGACCAACTTAAGCGTGTAGATGTTCAACCCAGAACCGTTATCCACAAGCACCTGTTTGATTTTCCTGTGCGTGACAACTACCTCAATGTATAAGGGAAGATTATGTGTAGGATTCTCGGTAGGGATCTCCCTATGGTTGAAAGTGAGATGCTCACTTGGTGCAATGTTTTCCACTGTGGCTTGAAGGTGTGCAGGATTGACTTCTAAAGGCACTACCGACCCCTGAAGAGTTTGGTACAAAATGTCCTTATGCACATTGGATATCTTGAGAAGATCTAAGATCAAAATCTTAGCAGATGTCTTCTCGAGTTGTTCTAAAAGGTTATATTTACCAGTTTTCGGGGTCAACAGAGAGGGTTCCGGAATCACGAGGTGGGCATGCCTTGTTACCGCAGCGCAGTCCTTTCCCTTAATCTAGATAGTATTGACACGGTCAACAGGAGAGCGAATACATCTGATAAGTGAATTGTAATGATTGTTATCTATTTTGGTATACAAGTAATTTATGGCTTTATAGGTTTGGGATGACTCTCCCCGATTTGGTTTTTTCTTTTATGACTTATCATGCTTGGGGAATGGTTCTTTATAAATCCCCATTTTCTCATTAGGTGTTTGTTTTTCCAGGGTTATCCACCTCTATCTCCCCATTGTCAATGAGGTCCTAAATATAGTGGCGAAGCCACAGACATTTTTCTGTCTTATGACCTTTAACGTGATGCATTTCACAATATTCATGCTCCTTATACCATGAAGGTTTAGGAGCGTTGTCATCAAATGGTTGCGTTGGTAGGATAGGTCATCATGTGGGCCGCATCCAACTATTTTAGTATGACTGACAATGGTTCATTGAGAGAGGTGAATGTTCTTCACTTTGGTGGTGGTTGAATTGGGCCCTTGGTCAGTTTAAAAGGTTGACCAGTTTGGACCGTTTGAACACGTTTGGAATTAGTGATTCCATCTCCCACCACATTTTTGTTTTTGTTAAAGATCTTCGTCTTTTCCACGGGTTTGACACTTTGGTTGTCTTTAGATTGGGTTTTGAGGGTGCCTTTGGCAATGAGAGCCTTTTCTATCTGAATCCCTTTCTCGATAACCTCCTCAAAAGTATGGACACAATGCATTTGGAGGTGGAAAGCTATATCCAGGTTGAGATTGGGAACAAAAATACTGACCAATTGCTTTTCAGGGAAAGCACAAGGGAAGCGACTAGCTATCCCTCTCCACCATTGGAGGAAGCTAGTGAAAGTCTCATTTGGGTGTTGTTTGGCACCACATAAGTCCGCCATGGTGACATCACTCTCTATGTTATATGAGAAGTGAAACATGAATCTTTCTGCCAATTTTGCCAAGTGAAAATTGATCCTCGTGGTAAGCATGTAAACCATTCCAATGCTTGACCTCCGAGACTCTTGGGAAAAAGTCTAATGAGGTAGTTGTCACTATAAGACACCTCTTGACATGCCATGTAAAAATATTTAACATGATCCCTTGGGTCTCCTTTTCCTTTGTCTTTGTCGAACTTTGGCATATCAAATTTCTTTGGAAAGGGTTGAAGGGTCATTGTCTTGTCAAAAGGATAGGGGCATAATTCTTCATATTGATATTTCCTAATGCTCCCTATAGCACTCTCTTGTAATCTCACAAGCGTCACTTTCATAGACTACACTTCTTGTGCAAGAAATTGTTCTTTAGTGGGAGAAGCAGGGATGTAAACACGATGATACCCTGTGTCTTCTTCTCCTTGGTTTTCTCGATGGAGTTCATTGATCTTAACCTTCGGCCTCAACTTTTGAACATTCTTGTTTACGTCTTTCTGTACATGGGAAGTAAGCAAAGCTAGTTGTCGGCTTAGGTTACTGATTTGTTATTGGATTTGTGGCTTCTTCTTCTAAAGGTTCCTCCTCCTCATATTGTGGAGGTTCTTCTCCTGTCTCATGTTCTATCTTGTTTCTTCATGGCACTTTGATAAAGGGTATTCTATGCCCTACCACTTTATCATTTTCTACGTAAGAAGTGGAAGCATTTCCGTGTGTTAAAATATCTTCCATATTGATAAGGGGAAGTTCTTTCTCAATAGCATCATTTACAGGTAGTATTGTTTCATTCTCGGTGGGTAATTTGGCCCCTAATTCAACGACCCGTGCCAACACTCTATCTTTGTTTCTGAGAAGAAACTCGTCTAGTAGAGTGGGGTCAAAATCAAAGTCTGCGTGTGGTGATTCTAATTCATTTCCACTATGATCGACCATCTCTTTTGTTTCCTTTTCTACAGAAAACTGTGGTCCTAGGTCATGTCCAATGAAGGGGTTTGACCCTTGTCTGTTAGAGGTTTCCCAAGCTTGCGCTTGTTGTTCCTCATATGTCTATTTCTTTAACCCTAGACATGTTTTAGGAGCCATGTTTTCATGATAGTTTCACTAGGGTAAGTTGTAAATGTGTTCAAAGCTTAGTGATCACCCCTAAGTGAAATGCAAGATGTATTTGTTAAGAGTATGAATAAGTCAACAATGTGAGAATACCAATGTGATAGAGTGATAAATCACCCGTGATACAAGTGTTTGGTATCAAAACCTGATCAAATGAAGTACCTCCTAGACTATGTTTCAAAGAGTATTTTGCATCGCAAGATGATTAACAAGATGTCTTTACTTATGCCATGTTCAAGGGAATGAACAAAACATAAGTAAATACAAGAAGTCAATGCAACCTCCCAACCAAGATATACGATGAGCGAGCTCAAACTCGATTAAGACCTATATCTCAAAAAGTGCCAATTACAATTTGCAAATGACACAACAATATCACCAAGATATGTTAACCCACTTTGCGAGAAAGTGAAGTATTGATATCAAGGTGTTATTGATATAACACACACAAATGGTAACACCTAGCACTCTTTGAAATCGAGGTAATAATAGAACCGAACTAAAAATCTCAAAGTATAGCTAGGAATAGTTAAAAATGTGTGCAGCGTAACCTTACAATATAGGTATTTATGTCGAGTTTACAAGAAACAAGACGTAAATATCAAAATTGTAGTGATACGATACAAACAAGCTAACTCTTCTAAGGAATTCCACGGTGATGAACCACACCTAACTACAATGACAATCTTGACATGGGTATCAAGATCACAATGGCTACCAATGACGTCAAATATGCCTCTGCACACTTTAGACATTTAACTTACCCAACCGCAAACATGGATGGGCGTAAACAGACATAAAAGTGAGAGAAACAATCTATTGGTAACACAAAGGTATTCACCCTTCTTTTGATCAACAAAGTGTCAAACGAATGTGAAGGAAACAAATCAAAAAAGGATGAAAAATGCTGGCCTCACTTCGGCAGAGTTTTTCCTCACCCTAAGGCAAGTAAAAACTAGGTGAAAGTAATGCGTCACATGTTTCATCAATGAAAATATGGTTCACAACTCAACACTATTTTAGAATGGTCAAAGTGGGCTCTTGGCCAAAGCATATCCTCCTAGGTGGTTCTCTCATCCTAGGTGCTACAAATATTATCCACGAGTGGGATGATTTTCCCAAAAATTTGCAATGACTAGTTTGGGAGTATCTCGACTTTTCCCCCTTCAAGCACAGTGGGAAATAAATGCATCTAAATGTGTACTTAAAAGGGTCGCATAGGGACAACTTGTAACTCTATCTCACAAAGGAATTACTAGTCAGATAGGTAGTGTGGAGCACTTCCTGTTTTGTCCACAAGGTTCCCTCTTACGTGGACTACTTTGGGGTTCCTGGAACCACCCCCATTATTGTAGCTTAAGGCATTATGCCAAAGGGGTTATGTTCCAGTTGAGCGGAGAGGGACGTACCCTTTTCTGAAACCTGTAATATAGTGTTTTGAATATGTTGTTCTTTTTATCTTTTTTAATTAGATGTGGTTTGCTCGAACACCATTTGGCAACCTGTATAACAACCGTATTAGTAGTTTTCTAACTTTTGTTTCGATTTATCTGTTCTTTGACAAGCATTGTTGGTCCTGTATGACGATGTTTAGTAGTTTTCCATCAAAAGAGAAGGCATCATTTTTTTTTTCTCCAAATCATCCAAGGACGCAAGAGAAGAGCATAGGTGATGTCTTCACAAATCCAAAAAGATAACCAAATGGAACAACACTTTAATTCAACTATGCCAAATTAACCAATTCTAAATCAAATACTCTTAGCAATCTCAAAGCATCAAAAGGACTTAAGAATCATTTCTGATTCCCAAGATAGCCCCAAGGGACGTGAGTGAAGAGCATATGTGATCCATAATCCCATAAGTAAAATAATGCAAAATATCACCTAATCAAATACAAACATCTAAAAACAGCCTACCAAGAAAAATATATGATTAGATAAACTTGCAAGAATGTTAGCACATCAACACTTTAATTCCAAAAAATGCAAAAGGATGCTTGCACCCCTTTTTCAGTGCATGTGCACAAGTTAGGGTGTATGCGCCACCAAAGGTTGTTTTCAGCACACAGTGTACCTGCACCACCCGAGAGATGTGTGTGCCACGAAAACAGTGCCTATGCCCCTAAAACAGCACCTGCGTCACTCTGTGGAATTTTTATATCTATTTAAACACCTATGCCATCTGAGAGGTGTGTGCACCACGAAAACAGCATATGTGCTACTTTGAGAAAAACAAACAGACTAACCACATTACCAGAAAAATATACCTATGCCACTAAAACCATATGTGCACCCTAGTTAGGGCATGTGTGCTGATCTGATAGGTTTCTATATGCAGTGAAGGTATACTACGAAATGACGTGTGCACCTAGGTTAGTGCACCTGCGCACTGGTTAGGGCGTATGCGCCAGGGGTCGATAGATAGAATGACAGGTTTTAACAGTGCACCTACGCCACCAGAGAGACATGTGTGCCCCAAAAATTGTGCCTGTGCCACAACAATCGCACCTGCGCTCCTAAAATTGTGCTTGTGCTAGACCTGCAAAAAAAATACGGCAGCAAACACAAGAAAACTCACAATATCTTAAATTTTTGACAAGTTAGCTTTAAAATGGAAATAACCCATTACAATTAAGGCTATGAACATGAAGTTACACATATCAAATGAGTGAAAATTCCAAGAAAATGGACATTAATTACTACATGTGCATATCAAAAGTTAGCCAAAACAATAAAACTTAAACTAAAATGCCATGGGACTAAGTGTCCCACCGAGCGTGCCAAATGTGTACACTTATTCTTTTCCTAGGTTAGATTGAAAGCAAGAAACTGCCACCTAAAATAGTTCCCTAACCTAGCTAGAAACAAGAAGAAAGTACCATCAAGATGAAGAAATGAAAAAGGCCTACCTTAGCATCATAACTTTGAAATAATGAAATCAAGCACAATGCAAATCAAGAACTCTATTCTTCTAATTGCCTAATTAAATTAAGTGGACCTATGTAGTCCAATGGAAATCAACAATATTTCTTGCTTTGATCCTTCATGGATGCTTGGGTGTGAGGCCTAGCTCTTCAAGATGGATGATGGAGGGGCTTGAGAATGGAAAAAGGATTTTATTGCAAGACTGTGTGCTTTCCTTTGCTTTCTCAAGGGAATTAGGTGTAAGTATAAAGGTAGGAGGAGGGCTCTTTATATAGCCCAAAGGATAGAGGATTCAACACATCCTCATGAATGTGGGATAAATGGAGATGTAGAGTTAATTATGGATAAGGGGGGGTTTAGATGAGGTTGAGTTAGCTTTAGGAGGGTTTAGTTGTCCTCAAGTGGCTCATGTGGATAAAGGGGGTGTATTAATTAATCAAGGTGATTAATTAAATACATGTGCAAGATTTTATAAGCTTTTAGATGGATATTAGTGTGATTTAGACCATTAGGAAGGGATTAAACCAACTAAATAGAGATTTATTGATTTAACGAGAAGGGAGTCTAATTAATTAATAATAATTAATTAGACTAGATAGAAGTTGTTAATTAACGAAGAGTCATTAATTAGGGTATGTGTTGGATAGGCGACTTAATTAATTAGCTTAATGTAATCAATTAATGAAAATGGAAGAAAAGATGAGCACTATTGACGATATGTCGTCAATTTGGGGGAAAGGAGATAATTAGCGCAATTTAAGTATTTAAATTGCTTAGGCGTAATTATAGGTGTCTACACTCCTCTCCCTAGAAATCAATCTTTTAACTTTGATTTTCCTGACGAATCCATTATCACTCTTTCCTTGGATGACGTTGTTTACCAAATGACCTTATTCTTTGATGGATCCAAATGGAAACATGGGGGAGGTGTGGGGGTCATCCTCATTCCTCTTAACAGCGAGCCTATGCCTTTATCCTTCAAACTTGACTTTGACTGCACTAATAACATGTTTGAGTATGAAGAACTTGTGTTAGGTCTTCAAACTGCCATTTCCCTAGATGTTAAATCCATTAATATCTATGGTGACTCTCAACTGGTTATGAACCAATTCAATGATTTGTACCAATGTCGTAACGAGGAGCCTAAAAATTATAAACATCATGTCAACATACTTTTGACCACGTTTGATCACTTCCTCATTCAAACTACTCTACGATCCACTAAGAAATTCATGGATACCATGGTTTGTCTTGCTTCTCAAATACCTTCCTCACCTTTGGACTCCAAAATCTTTGTCACAGTACAATGGCTGCAGTCACCCTCTAATATTATATGTGGCGTAAATTTTGTGGGAAGAAAAGAAACTGACCCACGCAACATTTGGTATAAGCAGTTCGTTGACTACCTCTCCCTTTCAATTTTACCTCCATATCTCACTTACAATGGATGACGAGCCTTCCTAAAAAGTGTCTCTCATTACGTCATCATGGGGGGTCTTCTCTACAAATGTGGCTTTGACAGTATCCTCTTATGGTGCCTCACCAGTTATGAAATCCCATACACCATCAAGGAAATTCACGATGGGATTTGTGGTGGAAATTTTAGTGGCCTCGCAGTCACAAAATGTATCCTTCACCTCAATTATCATTGGCCAACCCTTAACCAAGACTATTGTGATTATGTCAAATGTTGTGTGAATTTTCAGTAGCATGCTAACCTTCACCACACCCCTAGTCATGCCTTACAAGTTGCCAGATACTTTTGGCCCTTCTCTTAATGGGATTTGGATCTCGTTGGAGAAATTAACCCTCATTCCTCTCAATGTCATCGTTGGATCATAAAAACAACTAAATATTACACTAAATGGTTGGAAGCCGTCCCTCTCATTTCTACCAAAGACAAGAAAATAACTGAATTTATCAACCACCATGTCATTTTCCATTTTGGTGTTCCTCATTGCCCCATCACCAACAACAGTAAACAATTCAAAAACAAAACCCTACGCAAACTGTGTGACAAATTTGGCATTCAAATCAGTTTCTCTTGTCCATATTACCCATAGGAAAATGGTCAAGTTGAATCTTCTAATAAGACTCTCAACAAAATTCTTATGAAATTTGTCGACAAAACTGGTAAGGATTGACGCATGCACATTCCTTTCACCTTATGGGCTTATCGTACCAGTATTCAAACCTCTACTGATGCCAAAACTTTCTCTTTGGTCTATGGTATAGAAGCCTTCCTACCTCTCAAATTCAAAATTCTATCTCTCTGTATATCACTTAAAGATATTCTCTCTAATGATGATTTTCACTAAGAACGTTTGGCACAACTTGAGCTATTGGATGAACATTGAATTTAAACACTCTCAACCACCTCCAAATCTACCAAAAGTGCATCAAGTGTGCCTATGACAAACGTGTTCATGAGTGAACTTTCAAGATTTATGATCTTGTCCTAAAGGAAAATCAACATGTGACCAAAATGGAGAAAATAAAATGGGGAAATTTTGTTCCTAATTGTCTTAGACCCTTTATTGTCACCCATATATATGGATCAAGAGCTTATCGTTTATCTTCTCTTGAGGGTAAACCTGAAGCTTAGCCCCTTAATGCCTTACATCTTCAACCCTTCTACTATTGAATAAAGTACTGCATCACTTTATGTCACATATATGCTCGTCCCTTGAGCAAACCTCTCCTTCCACCTACCTCTTTTTTAGGACCAACGACTTCAATGGAATTGTATGATTATCCTTCACTATTGAACTTTGTTTTTAATATGAGTACCACGACTCTACTCATGGCATGATTCTCATGCATACTTTTCATCCCTTTAAGATGGAATCACATGGTTTTTCATCATTTAAAACCCCCCTCTTTTATATCTAATCTTTTCATGTTATGGTTCTTCCTTCATAAAATAAGCCTTACTCCTTTACTCTTGTCCATAACTTAAAGTACAAAAATAAAAGCAAAAAAAATATGGAATAACAAAAACTCTCCTCCTTGAGTCAAACTTCTCACAAGTAGATGATTCCCTCAAATTAACATCTATCTCTCTCTAGCTTCTATAAGTAGATTTCTCCCTCAAAGGATAGCTATAAAAATCCAACCACCTACTATACTTAGTCTATCCAAAAAGAAGACTAATGTATAATTTTCAAAAGGAAAAATTATCTTGGAGCTTCCCGCATCGATCATCTTCATGAATACCTCAAGGAGACACTACTATTTATCCCAATATATAGAGTTTCTGCATCGATCATTCTATACATGCTGAAAATCAAAAACAAAATTTAAAAAAATGGAGAAAAATACAAACTTTTGGTCATGGACTTGTTTATTCTGATTTTGGGGTATCTTGAAGAATGGGCATTTTTTCCCACAACAAGGTTATGCTTAATGAACTATTCCACCTTACCTTTTTTTTATTCTCTTCTAAATCGACTCAAGGAATGTGGCATGTATTCTACACATTATGATCATGCAACTTCTTTCACCTCTAGACCCATCACTTGTGCAGTGTATCACTAGGTGTATCTAGTGATTTATGTTCAATAAGTCTAAGGTTATGACAATTATGGTCCTTTTCAAATACATGCATGCCACTTGTTTTGGTTTCTTATCTGTTTACTTTTTGTTTCTTCAACAAGACAAGATGATCAAAATTGAATCAACCATAACACCTTCATCTATGCCTACGTCTAATTCATCTTTCCTATTACCTATTCAATATTCGACCTTGCCTATTTTCAAACATGCCTTACCCAACCAACTTACCTATCTAACCTACCTACTCAAATTACCTAACCTAATCTCATTCTTCCCTAGTTTATGGGAGAACTACATTAGCTTGAGCCCCCCTTTTGCAAGGGATATGTAGGCAACACTCCGAGGGTATGGGGCCCTCAGAGGTTATCTCGGCCACTCTTTCCCCCCACCATTTTTCCCCATAAATGAACATAGTTAGTTAGTTTCCATAGAAACAATAACTTGAGAATTAACACAAAACAAACCATACATCACCCATACACATCATCATTTACTTTCCATAATACCAATAAGGTGGAAATGAAATCAAAACAAACACAACAAAACCATGCCTACATATAATTTCCATAACATCAATAAATTGGAAATCCAAATCAAACTCAACCATGCCTACATAGCTAGTTTCCATAAAAACAATACCTTGGAAATCAAAACAACATCATCTCATATCACAACAACAACATCAACCAAACCATGCCTTATCATCTAGTTTCCATAAGATCAATACGTTGGAAATTAAACCATTCAATCAACTCGTACATTACACCCATGCTTAAATCATCGAGTTTGCAGGACATCAATATAATGGAAATGAAATGAAAACATACAACCATAACCAAACCATGCCTACATATAGTTTCCATGATATCAATATAATGGAAATAAAATTAATCATTTACAATATACATCACCCAAACCATGCCTACACATCTAGTTTCCATGATAACAATATAATGGAAATAAAACCAAATACAAAATAGATGTCAATGTCATCATCTATATACGAGAAATTTTATATGTCAATATAATGTACATACATATATAAATAAAGTCTCTCCAAAACTCTCATGTACATCTCACCTCTTTGGCACACAGGACGATATGTGTGTGTGTGTGTGTGTGTGTGTGTGTGTGTCAAAAATAAAAATTAAACAACATCTCCATGATCTCCTCATCCCTAAGAGGTCCTGGCACCTCTACCACTCTCTCTTGTCCCCTCACTTGGCCTTTATCTCCGTGAACTAGTCACCTCTCGTTGACCCTACCCATGAGACTGATGGCTCCCTGAACCATTGGTACTACGTGTTCGTGAACTAGACCTCTCACTGGCAGCATGGTAGGCTTTGTATGTGGCATAGCTAATAACAGGGATACCAATCTCTGTCAACTAATCCTCGTAGTATCTAGCCTCCACCACAACCTCTCAGTATATGTCCATAGATATCACTTGCAGAGGTGTCATCGCTCTAACACATATTTGTGGACCTTGTCCTAGTAATAGTGGTCCCTTTCCCTGTCCCTATACTAGTACATGTGACCATGGACCCTGTCCTAGTGCCTACACCTATCTTGATGGACCATGTCCTTGTCCATCATTTATTTATGCCTATACATGTGCTTATTCCTATGTTTGTTCCTATACTTGTGTTTGTTCCTGTGTTTGTGTTGTTACTAGTTGTCCCTATAAGGTAGCCACATGTGCCTGAGATCTTGCTAGATGCCCCTGTAATGTTGTGACCTGGTCCTGTAACGTAGCCACCACTCCTTGTAATTTATTCCTCTCAACAGTAACAATAGCCAAATCAAGCTATCCTGGCCTCGGAGGTGCTACCTGTAGTTGGGCTATCCACCACCACCTATATCCATATGTATAGCTTGCATCATCTATCCTCCTATCTACCACATGTTCCTCTACCCTTGTTGGATCTAGCAGATATGGTGGAGATAATGGTCTCTCCAAATCATCCTTGCGGTACTGTGGAAAGGGTGGGGGCACATCCTACCACATCCCGAACTGGCATATGACCCATTCGACTGGTATCATCTCATGCTCTCTGGGTCTATGTCCCTGTATCCATCACACCATCTATATACATGTTAACTCCTCCTCCATACCTCCATATGCAGGATAACCAAGATATGGCCTCCATAAGATCTCAACCGATGATAGGTCATCTAGTAAACATCTATGATATGTCACATCTCATGACGTCGCATCCACCCTCGCATGTGCCCCTATCTGAATCCACCTCCTGTACTGTGCTCTATAAATACCCCTGTACCAATCCTACCATGTTAGGCTTAGTAGATGCACACATACTATATGTTCATAAGCCCAACAGTGTAGAAGATAGGTGCAGCACAAACCAAACTATTAAATCCTCCTATATGCCCACAGCTCCCTGTATAATTATACTAGGAAATTTGGTGCCCATGTAAAGAAAACCCTATCCTCAATCATATCCTCTAACACTCCCATCAGTCTCTATGGAAACCTACCACCCTATAATTCTGGGAGCACATAAAAATCAATCCCCACCATCATCATTACTGCTAATCTAGTCACATTTGGATGTGCAACATACTTCTCATCGTAGCTAATGCTTGCACTGTGGTAAGACAAATCTATCATAGCCTCTCCAAATAATGTAACCATGGGCTTGTACAAATCATCCAAAGCAATCTGATATAGTGGCTCCCCAATAATAGGTAGTCTTAGAATATGATAGATGTCCTCCAAGGTGATAGTCATCTCCCCAGTAGATTGGTGGAATGTGTTAGTCATCAGGTCCCATCTATCGATGAGGGTGCCATCATGTTATGATCTCAAACTATCCACCTATACCACATAATCCCATCTAGCTCGACATCCCTCATGTGATCGCATGCATCCTCTATAACGCTAGGTCTCATCTACACTAATAGGGGTAACATTCTATCTCTCATTTTTAGTTGATGGCATGCCTACATCATCAACATTCACACCAATTAATCATTTACCCTTGCCTACCCAGATCTACATTCTACCTTGCCTTATCATTTTTACCCTATGAACTATCTTCCTTAAACCATTTTCCTTGCCTTCTATATTCTTTCCTACCTATATGTTTCATTTATTTCCCCCTTCATCTATTGACCTATCTTACCTCATTCATCTTGTGCTCATCCTACATTGTTGACCTATACCTTTGATATGTCCCTACACCTTCTCATTTCTTCCTACCCACCCTTACCTGGCCTAAACCCACCTATTCCTACCTTGGACACCCCTACCCACCCTTCCCTTACCTTTCGGCCTCCACAATTTCCCCTTTTCTACAAATTTGGTCACTTTTCACAGTGACCAGCATCAGTCACCATGACCGATATCAGTCCCCTTTTTCACCTGTTAACATCGATCAGCCTACCGACGCTAATCAATAACCAACTGGCGTTGGTTACTGATTCAGACCTAGGGCCGAATCCCCACATCCCCAATTTCCAAAAAAATCATAAAACACCTAAACTACCCACCCTAATGCCCCCAAATTTCCTCTAGATGCATTTTCTACCCTAATTAAATTAGTTTCACCCTCCCCATACCCAATTTCACCTGATTTTAACCAAAATTGCAATCAAATTTCCAAAACCAAATTTTTAATTTGTTCTACCTTATTCTTAACCAAAAATAACAATGGAGCTCAAACCATATCTCTATTGGGTACCACCTCTTTAGTGGGATCTCTTGAATAGGAACCTGACCTCCCCCCAAGCCCTCTCCTACCTCTATCATGTCCAAATCCCCTCATAACCTCTCACCCAACCCAATATCTCGGTTAGATCTCATGGGCCCTCATACTCTACTTCTCTAACTCGAAACTCTCGCCAACAAACTCAATAGGGATGCTCTCTCATTTTCTTCACGGGTTTTTCTCTCCACCATTCATTTTTGCCACATCAAAATGCTCAAATAACCTTTTTCCATGCAGGTTTTTAATTTTAACATGTCGATTGGGTGACCGACGTCAGTTTGGACATGCCCTCGATGACCGGTGTTGGTCACCCTTACCGACATCAGTTCCTCTTCAACCGGTATCAGTCATCTTTCCTAAACTAATTATGCCTAATTTGCTAAAATAAATTGTTGCAGGATGCCATTTTCTTGGTGCCACGACCTTACCACAACCCTACAGGCTCACTTAATAGCCTTATTACCTAACCCCTAACTTAAGTGTACTTAAGGGAATTTTTTTCCTTCACCTCAACCTTCTAGACATGTCTATATATTTGAATGCCCCCACATATTACCCACACCGATATCACCATTGTTTATACACGTACCTTACATAATTTTTCATCACCTACCATGTTATCAAACCCATCACCAATTTTTCCTACTCCTCAATCAGTTCCTAGTTTGAGGGGGATCACCTCCACCTATAGCTAGGGAAACCTAACTTTTACCCATACCTGGGGTAACCACTTCCTATTTTTTCCATCGTCACTTATCAATACAAACTACGTGAAAAAAAGGGCAAATGTAGACACCCAAAATTAGATTACAACCCTCTAGGCCCCCTTTGACTAACATACCTTTTACCATGATCCCTCCACACATTATTATTAATTTAACTACCCATATTAAGTTAATAATTTCCTCACCCCTCCACCTCATCATGGACCCATTCCAAACCTATTTATTAACCTAGACTAAGTCGTTAATCCCCTTAACTAACTAAGACTCATTCTAACCCTAACATTCATTACCTATTATCCCTCCTACCAATTTCCCACTTTATTTAGTGCCAATCCAAACTTCTAGTCCATAAAAAATCTTGGCCAACGCCAAAAAGGTAGAGAAAAGGCTATTTTGGAAAAATAAGACCTTTTCTCCTGAACTGACGCTGGTTATTCCTCAGTCAACATTGGTCACCTAACCACCATCATTTTCTTTAAATAAGAAATTCCAACCCTTTTCTCAAGTTCTTGGATCTTGGATTTAGAGTTATGGCATTGGTATTCTCAAGCATCTAGATGACCTCACGATGAACTAGAGATCATTACAAGCATTCACAACCTCCACCAAAAATCAACATTGTGTTCCAGAGCATTAGATCATTCACAGGGAAGTCTAAATCCTTCTTTTGTTGTTGCATGGGATCATGACTTGTCTCTCCCTCAACCATATTTATTATTTCTACAACCAGCTTCCAGTGTGCCAATAAGTGATTTCTACCTTATAATTTCTTTCAGTATTTTTTCCGTTAATTATTTATTTACTTTTTTTCACCTTTTACCCTTATCGGATCTCTTCTGTATCATCTCCACCCAACTACTTTCCCATTTGACCCCTATACCCATCCCAAATGTTTATTTCTTCATCTCTAAGTCTTCAATAAAATCCTACCACCTTACCTAAGCCTCCCCAACTCTTTGTGCAATCACAGGGAGTTCAAAACAACCTCATTTTAATCTTTGCACCTAATTTCCCCTACCGGCATCAGTCATCCAACTGGCATCGTCAGTTATTACTAGGTATCAGCATCAGTCACCCAACCAATACTGATCTTTATGACTGATAATTTATCTCAAACCAATGAGCTCCTAATTTACCCAAAACCTTCCCAAACCTCACTCAATCTCACCCATACCTTCCTAAGCACCTCTACCACATTTTTCAGTCTTGAAAACACCCTACCTTCTCTTGATTTAGTTGTATATTCAATATTTAGCTTAAATCTATTCTATTGTTAGTATATGAGATACATAAATCATATTGTTACAATATGACCTTTCTTTTATTGTCATTTCTTTACTTTGAGTTATTTTTAAATAGTGGATTGATAACCTTTCTAATAAGTATCATACTTCTCAGATCTAGCATACACTAGGTAGTCCACTTTCATATGTTATTTAACTCTATTTGGTGGTACTGTTATTCTTCTACATGTAGTCCTTCCTAGCCAAAAAGAAAATCTTCATGATCATCCTAGTCTTCGCAACGGTGCACAACCATCTTCAACTTCACAAGAATTCCTCCTCACCTCACATTTACCTTACTTATTTTATACGCAACATTGTGGTGAAACACTAGGTACAGAATGTGCCTTAGATTTGAGAGGCCAAGGGGGCCTAGATACTACAGTTAGTGAAAGGAAATCCTCAAGATAAGGTTGGGGAAATGGATTGGATGGTGGAACACCTTTGAGAGTGACAACTTGTTTATTGTGAATGAATTTGAGACATAAGTGGGTCATGGAAAAGATATCCTTAGTGGCATGGAGCCAAAGAAGACCTAAGAGCATATCATATCCTTTGACTAAAGGTACCACAATGATTGGCATAAGCATGGCGAGAGGTCCAAATGTAAATGGAAGCTTGATGAAGCCATAATATTTTGGAATTAGATATGAAATTTTATATAGTTGATAGTTGATAGCAATAATGAGTGCAATAGAGCATGCACCAATAGGAATTGATGGATTGATCATAGTGTTATTTGCAGCATAAGATCTTATATGTAGTGTATTAAAATAGAATGGGGCATGATAATCATGATCATAGAAGGTGATGAGTGGTGGATATGCATCAGTATGAGAAACTAGAAAATCAAGAGCCCCCAATGAAGGAGGAGGCACAACATGATATGTATGATTGATTCAAGAATTAGCATCTTTTTTATCATGCTTGGGCTATGGATCGTTGAATATTTTGAGATTTTTTGTTTCCATTGACTGGCTTGGATGCTGAAAGATTAGGGAGATTGATTGCATCATTATAAATGGAATCTTGAATGAGATGCCTAAGTTTGAAACATTAGTTAGTTGAATTCCCAACACATTGATGATAGTTACATCTATAATTTTTGTTATAATTTTGGCTATTAGGGAAAGATGGATCAAGATTTAGTGGTGGTGGAAGCGTAATAAGATTGATCCCAAGAATTTTTGGCAATAGAAGGTGTGGAACACAGGTGATTTTGTAAATGTACCCTTTGGAGGTTGTCATTAAATATTTTTAGGAGTAGAAACATCGTTAACAGTAGATTTTTCTTGAGTGGGCTTAGAAGATGGCTTGAAGTTAGATTTTCATTGAAATTGATTATAAAATGAATCCTAATCATGATATTTGAGCTTTCACATAGATAAGATTTTTATTTCACGTAGCTTAAGAGTATGGAATAGCATATCAAATAATGGAGAGGTCTCAAAGATTACATTCTCTTGTATTGGAGACAAAAGGCTTAGGACAAAAATATCTTGTATTTCAAATTCCATGAGTACATTAAACATCTTAGAGAAGTTGTTATTATATTGTAACACATAATTTGCTAGATGCTCATTAGATCCTTATTTAATTTATGCAAGTTGAGCATATGATATCTTAGAACCAATATTGATTGAAAATGAGTGAGAAAAACATCGGATAAATGTGTAAATGATGTTACCAAATGGATAGGTAGATCATAGAACTAACTCATAGCATAATATTGGAGGCTTCTAGGAAAGATATTTTCTAGTAAAGTATGATCATCTACATAATCTAGACATATAACATGAAAAATTTGAAGATGCTCCTGAAGGTAACCATGGCCATTGAAGGTAGGAAGATTAGAGTTGAAAAAGTTTGGAGGAAGCGTATAAGTGGAAATAGCGGGTGCAAAAGGGTTATGAAGGAGTAAGGTGGAATCAAGAGATGGAGATGCACAAGAAGTATCTATTTGAAGTTGATGAATTTGGATTTGCAGATTCTGATATAAAAAATTTAAATCAGGAGTGTTTAATGAAGAACCAGGTTGTGCAATAGAATCATTAGGTTGAATGATTAGAGTGGTAGTAGTGAGAATGGAAGTAGGAATATGAAGGGGTTGTGTATTCAAAAAATTACGCACTTTAGACATTATTTAGTCCCTGTCTCATACTACTGTTCATATGGGTTTTAAGTGAAGAAAGTATTAATTAACCCATGTCTTTTGGCCATTTTACTTTGATTTATGTCATCATTGCCAACCTTCAACACATACTTGCCCAGTTTGTTTTTTTTCATTTGGCATCATTTTACCTTTAATTATGACGTCTAGCCCAATACTAGGGTGCCTTAAGTGCCCTGGTCCCATTTGTGTTGGGAATACTTGACTTCGGTATAGTGTTATGATTCGATAAAAAAAACAAATCATGCAAATACAAAAGTAAACAATTCCCCAAAATCTATAACAGTGGAATCATATGCTAGAAAATACAAATCAAAACAAATTGCATACACATAACACAAAATGTATCATAGTTCACCCAATGTGGGCTATGTCCACCAAAGATAGAGATATTAATATATATAATAAACAAGAGTACAAATCAAATCTTCCCACAAGAGTACAATGTATCTCTCCAAGATTATATCCTCCTCCATATATCTAAACATATATACATGAGTGCACTACAAAGTGTGCCTCCAAACCACCAACAGATCTCACATAACCAGGAACTACTACATCTCTGAACTAGAACCAAGATCTCCTATGAATTTGCAAACAAGACCTCTTAAATGGGTCTACCAATATGCAACCATAACTTTGCACCAAGAAGTTTCTCTCCTCCATCACTGCATCAACCTATGTAAACAATAAGAAAACATCCTCTACAATATTCGGATACTATCATGTACCCACAAGTTATCTAATGAGCTACAATACTAGATCTCTATGGACCAAAAATACAACATGGTCTCATGGATCTATAATAGAAGATCTCACTACAACATGTTGATCTACAAGAAGAAACCATATGTACTTTTCACACTATATAAGCCATTACATTGAGAGAAAACAATACAAAGGAAATACAGTAGAAGACATTACCCTCTTCTCACCATTTAGATGAACCTGCAATTTCCTTATGTCCAACTTCTCTCTGTGGAAGCTTTGTCTTCATGTAACCTTTTTCTTTCTCTTCTTCTTCATCCTCTCAACCAAGGATTCCCCATGCAATAATAATCAATTACATGTAATTCTAACCTTCTAACCCTAGATTTCTAGCTTATATAATCTTATACAAAGTTAGGTCATCTTAGCTATGCATTTATAACCTTTAGATCACCTTTAAATCAAAGGTTAGATATAATCTCGTGTCTAAAATAAAAACATAAATGCATAGGTAACCAATGTTAATTTATCCTAGGTGACTGATGTCGATTCCCAGACTAATGTCAATTACTATGTAAACCAACAAGTTTATAAATAATTTATTTGTGAAGAAATTTAGCTCCATAACTTAACAATCTCCCTCTTAGAGATAAATTATTGAACCTGTACCTGTACTATATCATCCTCTACATACTGCGAAGACCAACTATTCTTTACTTCAATAATACTCTCAAAAATTAGGAAGATTAAACCATATTATAAAACCAAGAAGATAAAAAAACGGTGACTTACTATCTACCTGTATGAAGTTACTACTGATCCGTGATACAAGAGCTTTCCATACATCAAGCTCCCACTGAATCGTGACACCAAATCTCTCATGAAACCAAGCCACCATGACTAACACACCTATAAGAGCTCCCACTCAAACTAAAATACTAAGCTTCAATCGCAACCATATCCATTCTTATAAAACCAACCATGTTCTCTAACCATCTATCCATGTCTCCATGCAACCACCAATGAAACTGACCAAAGACAAGTCAAACTAGAATATGCATAAGCAAAACAAGATTCTGGGTAAAGACAACCCAAATGAGTTCTACATGCAACTAGTGGGTGATCAATCCACAACACATGTATAACTCAAAGAATCCAAACACTACATTCTACAAATCCAACCCTGGATAAACAACTTGCATGTCTAAGACAACCATCCGTAGAAAACATATATATCATGGAGTAACATAATAATAAGAGGAAATACAAACATCCCCTACTCATTCTCAAAGGCATCTAAACCATGTGCATATGCATCCATGTGCAAAAAAAATATTTGCATCATCATAGACTAACAATAAATAATCTATCCACTTGTATAAACTCACCATGTACATCCATCCATATCACCAGGATCTCCAGAAGCTCCAAGTATTTCACCGATTAACTTTAAGGCCACACATGAATCTTGTCCTAATCAATTTCAACAACAACCATGATAACTATGCTACTAATAACTAGTGTAAATACCAGCAAAAAATTCCATCAACATATTACACAACCATCCAAGATGAAAGCAAACAAGGGAAACATCAATAAGCTAATAACATGTTTGATCTTTTCAATATTGTGAGCTTCCTTCATTCACTCATAGGGCCTCCAAACCAATGGGTGATATACATACTTTTGTAACTACCACCGACAATCCTTTGGATAATTCACACAATGTTCCTCTTCATGAAATAGAAGTGTCTAATAGTGAAAAGTCCTACGATGAAGACACTAATGTCAACCAAGATCAACTCAACACAACACTCATCTTCCACATATTCTCCATGCTTTTATCATTGTTAAGAATGTGTGTAATGCTTTTATCTCTATAGTATCTCCTTCTTTGGCTCACGTGGTCTCCACCCCACCCATTTATGTTTTAGCTTCCATTCCTAATACTATTGCTCCCGTCATTCACCCTAGCACACATAACATGTAGCTTGGCTCTTCTTCTAACACTCCTGATCTAACTTCTTTGTATAATTATTTACAAAATCAAATTCGGCAGCTACAAATTTCTACTTCTCATGCATCATTATGTTTAGACTGTACATCATTCTTGCATACTCCTTTCACACCTGTTATATCTACCTATCCCTTACCACGTAATTTTTTCTCTCCAAATTTACCCATCTTTAAAGGACATGGTGATCCACAAGAACATCTCTATGTTTTTCACGTAGCATGCCTAGAATATGTAAATGACTCTATAATACTAGTTGATTTTTTTCCTCGTAGCTTATAAGATTATGTGATGCATTAGTTTTATGACCTACCTGTCTACTTGGTAAACTCTTTCACACATCTTGTCAATGATTTTTTTACACACTTTTCTATTAACATAGGCTCCAAGATATCTTATTCCTAGCTTGCACGACTCAAACAAGGATCTAATGAACACTTCATGGATTATGTCTTACATTATAAAAATAATTTAGCCAAGATGTCCAATATGTTTGTAGATGTTGAGCTTTAGGATTTATTCATTCAAATTCTTTTACCACCACTTCAAGAAAGTGTTCTCTTTGAAACCTCTCCTTCATTCAGCCAACTATGTCAAACTCTTAAGCTACATGAAACTAAGATCTTAGCTATATGAAAGCTTAAGTATCAGGAACAAGTATTTTCATCCACATGTTTTCAAGGTAAATCAAAATTCAATCCCTCTATGACTAAACCATCAGATAAAAAATCCATTGTTAATCTCTACTGCTAAGGTGCTTCAATCACAACCAAAATGATGTACATTCACTAAGTTTAGTATTCCCCCACTGATTAACTAAAATTTGAATATTTTAGTAATAATCTAAGAAGTACAAAGAAATAACTGATATAAACTACAATATAAATGCTAGCTAATTTTATTTGATATTTTAGAATGAAATAATTGAAATAGGAGGGAAAGGGGACTAACCTAGAATATAACTTACCTCATAGTAATCAAAGCGATGTTCTAGTAGAACTGACTGTAATGACGAAACTCAAAAAATTATAGAAGTGGGAGATCTAGCCAAACTGGGATAACTGGAGGAGTATAGTGTCCTGGTCTAGAATATGGGCACCTTGGTCTGCAGAATGACTTGCAAATTGAACTTGATAGGGTTGTTAAACCTCCATAATGTTTTTCCCTTGATCAGGTTGGTGTCAGACTTGGTTTGATTATGTCACTATAGATCTCTAATGAATAATATCCTACAAAATCCCACGCAAAAGCATCAAACCCTAAAAAAAGAAAGATGCAAGTAAATGGGTCGTATTGTCCTCAGTTTCCAAATGGATGGACTTATGACTGATTGTTACACTAAATCTCAAGCCTGATGTAGTTTTATGTGCTTATGTGTGCAATGATGTTCCTAGGGTGCCTTAGTGCCAATGATGCCAAAGTAGCGGGTAATAGCTAGATGTAATATGTAAATGGTGGATGAAATAGAATGAATATAACCCTTCCTATGCAGTGTGTGATGCAGAATAGTGCCCAAATGTAGTCCTTTTCCTTATGTAGATAGCTAACCCTTAGTAGAATAGTTTGTCATTAAGATAGTGTGTATGTTGTGTTTATATAGGGATATCTTGCTCAAATTTCGACACTAATGATCCAACATTTTGACTAGTGCCTAAGGGAATGGGAGAACAAAACATAAAGACTGACCTCAAACTTCTAAATTAAAACTAAGTGTGACTAAGACCAAGGCACCCAAAAATGAGGACCACAGATCCTGAGGCACCCTAATCCCTTCCTAGGCACCCTAGTCAAAGACTAGAGATGACAGTTGAGTAAATAACAACAACTAATACTCATCAAGAGATGACCAAAACTATGCAAACAAGTGACAACTATGCAAGACACACAATAACAATAACCAACTAGACTAACGACAGGACTAGGGGATGAGTCATTAGTAAATACGTTTCTTAAGCAAGATCTGTATATAAAACAACATACTTTGTGGTATAATTATAGTAGTAAGTTCATGATTTTGTGACTACATTTTCTCCCACTATATGTTGCTGAGTGGAAATATTGTTAACATAAAGTAGATAAATATGCATACTTGAGAGAAATCTGGAGAAGCCCATGTTGTAATAGAACGTACAAATTTGGTATAAAAAGTGTGCCAAATGAACCATATAGTGTGCAAAACCATGGATCATCGTGTTGATCCATGCAATGAGCAAGAAACATAATATCATGGTGAAGTGCACTGAATGAGAGTGATGATTGTAATGTTGAATGGTTGATGATTACGGATAATGATATGATGGGGTAGGGAGTGATCAATTCCCCACCCAATTGTGCATATATGAAAAATTAATAGGGGGATTTGGGCGTCCTACTACCAGAGGAAGAGTGTAGGGAGAAAGATGTGTTATTATCCAACCTGTAACTACATCCTCAAGATCTAGTCGTTGCAAATTGGACTCAGCTCAAACTTTTTGTGGTTTTTGGATAAAAGTAATTTTGATCAAATAGTTAATCTATATAGGATCGGTATGGGAAAGGCACTCTTTCCCCCACTCCACAGGTGTCACCGCAATGTGATGGCTTCCAAGTTAGGTCATGTGGAAGAAAACGCGAAATGTATGATGGCTTCCAAGTTAGGTCATCTAGAAGTAAATTCCAAATATAGAATAACTTCCTAAGTTAGGTCATGTAGGAAAGTAATGAATTTAACTCCCAAGTTAGGTCATCTAGGAGGCCATGTGTATTGTATTGTATTGATTAAATAGTGTGCTTTCAATTGTTAGAGACTTGAACACATTCGTGAATTGATTGATTGATTAAATGATTGATTCCGATCGGTTACTAATATAGATCTTTTATGCTAGTTCACCCTGGTTAGGTGATTAGGGGGAATCAATAGAGATTGATGAAATATAGTATAGATGAAAATTATGTTTGTTTCCCCCAGGTTAGGTCATTAGGGGGAATCGCTAGAAATTGGTGAAGTATTGTATAGAGAGAATTTGTGTCTTGTTAACTCTGGGTTAGGTCATTAGGGGGAATCAATGGTGAAATGTCTCATAGTGCATTAGTAAGTGTTTGAGAATGCCGAATCAGTAGTTTTGATTGATTACATGATTTTGTAAGGGGAATTATAGAATTCCCCAATTGTATGCCCCCCTTTTTCCTAAGAATGAATGCTAAGCCGAAAGTAAGCACGAGATAGGTAAAGTTTGGTAAGGATCATCAAAATTTGTGTAGATTGATTGAATAACATTGTGAAGGAGAGATAATACATTTTTCGTGTGTATGGTATGATGGTAGGTGGAATTCTAAAAAGATTGTCGCAAACAGGGTGTGAATCGGAGTAAGTACACTCAAGTTATGACAAAGATCATGTGGTATAAGTAAGAAGGTGAAAAGGTGATTAGTCACTTCATTTGTCTTTTATATAATTGCGAGAGTGATTGCTAAGTGAGAAAATATTCCACAAGTGAGAGCAGAGCAACCTAGCTAATTTGACATGGTGGCAACTACATTGGCATCATGTACGACGACAGAGTTGGTAAGTGCAATGTTTTTTTTGGAAATTTGTGTGTAATAGATATTTTTATCAATTTTTTCCAAAGTTGGTATTTTTTAATGTTCGCAACATTTTAGACCTAGACAAGATCAGTGAAGGCCCTAATGGCCTTTGGGATAGGAGCACCTAGACCTGGGCGTTGGTGTCCTACTCCTGGGTGCCCCAGTCCAAAGAGGGTGCATTTAATCTAGAATGATATAAATGTTGTTTTGAATGTATATTAATATTGTAAAATGAGTGTTTTGGATTTATATAGTGCTTTAATGCTATGTTTGTTGTTGTTTTGTGGTTTGTAGAGGGATATCCACTCGAGGGAGTTCCATGGGGGTCATCATTTGAGTACTTTACTTGGATTGGGTTTGTCTGATGATGATTGGGAGGTCATGGATCATGCCATTCTACAGCATATAACATGAATGGGGGATGTGCCCCATAATATGCCTATGTTGATAATGTTATGCGAGAGATGGAACTTGGATACTTGTACATTATGGTTATCTAAGGGGGAGATGATTGTTACATTAGAGGATGTGTATCGTATATTATGGTTGTCAATTGTTGGGGAGAGGGTACATGTCATAGTGGTGGAGAACCTGGAGAGGCAACTGAGAGATGCCCAACGGTATTTTGTGGGGACTCAGGTACCTGTCAAGGCCCGTGTTAGCTTGGATGCCATTTTGAGTTCTGGGGTTCCAACTTATAGAAATCCATAGTTGTTATCATTGTGTCATCTCTTGTTGTTAAGGGAGGTGGTGTAGGCATCTTATATAATATGTAAGACATATGTCATCGGATTGAGAAGGAGGGTACTAGATATGTGTAGGCACGTTGTGTGTTGGCCCACCTATATAGATACTTATACAGATTCACCCAGGATGAGCACGGAGGTAATATAGAAGCTACGACATTATTACATGTGTGGGCCTATGAGCACATAGCAGTGTTGAGGCCGGTAGGAGGTCCTAGAGTAGAGTGGGCTAGACCTGACATAGGAGATGGATCGATGTGCACAGACAGAAATTGGATACGGATACTTGTAGAGCACTTATAGATCGCATGGGATCTGAGACGATGATATGGCAGCCATACCAAAACTATGGGGGATGGCCAGAGGATTTTATAGAGCTATGGTATATATGGAGGACCATGTGCTTAGAGAATCGGTTCCTAAGTGTGACCGTGCTATTCCAGGTGGAGAGGGTATCACACCAATTTGGTATGACTCTAGATGTGCCCCCAGAGTCGTATGTGTGGTTAAGGGAAATTAGAGCACCTAGGAGAGCTGGAGCTAGACCGCAGCTGACAACGGAGCAGCTAGTGCCCCCAAGGCTAGACGAGGTAGATCTCATGATAGAGCCAATAGATAGAGATGATGCAGGATGCACAGAGGCATACCGAGCATGGTAGGAAGCACATATATAGGTGTTCCTATTTCCTTTCTTCATGTAGGCGGAGGTAATAGCACATAGAGGAGGGGTAGATGGGCAAGGAGATATCCTCGATCCTATAATGGTGGCTATATCTTAGCATGAGTATTTATAGTTGTGTTGTAGGTTTTTTCACTTGCCTATGATATGATTACCATGTGTTTAATGTATGTTGTTTGACTATTTTGTAGGTGACGTGTATTCATCCTTGATAGTGGACACATCCATCCACACATTGACACGGAATGTGCCCAGTGACGTATTGGCAAGTGGAGGGATACTAGAGGGCATGGATGACATCATGGGTGAGCATGCCCATTTGTTTGAGTTGGTGGTCATAGCAGCAACCACATGCATAGTTTTTCTAAGTGAGAGAGAAGAGGTCCACGAGGAGACTCAACGAGCTAGAGAGGCAGCGGGTGATGGTTCATTAGCATAAGATGTATTTACACGTTATATCGAGTTACAGCATCAGTTTGGAGAGTAGTCTACTGAGGTTACACTATTATGGAGGCAGGTTGAGAGGTATCGAGGTCACGATCAGCAACGTATAGTTAGTGGTGAGGCATCTAGTTATAGGGTTCTTGTAGTACCAAAGAGTGATATCCATGATGAGATTTGAGTTTTATTGTTGTATATTATGTAGGGGCATTGCCCCCCAGTGATGATATGTTTTTGTAACTATGATTACACCCGATATATATATATATATATATATATATATATATATATATATATATATATATATATATATGATGTTAGTGGTATTTGATGATTATATATGCTATGTATGAATGTTATAATGTTAGTTTTCATATTTGTAAATGATTGTATTGAATGTTTCTCATGATGTGTACTTATAAATATAATGTGATTAATGATGTACAATTATGTGATTGTTGTTGCAATCTATGTAATGTGGTGGATATTGTTTATGGTTTTTGATTGAGATATGTAGTATAATGATGATAGATAAAAATGTGTAATGTGGTGATGATATAGTCTTGACAATGATATACAATGTATGTGGTGTGGTTGTATAATTAAAATTGTGATAAATGACCAATTGATATGTAATAATACAAGGACTTGCATGTTAGTACAGTGACTATAGGGGGTGAACATTAGTGATGCCCCCAGTGTATATTTGATGAGGTTCATTTAGTTAAGACCCCTCAGCATTCAAGAATGAACTGTGTAAAGAAATAGTCCATCATCAGGAAATTATTGAGTACGCTAGATGAATCGACAAAGCACACGATGAGTGGTTTTGTTGTCGTACAAATGTGTAACAGGGAAATTAACAATTTCTGAGCACGACAACTATACCCCAGTGTCAAATTTTTCAAATCCTATCATTTCAAGATACCTCAGGTCAAATCCATCAGTTTGGTCACCCCTATTTAATTTCAAATTGGTCCCCTAGGTGATTTAGGAAATTCAATTTAATCCCCCAGGTGATTGTAGGAAGTTCTGAAAAGATGCTATCTTCTGGTAGTATTGGGAAGGGTTATCATTGGCCTTCCCAGGACTAGATCAACCCCCCTGGAGTATAACAGAAGGGATAAATTAAACATGGAGGTGAATTGAAGACCTTATAACATCATGGAAATTATTTTGGAAGGTTTGGAGAAGTTTTGAAATATTTGGAGAAGTCTGATTAAAAATAGGGTTCAAAAGCCTAGGTAGTACACAGGCCTAAAACAATTGTTGGGCTTCAGAAGAAGATTCAAGGAGCTCCAGATGGAGTTAGAAGTAAAAAAACATATCTAGAAAGAGGATTCCAAGACCTACATGATGGTGAAATAATATTTTTCACAACACCTTGGTGCATAGGATTTACAGATAGGTTTTATCAGCATAAGTGGAGTCTCAAATCACAAATCCACTTTTTCAGGGATCAAATGAATGAATCTAGAAATTATACCCCCACCATGAGATTCATAATTCAATTTCCATTTAGGATCATATAACATTCAACCAATAAATTTGACCGGGAGCTCAAGTTATCATCATTCAAAGTTACCCTCTCAAAGGTAGTTCAAGACTTAGTCATTTTTTTAGGAGGACACGTGTCAGCACTAGGAGCCTAGCGAGATTTCATGTCCCCGACGTCCCTAATTTCAGGTACACCAACCCTTGAAAAATGCACCCTACCCTCATGTGACCTCTTGGACCCTCATGTGACCTCCAGACTTGACAGTTCAGCCCCTAGGTACATTTTTGGAGCATCCATTCCCTGTCGTTGGATCAAGCACCACGTGTTAGCTCCAGGACCACCCTAGAAACTGATGTCCCTCATGTCCCTGAGGTCAGGGACATCAAGCATGAAAAAATGTGCCCATCCCCTATGGGGAGTGTTTTGGTCACCCACGTGACTGACTTTCAGCCCCCAAGTGCATTTTTGGAGCATCCATTCCCTGTTGTCAGATCAAGTGCCATGTGTCAGCTCCAGGACCACCATGGAAACTGATGTCCCTCATGTCCCTAAGGTGAGGGACATCAAACATGGAAAAAGGCACCATCCCTCTAGGAGAGTTTTTTGGTCACCCATATGACTAGTTTCTAGCCCCTCGGTGCTTTAAAGCTATTTTGGAGCACTCATTCCCTGCCGTTGGATTTTTGCCACGTGTCACCATCTTGATCATTGTGGAAATTGATGTCCCTCATGTCCCTGAGGTCAGGGACATTAGGGAAAAAAAAGTGTTCCCAACTCCAACTCAAAAAAAAATTCTAACTGTTGGTTGCTTCACGTTGCTTCTAACATCTGTGTGCACAGACATCTCCATCTCCTCCTCTGTAACTCCTCACCATCATTCCTCCATTACTAAACCTCCAACCATACCTTCCATAGAGGTACTTCCCTTCACTCCATGAAATCACACAGGCCCTAGAAGGAAAATTGGAGCAAACACAGAAGGAGAAGCATGGAAAGAAGAAGGAGAAAACAGAGAAAACTCCATGGCCATGAAACGAGAAGTTGAAGAAATATCCCAAACGGATGCGTGAAACAAAAAGTTATATTTTTCTGTTCATTCCTCTACCCAAGGCCATCAAGAAGACACCTTCAAACTCTCCTCTTGTGCAACAGAGCATCCACAGTGAAGAAATCCCACTTCTGGCTCAACAAAGAAAAAATCCAATTTCTTGTCAAACCATTGGGTGAAACGAAGTAGAATTTCACGTGAAGCACTAAAAGAAAAAACCTATCGCAATGAAATTTATTTTGTCACAAATGGAGGAAAAAACCAGACCTGTAATTTTGAGGTCCATTAATGGTTACCACATCTAGAAGCACTACCAGGTCCAAAAATTAAAAGTTTAAAATCTCCTAGACTATTGAGCGGGTAGAGCCAAAATTTCAAAGGGGTGATATTGGGCAAAAAAATCCTCATTTCCACATCAAACCAACTTCCAGAAGATAACTTTCTAAAAAATAGTAGCTCTACTACATAGGGACTATTATTTCGAGAAAGTCATCGACAGAAAAACCTGCGAAGGAGGTGAAGATAGTGGAGGTGCACTACAGCTCAGAATTCACCTAAAAATTTTGGCACTTACTAAAAATAATAACATACGAGAACTGCTAAAAATATAAAGTTATTTCATGGGGAAAAGATGAAATTCATCTAGTTGAAGATCGGGGAGAACACTTACTAAAAATAGTAAGTTGAGGCTAAACATGAAGACGAAGTAGACAGGTGAACTACAATCCCTTTTGATGAATATGACATGGAAGATAATGTCTTGCACATTAAATTTAAGATCACATTCCAAGGACCTAAGAATATATTAAGTGGCTTATTCCACATAGGACACAGTGCTGTAAAAGTCTTGAGTTAGAAAGTCACACTTGATCCTAAGACACGAACCAGTTTGACAATGGCACAAATTGTGGTCACATTCAGAACTTGGTGAGCATCAGAGCTTTCCAGTGTGCAAGATTCAGAGTTTCACTGCATTTGGAACTTCCCATCAACGAGGATCAACAAACTTCATTGGGAATGACTCCTCTTCTTATTCTCTCTCTCTTTCTCTCTCCTCTTCCCCCCAACTTTCTCTCACTTTCAAATGTTCTAATTCTTCGTTGGGGTTTGCACTTTTTGATATGCCTTTAAGTCACTTAAAAGTGACTTTAGAAACATAATGTAAATTAAGTCGCCTTGATTTTATAAAAGGGACTTAAATATTTTGTAGGAATATGAATAGTCTAAAGTTAGAAATAAGGCATATGGAGGGTCATGAGGAAGATGATAAGTCACCTCTCATTCTATAAATTGTAACACCATTCCCATTTCAAAGGGTTGGCGATTGATCTTGTAAACTCAAGAGTGCATTGTACCTAGAGAAAGCAAAGGAGATAGCCATTTTCTTCTACTTTCCTCCACTCTCAAATTTCTTCCATTCCCACACTATGTACAACTTTTGTTTAAGCATCAATACAAGAAGAAGGATTTTGTAGCCTTTTTGATGAGGATATTTTAGAAACTATGAGTTTACAATCTTATCTTGTCTTGTTGCCATTTGCAGGGTTGTTTCTTCTCATAAATGCATGTGTTGAAGTTTCTAACTAGTGTGTGCAGGAATCTGATTTCCTACCTACAACATTAGTTCTCCTATCTCATTTCTCACTCCCCTTTCCTTCTTTACAGACAAAGTATTCCCTTGCAAGAGTATTGCTAGCTTTGTTGCAGGGTCAGTGGAGTGTCCCTGTTGGATCCCCAGTCAGAAAGGCCACCATAGAAATCCACCTTTTCATGTGCATGCATATACGGAAATTGCACCGGTTAAGTAGAGGGACTTAGATTCCCAGAGCATTGGAAAGAAATCCACAAGTTTTTCCACCTGAAAATTTTTCTCACCAACAATTTTTGGCACCCACCGTGGGGCAGATTTAGCAGCATCTACACCCAATATACAACCGCAAGGTCAAAAAATTCAAAAAAAAATCAAATATTGAAAAAAAAAGAGTTCATGAAAGTCCGTTACTGAAAGATACACTGTTGATTTCTGCACGTGACTTTTCACATTCCACAGTGTCCTTTCATGTTCCCACTACAAAATTTTCCAAAATCTGGCTGAAGGAAGATACACCAGGTTGAGCAGGTTGAGAGGTGTTGTTGATTCCAATTTTGAGGCTTTGCAAAATCAGCAAGAATGAATTAGAGATAATCCATACTTCTTCTCTCAAGCCTCCTCTCCATCTAGTTCTTCAAACAGTTCACCTAGAAATCCTGTCAAGACTCCTATTGATACTCCCCCTTCAAATTCTCCCATTTTTCAACCACCATTGGTCATTGAGTTCCTAGAAGAAGAAGAATTTGTAGAAGTAAGAGAAGAAACATAAATGACAATGGAATATGAAGAAGAAATACCTCAACCCATTGTTCCATGGGGAAGGAATACATGCGCACTTTCTCTTGAACCCCCTCTTCATGATCTACTAACAGGTTCCCGCAAGAAATTTCCAAAGTTCAAAGGTGACAAAACACAACATCTTGAAGAACACATCATTGCTTTCACAACATCATGTGGAATTCTTGGTGTCCAACATGAAGATGTTGATGTGAGACTGTTCATGGAGTCCCTCCAAGAAAAAGTAGCAGAATGGTTCTACCTCCTACCTACCTGATCCATCACTGGTTGGAATGACATCAAGACTTCCTTTGAAGAGAGATTTAAATCAACTGAAGACTGTCAGGACCTCTTAGTGCAGTTGGCTCAAATAGAGAAAGGAGAAAATGAAACCATGAGAGACTTCATGGCTCATTTCGAATGGTTGCTTTGTAAGATACCTGAAGAGGATTCACCATCTCAAAACAATGTCAAGAGATTCTTCATCAATGCTCAATCATCAGAAGTAGGATTTTTCTATGAAGATCCCAACCAAGGAACATTGTAGAAGCACAAAGGATGGCCATTGAACTTGATGACGATCTCATCCTCTCTGGAAAGATCAAGAATCCATCAAAGGGAAAGACCCAACATCCTGGAGATGAGAGAACCAATCCATCGCTGCAAAAGTTGGTGAATGAGATGGCATCTTTGAAGAGGGAATTATTTGAATGAGTTTCTTCCCAAAGAAGCAATGAAAATCAGATTGTCAGGAGCACCCCGAAGGATTTCCTTGGAGGCCCCACCTATCAATGTAAAGTTGTAGGAGTAAGGAAAATGAAGAGGAGTTTGAACAAGAAAGTGAAGGTGGTGGTTACCTAAAAAGTGATGAGTTTGAGAATGATACACAAATCAGATTTTGTGAGTATTCTGGAGGTTATGAATAAGATGAAGAAGATGCACCCAATTTCTCATGCATGGTATTCACTCATTCTCAGTCCAAGAAAAGATCATCTCCCTTCACTACTGTAAAATAAAATAAGGTTGATGATCCTCCTGTGGAAACTCCGCAAAATAAAATAATCAGTCGAGGATCCCCACTTCCATCTTCCATGAAGTCTGCATTGTTGGAGCCTGATCCCATAGCAAGTAAGAAGGCTCCCACAATCCCAAGTAAGTCTTCTGATGTCTCTTCCAAGTCTAAATCTAAATCTGCTCCTGTAAAATCTAATACTTTGAAAGCTCCTAGTGTACCTTTCAAAATACCCTCCATTCCCCAAAAATCAAATCCTTCTCCCAAGCCTATCTAGACTCCAAAATCAGTCCCTTCACCCCCTTGTCCACATCTTCTCCCTTTGACTTCATAGAATATGCAAACAAGGCCAAAGTGTAGATTACCAAAAATGAATATTTACATACCCATCTTGAACAGTTTGAGAGGTTTGTTCAATACATTTGAAATGGTAGTCTAACACGCAATGATGTAGCTCATAGTTCCTAAAGGAATACTACCAAACTCACCTACACCTCCCTCACATAACATTCTTTCTCTGAGTGCATCAAATAATAATAAATTTGAACCTTTATATATCTCCCTTCTTGTTGGAGAATGCATACTAAACAATTTCATAATAGATTCTGGTGCCTCAGACAACGTGATGCCTTTGAAGGTCACCAAGGCTCTCAAACTTACCATGAATCCACCTAGTGGCTCTTGTTACTCTTTGGAATCAAAAGAGGTCTCACTTGTAGGGAAGGTCAAAGATGCACAGGTGGCTCTCACCAGATTTCCAGACAAGAAAGTTTTAGTGATGATTTTGGTAGTAGACATCCCAGCCTTGTTTGGAATGTTGCTGAGTAGAAATTTCTACCAAGACTTAGGAGGGAAAATTCAGATGAATTGGTCTTCTGCAACCATACCAGTGAAGGGAGACATGGATAAATTTCTTCCTGAGAAGAAGATGAGGTACATGGTACAAAATTCTAGAAGCCCAGAAGCTAACATTTTGTACCAGGGTAGTAGGTGGATGAATCACTTTGTGACAACTAAGGAGGAAGAGGATATTCCCATCTTGATAGGTCCAGACATGCCTTCCCAAAGAGATTTGGACTTTGAAGAAGCATTGAGGAGATTCAAGTTACAAGAGGGCAGCTCTGAATTTCCAGATGATGTAAACCATGAAGAAGAGGAAATGGTTCTTGATGATTTTCAAACAGAAAAATCAGCTTATGTGTTTATCCGTGATGAAGAAATTTTCTCATTCCCATTCGAAGATGAGGAATCCCTTGATCATGTTACCCAGGAAGAGACCAATCTAATCCATAATGAAACCTTGAGCAATGGGAAAGAAATATCTGTACAAGAACTGCTAAGAACTGCGGAAGAAACATAAGACCCTGAAATCAGTCTTGAACTTTTAATGCAAGCCATGAATCTTGAAGACAAGCATGAAGCTGACTTAGAAACCTCAACCAGTGTGAAGATGGGCTATGTTGAAATAAATCTAGATGAGAAATATGATGTCCCTCTTGAGCCAATGGTTGGTGGATATGATGATGAAATGGAGATATTTTCTTTCCCATTTGCAGAAGAAGATTCTCTCCATGATGAAGAAATAGAAGCAAGAAGTTTTGAGGCCTTTGAAGCTAAAGCCCCTATGGACAAAGGAGTGATAAAATGTAGTGATTCCCAAGATGATGAGGTAATCCCTCTAGATAGTTTCCTTGAGATGCAAAATAAATATTCTTCAAAGGCATACAAAGAGGAGCTGCAGGAAATGACGAAGCATAACTCCGTGCAAGAAATCTTGGATGCAACAGAAGTTGCGGAAGACCCCGAGCTGATCCTTGATCTCTTCACTCATGTCATGGACATACAAGACAAGTATGAGGTCATGTCCAATCCTTCCATCAGTACTCAAGCACCTCACAGTGGAGTAAAGGAAAAGGATAAGTTTGAAGTTTCTCATGGAAAAGAGGTCAATGAGCATAGACCTGGGAAAGAAAAGAATCCAGAATGTTCAAGTAATTTGAACAAAAATCAGCCTTGGGGCAGTGATGAGATGCTCGATGGAGAATCAACTATATGGATAAACATGGAATGCAACTGGCATTATGAGACCGAATTCAAAGAGGATAAAGGCAATGAAATTTCTAAGCGAAGGCCTGAACATCAAGAAGCTCACATGGACTCACTCCTACCAAGTACACAGACAATTTTGAAAGCACCTGGCTTTCATAAATAACTGAGGAGGGGAGGCTACTTTCTGGAACCCGTCAATGGCTTTACAGAACATCATCATTCGGTGTTGCCTCTTTAGGGGTAAATTTTAAGAAATGAAAAGTGCTTCAGTGAAAGCAGGTTGTCCCCCACCTTATACCATAGGTGATTGCTAGGTGTGTTTCCCTTTCCTGCTGTGTGTGTCGTTTCCTTTTCATGGGTATGTGTGTGTTTCCTTTTTCACTCGGTTTCTCTTTTGTAAGTTGTACATGAATCCGTAAGGCCCAATGGATAAGGCACTGGTCAATGAATTATATGGTCTAAAGTTGAGATTCTGGATTCTCATGCCATGTATTTCACTGCACTCAATCCATGTCATGTCCCCAAGCTAGAGCCAGTTGTTGTCGTGCAAATGTGCAACAGGGAAATTAACAATTTTCGAGCATGAAAAACTATACCCCAGTGTCAAAATTTTCAAGTCCTATCATTTCAAGATACCCCGGGTCAAATCCATTAGTTTGGTCACCCCCTATTTGATGTCAAATTGGTCCTCTAGGTGATTTAGGAAAGTCAATTTAATCCCCCAGGTGATTTTAGGAAGTTCTGAAAAGATGTTATCTTCTGGCAGTATTGGGAAGGGCTATCATTGGCCTTCCCAGGACTGGATCAACCCCCTGGAGTGGAACAGAAGGGAAAAATTCAACATAGAGGTGAATTGAAGACCTTAGAACATCATGGAAATTATTTTGGAAGGTTTGGAGAAGTTTTGAAAGACTTGGAGTAATATGAGTAAAAACAGGGTTCACAAGCCTAGGCAGTATACAAGCTTAAAACAATTGTTGGGCTTCAGAAGAAAATTATAAGAGCTCTGGATGGAGTTATTAGTAAAAAAAAAATCTTAGGAAAGATGATTCCAATACCTACATGATGGTGAAATCATATTTTTCACAACACCTTGGCGCATAGGATTTGCAGGCAGTTTTTATCAGGCACAAGTGGAGTCTCAAATCACAAATCCAATTTTTCATGGATCATATGGATGAATAAAAACATGATACCCCCACCATTGGATTCAAAATTCCATTTCCAGTCAGGATCATATAAAATTTCACCAATAAATTCCACCGGGAGCTCAAGTTATCATCATTCCAAGTTACCCTCTCAAAGGCAGTTCAGGACTTAGTCATTTTTCGGGAGGACACGTGTCAGCACTAGGAGCCTGGTGGGATTTCATGTCCCTGAAGTCATTTTTGAGGTCAGGTACACCAACCCTTGAAAATTACGCCTAGCCCCCATGTGTGGGACCCTCATGTGACCTCCAGACTTGACAGTTTAGCCCCTAAGGTTTGGTAGCATCCATTCCCTTCAAGGAAAAATTCATCTCCTACTGATTCCCCATGTGAGAGGGACATCTAAGCATGGAAAAAATTCACCTAGCCCCTATGTGAGTCTTTTGGTCTCCCCACTTGACCGAGTTTCAGCCCCCAGGTGCATTTTTGGAGCATCCATTCCCTGTCATCGGATCAAGCACCACGTGTCAGCTCCAGGACCACCGTGGAAACTGATGTCCCTCATGTCCCTAAGGTGAGGGACAAAAAACATGGAAAAATTTACCCAACCCTCTAGGAGAGTGTTTTGGTCACCCATATGACCAGTTTTCAGCCCCTCGGTGCTTTAAAGTTGATTTTGGAGCACTCATTCCCTAATTCCCTGCCTTCAGATCGCCACCACATGTCATCATATTTCTCATTTTGGAAATTGATTTCCCTCATGTCCCTAAGGTCAGGGACATAAAGGATAAAAAATTGCGCCCAACTCCAACTCAAAAATTTGAATTTTTTTCTAATTGTTGGTTGTGCTTCTTGCTTCTTCTAACATCCATGTGCACAGACATCTCCATCTCCTCCTCTGTAACTCCTCACCATCATTCCTCCATTGCTAAACCTCAAAACATACCTTCCATAGAGGTACTTCCCTTCACTCCATGAAATCACGCAGGCCCTAGAAGGAAAATTGGAGCAAACACAGAAGGAGAAGCACAAAAATAAGAAGGAGAAAACAGAGAAAACTCCATGGCCATGAAACGAGAAGTTGAAGAAATATCCCAAACGGATGCATGAAACAACAAGTTATATTTTTCTGTTCATTCCTCTACCCAAGGCCATCAAGAAGACACCTTCAAACTCTCCTCTTGTGCAACAGAGCATCCACAACGAAGAAATCCCACTTCTGGCTCAACGAAGAAAAAATCCAATTTCCCGTCAAACCGTTGGGTGAAACGAAGTAGAATTTTGTGTGAAGCACCAGAAGCAAAAACCTATCACAATGAAATTTATTTCATCACAAATGGAGGAAAAAACTAGACCTGTAATTTTGAGGTCCATTAATGGTTGCCGCATCTAGAAGCACTGTCAGGTCCGAAAATTAAAAGTTTAAAATCTCCTAGACTATTAAGCGGTAGAGCCCAAAATTTCAGAGGGTGATATTGGGAAAAAAAATCCCATATCAAAAAACTTCATTTTCACGTCAATCTGACTCCCAAAATCCAACTTTCTAAAAATAGCAGGTCTACTACATAGGAATTGCTATTTTGGGAAAGTCATCGATAGAAGAACCTGCGAAGGAGGCAAAGACATTGGAGGTGCACTACAGCTGAGAATTCACCAGAACAAACATTTTTGACACTTACTAAAAATAGAAAGTTGATCCAGAAGTGATAAACATGGGGGAAAAGAGGAAAATAGAGCCGCAACATCCAGTTGAAGATTGGGGACTTGATTTTTCACACTTGCTAAAAATAGTAAAAGCTCATCAAAGTGGATGGGTCAGAAGATGAAAAATTCCTTTACCTGCAAGTATGACGTGGTAGACAGCGATGTCTTGCACATGGACTTGAATGACCTTAAGAATTGCATGGACTCTAAGGACCAAAAGAGGAATGTAAGACCAGATATTCACAAGTGGATTGTTTTGCCACAGGACACAATACAGAGGATTCATTCATCTGAGAGACAAACCATTCGTCAATAGTCATCAGAGCGGAATAATTCAGGATCCATGAGCTTTCGTGGGCTAATTGAAGGAGTTTCTAGTGTGCAAGGAGTTCGAAGATTCAGAGTTTCAACATTTGGAGATTTCCATCGACGAGGATCAACGAACTTCATCAGGAATGACATCTCTTCTTCTTCTCTCTCTCTTTCTCTCTCCTCTTCCCCCCAACTTTCTCTCACTTTCAAATGTTCTAATTCTTCGTTGGGGTTTGCACTTTTTGATATGCCTTTAAGTCACTTAAAAGTGACTTTAGAAACATAATGTAAATTAAGTCACCTTGATTTTATAAAAGGGACTTAAATATTTTGTAGGAATATGAATAGTCTAAAGTTATAATTAAGGCATATGGAGGGTCATGAGGAAGACGATAAGTCACCTCTCATTCTATAAATTGTAACACCATTCCCATTTCAAAGGGTTGGCGATTGATCTTGTAAACTCAAGAGTGCATTGTACCTAGAGAAAGCAAAGGAGATAGCCATTTTCTTCTACTTTCCTCCACTCTCAAATTTCTTTTATTCCCACATTATGTACAACTTCTGTTTAAGCATCAATACAAGAAGAAGGATTTTGTAGCCTTTTTGATGAGGAGATTTTAGAAACTATAAGTTCACAATCTTATCTCGTCTTGTTGCCATTTGCATGGTTGTTTCTTCTCATAAATGCATGTGTTGAAGTTTCTAACTAGTGTGTGCAGGAATCTGATTTCCTACTTGTAACATTAGTTCCCCTATCTCATTTCTCACTCCCCTTTCCCGCTTTTCAGACAAAGTCTTCCCTAGCAAGAGATTATTAGCTTTGCTGCAGGGTCAGTGGAGTGCCCCTGTTGGATCTGCGGTCGAAAGTCTACCACATAAATCCACATTTTCTCGTTCATGCACATATGGCAACTGCACCGGTTATGTAGAGGGACCTAGATTCCCATAGCGTTAACGCGAAATCCACAAGTTTTTCCACCCGAAAATTTTTCTTGCCAATAAGTTCTTAGAGAAAATCCCTCAATAGTCATGTAAGAACTGTAATAAAACAAGTTCTTCATAAAGGGGTAAGGTGATAGTAATCACCTACCAAAGAATAAGGTAGCGTGAAGCGATGGTTCCATGTGGGATTGAAGTAGCATGAGTGTTTGAACCAAACTAAATGTCATATAGAGATGCGGTGGGATGGATGAATGCATAGGCTTTCGGCAGCCACTGTGAAGTAATAGCATGATATGGTTGATGAGATGCATTGAGTGGATGTGCTTGATGTGGTGGTGCAACTATGGATGGACACGGTGGAGAGCATGCATGAGTGACAACCTATGGTGGTGGACATATAATAACCTTAGCATTAGATGAAGGAGACAAGTCAATGTGGGTAGAAACATACTGATGAGGCAGAGAAGAGATGGACCACTCACGTGAGAGATAGCAAGAGGAAATGATGCCCTTATCTTCTAATTTTGTAATATATCATGAAGGGAAAAGAAATCATTTTCTTTATGGCCATTGATGTGATGATAACTACAATAGAGTTGATCATGTTGATGTTCTAGACAATGTTGTGGATGATGTTGATTAGAGGGTAAGAGAATTAGACTCTCATTAAGTAAGACATGCAACACATCATGTGGTCAAGCGTGATGAGAGCAGTGTAATGGCTCATATGAAATAGATGGAGTAGTTGGAGAGGTAGTATGTCGTGGAGGAGGAGGAGAAGGATTTTTTTTGTAATTGTAGATTGAGCTTTCTTGTGAGGCAGAGATGGAGATTATTTAGGACACTCAACAGATGGAAAAGTAGGAGATAATACCACAATAGTAGGAGGAAGTGGGGGATCAATAATATGTGTTGAGATAATATCTTGTTCTAGGTCAATGAATTTATAGTACTAGAGTATGAATGAGTCACATGTATCATATTGTAATTGTTGCTTGAGAGTGGGAATGAGACCACCACAAAATATAAATTACTTCTCTAGATTGATAGGTTGGAATATTAGTTGATGCATACAAGCATTGAATCATAAAATGTAATCCTTGATAGGTTAAGATGCACCTTAATGTAAAGTAGGTATATGATCATAAATAGCTCTAGGGACATTATTGATGATAAAATGATGGAAGGTGTCTTCCATATCATAGTAAGTACTAATGGAACCAAATGGAAGATGAGTGTACAATTATAATGCATCATCAGTAAGACTATGTCAAAATTCCTTAAGCAATAATCTATCATTAGAAGAGGAAGCCATATCCATGTAGTAATGTTGGAGATGTAGGTGAGGGTCACCAGTACCGTCAAAGCATGTGAATGTAAGCATGATAAATTTCTTATGAAATGTGGAGTTATGGATCCTCTTAGGAATAGGGTTGTCATGTAATGAGTTGTTATCAATTAAAGAATAATAAGCCCTAATTTATAAAGTGAGTGACTAAACATGAGATTGTAATTGACCTATGGCATACATGAGAGACAAAATTTCTTATGAAGGAATACTAGAAGATGGCAACAATGTATTTAGCAGTTGTAACTTTCCATTGTGAGTAATCATGGGTACCTCAAGAGAAGATAAAGGATATTCCTATGTTAAAGGCACACTAAGGGTAGGTTTCGAAGGAGGATATGGAATATCTATAACAATAGTAGGACTAGCATTGGAAACATCCCTAGGAGGTGAAGCAACCGATGGAGATACCTCGATAGTAAGATATGAAGTAACAGATGTAGGTGAAGTGTTAGGAGGAGATGAAATGGTAGGAGTAGAAGAAATAATAGATGGAGGTGCCTCATGCATTATGCTAGATATAACCTCATGAGAAAGTGGATTATGAGATTCAAACTCAGCAATATGAAAAGTAGTAGAATCATGACTATCAATTGGTTCCTCATAAACATAAAGTGACTCAGATATAAGTATGTCACTAAGTGGATCATCGACATAGTGTGAAGGAGTATGAAAATTAGTATGTGATGGATTAGGAGAAGCAATATCAGAAGTATGAGATTCGTGAGATGTAGCCATAGTGGTGATATGATGAGGAGGAGCATCAATATGAGAGCTATTGTCAAGACCTAACATGTAATTAATAAGAGAATCATCTAGAATTTCCTTATATAGGTTAGCAGGAGGATCACTAGTAACCGTATAGCATGGTGTAAAATGATTGAGGGATATCAGATCCAAAAAAATAATAATTCTAATAGGAGATTCTTCAAAATGATTACATACATAGTGTTGATTGTCTAAGAGTTATTATTGAATATGATCTAGAATAGTAGCATTACTATAGAGAGTTGTGAGCTCAGCGATAGTAGCCTCGTCATAGATTGGATTAACACTAAAGTGTGAAATGATGGGTGTAGAATGAGAAGAGATATCCTTAACCATTAGGGTTTTAAGTGGATCCTAGGGGAAAATGTTCTAAAGTACGAGTTCACTAAAATGATTAACTAAAATATCAATATTTTAATAATAATCTAAGAAGTACAACAATGAAATAACTGATATAAACTCCAATATAAATGCTAGCTAATTTTATTTGATATTTTAAAATGAAATAAGTGAAATAACAGGGAAAGGGTACTAACTTGAAATATAACTTACCTCGCAGTAATCAGAGTGATGTTCTATCAGAACTGAATGTAATGATGAACCTCATGAAATTGTAGAAGTGGGAGATCTACAGAATAACTTAGAAACTAAACCTGATAAGATCGTTAAACCTTTGCAATGCTTCACCTTTGATCAAGTTGGTGTCACACTTGGTTCATTGACGTTGCTGTAGATCTCCAATGAATAATCTCCTACAAAATCCCACACAAAATCATTAAACCCTAAAAAAGAAAGATGCAAATGCATGGTTCGAACTATCCTCAACTACCAAATGGATGGAATTATGACTAAATATTACACTAAATCTCATACCTGATGTATTTCTATGTACTTGTGTGTGTAATGACGTTCCTAGGGTTCCCTATCACCAATGATGCCAAAGTCACACAAAATAGCTATATGTAAGATGTAAATAGTGGATGGAATAAAATGGATACAACCCTTCCTATATAGTGTGTGATGCAGAATAGTTCCCAAATGCAGTATTTTTCCTTATATAGATAGCTAACCCTTAGTAGAATAGTCCGTCATTAAGATAGTGTGTATGTTTTTTTTATATAGGGATCTTTTTTCTCAAATTTTGACACTAATGACCCGACATACTGACTAGTGCCCAGGGGAATGGGAGAACAAACCATAAAGACCAACCTCAAACTTATAAATTGAAACTAAGTGCAACTAAGACAAGGGTTCCCAGAAATGTTCACCAAGGAGCATGAGGTGCCCTAATCCCTTCCTAGGCACCCTAGTCAAAGACTAGAGAAGATAATTGAGTAAATAATGACATCTAAGACTCATCAAGAAACGATCATAACTGTGTAAACAAGTGATGACTATGCAAGACACACAATAACAATGACCAACTAGACTAATGATAGGACTATAGGATGGGTCATTAGTGAATACTTTTCTTACGCAAGATCCATATATATAACAACATACTTAGTCTTATAATTATAGTAGTAAGTGTGTGATTTTGTGACTACACCCGCATATTTTACTACCACAACTTGTTGAAAATAACCTTATCACACTACCCTCTCCACTACAAATCAACCCATCTCGACCAACAGGGCGTAATTTCAATGAGCATTCTTGTTGTGACTATCATCAGTGTGTAGGACATTCTACCAATCGTTGTTACCGACTACGATATCTCATTCAAGATTTGATTGAAAATGGTCAAATTGAGCTTCTAAAATATGCAACATCTCCACCTATCAGCAAAAATCAAAAGCTCTAAATATTTAACAACCCTCTACCCAAACATGATACAAAAATAATTGACTCGTTTGCTAACTATGTATACCACACATTGTTTCCTCCTGCTTCAAGGGCCCTTGACTTCTTAGTTGTGCATATTGACGCTTCACCACTGGTCATATCTTTTTCTAATCACGACTATCATGAAAGTTTTACATCGTATCACCTACATATCAACACATCTATTAGCTTGATCCCCATCAGTAATACTAATGTTGACCCATCATGGCCTATTAGCACATGTTTTATTCCATTTCTTAAAGCTATTGGTTACCCTTGATCACAAATCGAATACGCTCTAAACAAACAATATGGTGTCATCAAACTACACATTATGGTTGGTCCTCTTACTTTGTTTGTCCCTTTCCTCATTGGGAAATCATTTGATGGTTATGACATGCTACTCAGACTCAATTGGATTCATAGGTCTCAATCTATTATCTCTATGAATCATTTGTGACTCAAATGCATTCACAACAATCAAGTCATCTCTATTTAAGCGTACACCCATCTACCCCATGGTCATCATATATGCGAGCATTGATTCACACATCTTCCACTTCATCTCACACATCACAATCTGTATTAGAAAAAGAACAATCTACTCCTAGTTCACCTACCTATACACCTTCTTTGTGACCTCATCGTTTAGCTAGTCCTACACATCAAGACAAGCCCATTCCTAGGAAAATTACTGCATCTTGATGTAGGTCACCTCCTCATTTCATTCCATGTAGGTGTCCATCACCTCCACATTTAGATTCATGTAGATATCCATCACCTACACATTTTATGGCACCTACACAATCATTGTATGTTCATCAATCACATGCATATAGACTTCATTCACCTACGCAACGTTTATCAACTATACCACCCTTACTAGAACATGGTCATATGCTTTAATTTCCACATTCATCAGATGAAGTACCTTCATCCTTCACTATCATTGGATAGATCATTCACTTCATTCACTTGGGGAACATAGAATTCAACTCCCCCCCACAACATAACAGCACCATACATCACAACATAGCATATTTCTAGTATACGCATATCACATCCCCATCACATTGCACTCTCATCACATGTATACTAGCATCTTCATACCTTTATGACACACTCTCATGCTTTGGCCTACACTTGAATATTGAGGGCATACTACACATGAACCTCACACATTGCACAATAGGTACTACACATAGTGTCTCTCCACACATCTTACAATACATCTCACATTTTGCACACTATATTTTCAAGTTTCTCTACATCATTTACATTCTAACATTCATACATCTACACATCATACTAGTGATCATCACACATGTGTCACTGATCCGTAAACTTCAAACTTTGGAACTTTAAAAAATCAAAATCTTTATTATTCTACTTTCAATTTGAAAATGACAGTCCTTGTTTAATTAATTGTGAGCAAAACTAAACTTAAAACTAAATTTTGCAGCTAAGGAAATAACAATTCAACATCAAATTTATCTTGGAAACCCCCAAGTTGAGGGAAAAACAACCAGGAAGGGAAATTTCTCTTTCTTCCCAAATTTTATTGGCCAATTATGAAAAAATACAAATTATAAAAAAAGAAAGGAAGTAAAACAATGTAACACTCCCTCTCTATACTCGGTTGCTCTATTTCTACACCTTTCATCTACAAAAAACTCCATCTCCAATGGTTTCTCTCTCACACTTTTGCATTAAGACTTTGATGATCTATTCCACTTGTTCCCCCTTGTATTTATAGTTGTTATCATGTCCTCTCATGCACTAGAGAATGAGAAAGGTCTCATAAAGGAAGGGACACAGTCTGGATGCTTTAAATCCGTGACTGTTCGTGGCTCTATTTTTATTTTTCATCCATAAGTGATATGACCATTGGTGACTATAGAATAGCGATTATGTAACTGTCGAGGTGGTACATAACTGTCGTTATGTGTAAGGGGTGGTTACACAACCGTTGGGGTAGTTACAAAACTGTGTCTCTGCACATATGGGTGGTTCTATAACTTTACATATTGCACTTTGTTCTACTTAATTTATTCTTCTGAAACTAGTTGTTCTGATGAAGTAGTGTTTATTTGGATCCATATGGATCACACCTCCCCTACTAAGGAGGATTTTAGTCCCATAAAAGCTTAGTGGGGGAGTAGATGAGGAAATAATTCCCTCACTTGCTCCTTCAAGTACCATTGGGCCTACCTTGGTGTCTTCCCTTTCATTCTAGTCTACTGAGACTCCTATGGACCTCTCCTTGTCTCTCTGATCTTCTCTTGTAGCACTACGTCCTCCTCTAATTTTCCTCATGAATCTAAGATAATATATTCTATGGAAGGTAGCAACTGGCATCATTCTTCTTCATCAAGCATGGATGGCTCATATAGGTGCAAGTTATCACAATTTACTATTGAGTACATCCACATGAATGGTGGAAAATCAAGCCTGAAGGTATTTTCTCCAACCTGCTCCAATATGGTGAAGGGTCCATACCATAATGGCTTGAGTTTCCTTGCTTGGCTTTGTAGTTTTTCCTTGCTTAAGTAAATCCAAAATCGGTCTCCAACATGAAGTTTGTGTTCACTCCAATGTTGATCGTGTCTAGCCTTATACTTGGCTTGAGATTTTTCCAACTGTTATTTTACCTTGAGATGGATTTTTTGGATCCTCTCAATGAATTTTGTTGCTCTTGTCACCTCTAAATCACGTATCTCCCCTTCTTCTTGTTGTCCAACTGCTATGTCTAGTGGATTCATAGGTAGATATCCCAAGCATGCTTCAAATGGTGACTTTATAGTGGATGTGTGTATTTCCCAATTATAGGAATGTTGAATGTAGGCTAAGGACTCATCCCAAGTCTGTGAACATTTGTTATTATACCCACTGGTCAGCTACACCAAAGTCATGTTCACCACCTTTTTTTGCCCATCTTTCTGTGGATAGAAGGTCATGCTATTTTGTAACTTGGTGTTTATCTTGTCCCATAAAGTAGTCTAAAACTTCCCCAAGAAGTTAGAATATATGTCAGAAATAATAGACTTTGGAAAACCAAAATGCACCCATATATTAACAAAGAAAATTTTAACTAGCTCATGTTCTTTAATTGTCTTTTTACATGCTATAAGAACACACATCTTACTAAATCTATCTACAATAACATATAGATAATCATGGCCATGTTTAGATATAGGTAGTCCTCCTACAAAATCCATAGAAATATCCTCCCAAGGATGAGTAGGGACCGGTAAAGGCATATATAAACCCTCCTTCCTAATTTTAGGTTTGCTTGTATAATAAAGTTTACATCTTCTTATGAATTCAGATACTTCTTCTTGCATATTGGGCTACTACATGTACCTTTGCAAGTGGGATAAGGTCTTACCAACAACAAAATGTCCCACTACTTTCAAGGTATGTACTTCCCTCATCAACAAAAGCCTTTCTTCCCTTAGCACACAAAGCTTCCCCCATCAGTAGAATAGCCCATCTTTGAGATAACAATATTCAACACCCATCCTTTCAGCCCCTTGAGACTACAACTGCTGATATGTCACCCCAAAGTATTTGTCTTAAGAATATGCCTCCTCGTAAGCTTCCTTCGTGAAGGGATCAATCTGAGAGATAGTGGTCAAACAAGATATTTTCTCTTGTGTGGGTGACCTAGATAGCATATCTACCACCAAATTTGTGCTACGTTTCTTATATTTGATCACCAAATGGAACTGTTGAAGGACCCCCATCCACTTGTAGTGCCTTACCTACTACAATTTAGATTATGCTTGTAAATACTGGAGAGGTTTGTGGTCAATGTGCACAATAAATTCTTTTCCAAATAAATAATGTTTCCATTTATTTATTTCCTGAACTAGTGCATGCATCTCTTTATCATAAACAAAATATCCTCTAACTGCTGAAGTGAAATTTTTTGAATGATAACATATTGGCTTACCTCCCTATAGAAATACTACTCCCATAGCATAATCAATGACATTTGTCTCTACTTCAGAGGTTTATTGTAAATTAGGAAGAGAAATTACTGAAGCATGACTAATCTTGTATTTCAACAACTCAAAATCATTATCTTGTTCCTTACCCCAGTCAAAACCCTTACTCTTTGTGGCCTTTATGTGTAGAGTTTTTACAATAATGGAGAATCCTTCAATAAACTTCCTCATGTAATTTTACCACTCCCACAAAATTTCTATGTCTTCTATGGCTCTCATTGGTGTTGGCTAGATGGTGATGAATTCCACCTTCTTCGGATCCACTCATAGATATCCTTCTCTAACCACGTGCCCAAGATAGATAAGTTATAGTTTGGAAAATTCACACTTCTTCATGTTGCATAACTATTTCTCCTTGAAAAATTATGAGACTTGTTGCAAATGTGTTAGATGTTCCTCCCATGTGGTACTAAAAATTAGAATATCATCTAGATAATACAATGAAACAAGAAACTATGAATTCTCCACAATACATCATTCATCAATCTGATAAATGTAGCAAGTGTATTACATAAACCAAATGGAAGTACTAACCACTCATACAAACCTTGTTTTTTCTTGAAGGAAATATTCCATATATCATCCTCCTTCATCCTGACTTGGTGATAACCTGACTTGAGATCACAACTTCATGAAGAACTTTGCATGATGAAGTTGGTCAAAGAGATCATTTATGCAGTGGGAGTTGATTATCTATTCTTTTTAGTAATCTTGTTCCAAATCACAGTAGTTGATTCACATCCTCCAAGAACCATACCTTATTTGGCACCATCACATTTGGTGAACCACATGGCGAGGTGTCTCACACATATTACCCCTTGGTCTATTAGATCCTAGATTTTTTTCTTTACCTATGTACACTCAAACAAGGATTTCCTATACAAACGGATATTTGGTAAAGGGGACTCTGACAACAATTGAATCTCATTCTCTACCTCTTGTTTTTGATGGCAACCCGCTAGGAGTATGGAATGACTTCCTTAAAATAACTGAATTATACTATCCAAATCCTTCATCCCTTAGTTATAAATATTTGAAATTTCTACCCCATCTTGTTTATCTTTCAATAAAAGTAAACAAGATTGATTATTATTTTCCTGAATTAGGTTCTTTTTCCTTGGTTAGCACTTACCATAACAAGATTTATCTTACGACTGGTGTGCCCAGATGTTGTAACTAAGTCCATCCTTTACCCATCTATATTGGTTCTCCATTTTCATGAATATATAATCCCTGATATACAAGAAAGGACTCCCTTAAGCAACATCAAATACATAAAGTAAAATTATAGCAACATCCAATACATCTATATACTGAGAATTTATCCCAAAGATAAAACCTAAATCTTCTTGTTACATGAATTTATACACCCTTCTTCACCCATCCCAAAGTATAAGGATATGGATGCTCATAAGTTTCATGACCAATTTTGTTTACAACTGTATTAGAAATTAAGCTAGATTGAGAAACAATATCAACTAAATCATTTACCTTAGTTCTCTTAGTTTGGAATTTGATCTTGCAATAACTTACTCATATATTCCTCTTGTTCTTCATTTTCCATGTTATTGGCTTCGTGCATCCTAGCCACATTTACATCATAATCATATTCTATGTCCACCTCCCCATCTATCTTTACATCTATCATGGATTTCTTTGCATCCTTGGTTTAGTTTCTTTGGATGTAATTCCGGATGTAACTTCCAACATGTAGCGTCAGTATGACCATTGATATCAAAATTCTTCCAAAAAATTAGGATATTTACAAGTATTCAAAGTAGTGGTAGTTTGTTTATCTTTCCCTTTCCATTTACTTTTTTTAATTGCTTGTCCCTACTCTTTCTTTAGTTGATTTGTTAAATGTTTTGTCCTCGAATCAATTTCTCCTTACATATTTTCATCGTCAATGTAATATGGTTACACACATGATTCAGCTATATCCTTGGGCTTCATGGAGATGACCATTCTTCTTAGGTGTGTGTGAAGTCCTCCCAAACACTTGGTTAGAATATACTGATTCTCTATGTCCATATTAAGAAACATGGATTGTCTCTGAAACTCCGTAGTTTAATCATATAAAATTTTACCACTTCCTTGATGAAAATAATATCATTTAATAATTTGTCAGTCTAATGGCCAATAGGATAAAAGTTATCTCTAATTAATTCTTTCAAACCCCCCCAAGATCTTACAATAGGACTTTTATTCTTCTCATAAGTGGCTAGATGGGTTTCCCACAAAACCAGATCATGTACTTCCATTTTGATACATTCAAAGGTGATCCATTTTTCCTCCATTTGCATCATGCACACTAAAATAGACATCTAATTGCTTTAAACCATTTATCTAAGAACTCTATTCATGTATTTGTCCTTTAGTGCTTTTTATCTCAACTTTAGTTTCAAATTTTAAAGGGAGTGTGATCAGATTTTACCTTCTTTCTTCTAACTGGAGTTTATTTTTCAAACTCTTCCACATCTTCTTCCTCATTGTGGACTCTTTCCTATGCCAAAATTTTCAGCCAAATGTCAAACCACTTGAGTCCATGGAAACTTGCTTAACCAAAGCCATATTTTGCAGATCTGATGAGTTCTTTTTGTTGTTTATACAATCCTATCCATCATGTGCTTTCTAGCATCTCAACTCTAATGGACCAAGTTTCTCTTCCTCTATTTTCTCTCTAACACTTTATCGTCCACTTCTTCGTAGATATGTGTACAGATCGGAGGGTAAAACTTATTTTCCTTTAGACCTTGTCACTGTCTTAAAAATCACAAGAATGTATACCATAGTCCTTGGATACTTATAATCAACTCTAATACAAAAATGATATGTAAATTTCAAACTTTGGAAATTTACAAGACCAAAAATCTTTACTCATCTACTTCCAAATCTTTGAAAATGGCAATCCTTGTTTAATGCTAATTTTGAATGAAATATTAAACTTAGAACTAATTTTGAAGTAAAGGAAGGATAGACAATTTCACACACACACAATATTTTTATCCTAGAAATCCCCAAGTTTAGAGAAAACCATAGTTAGGAAGGGAAATTTTTCTTTCTTCCCAACTTATATAATTGGTCCAAATTATGAAAGGAAAGACATATTACAATAAGCTGAAAGGAAGATAAAGCAATGTCAACACCTCCATGTCTAAACTTGGTTACTCTGTCTCTACACCTTTACTTCTACAAAACAACTCTAGTTTTAATGGTTTCTCTCTCTCTCTTTTGCTTTATTCCAAATACTTTGATGATCTAATTCCACTTATCTCCCCCTTGTATTAAATATATTTCTCCCCATGTCCTCCCATGCATTGGAGAATGGGAAGAGAAATCACACAGAGGAAGAGACATGATCCAAATGTTTGAAATCCAATATCTATTCATGGATTCTATTTTTATTTTCCTTTCATTAGTTACATGAACCACTCGGTGTATGTAGACTGACAGTGGCTACGTAACCACCATGAAGATTATATAACCGCCTCTCTATGCAAATGGGTGGTTCTATCCAACCTCTACTCTACATAGTGAGGCAATTTTGTTCTTCTTAATAGTCTGCTCCTCTTTTTGGTTGATTTTTATTTTGGTTATCATTATTCTAATGAAGTGAGTGTTTCTTTAGTATCCTTATGGATCCATTGATAAAAATGGTTCCTAATGTCTAGCGTGACTAAGAAAATATGCACTCTTGATTCATCATACATACTACATAGCACACATGTCACTCGTTAGTAAATTATATAGCGCATGGTAGCATTTTTGAGAGACTAAATGATGTGTGTGAATTATACTAAAGAATTACACTCTCATATGAATCATAACATAGGGATCACCTATAATTTTTTATGAAAATCTACGTCATTGCGCACTAATTCATTAAGATCATGCACTCTAGTCTCATGGTTTATTCTTATGAATGTTCAATGATATACAAGCCATTAAAAATGGACCACAACACACTCACACGTTGTATAAGTTCACTAACTTCTGGAACAGAAACATGATGACATTCCTAGGTTAACGAGTGTGATGATGTTTTAGGTTACTAGGGACACTTAATAATAGGATCATCCATAGTGATCATTGTAAAGTTAGGAGGATTTGCATACATTATTTACATGAAATCCACAAAAATAGGCTAACCAATCAGACCACCTTAGTTCTAGTGAAACAAGAATAATAATATTGATGCATGCTGATAGGGTGATAGACATATTCATAAGGACACAGGTTAGCTATGGTCACATTTCATCACTAAACATTCTTAAGAAAATATTGATTACACATATATCCCTAAATATTATTTACAATGTAGTAGTAAATGAATAAGCATAGTTAAGTAAGAAATACAACTCCATTCACTCGGGGGTTAAGCTAGTTAATGTGAAACATCTAAGTGCAAAGGGAAGATCCAAAAATACTATAGTTATGTTGCAATCAATCTTGGTTGCATGTATGAAGGTGCTTAACTAAGAAATATTGAAGTGCACTAGTTACACAATAAAACCCAAAAAAATTGAAGATATGGAGGAATATCATTGAACTCATGAACCCAAAATGGGTCATTCATGCCTTGTGGGTGATGCAGACCTTTAATCATGGATACACCTATTTACTACCACGTGACCTTAGAAAACTCATCTCCTACTACTCCTACAACGGTCGTTGGGGGCATCCACATTTGTCTCTTACAGGTGTTATTGTTTCATGTCGTTGGTAACCTAGCACTTTAAATAACTTGACTTGCATAAACGCTTTTCATATAAGTGTTATCATATTCAAAAATGCTAAATAATGTATCATATGCAGGGGTTATAATTACTTACTATGGCTATCAAACAAGTTGATTTGTACTTGAATGTTTTGTTTGCTACTGTATTTCAGTCTTACCCTTTAGTTCTAGTGTGTGCACTGTGTTTGTGTGTGTGGGCCTTTGCAAACTTGTGTTTCTAGGTGACATCGTGAGTGCATGTCACACTTGATAGAGGGAAATAGCTAGATGGTAGAATATGTATTGTATTATGTGTGCATGTAATATAATGACATTCTAGCTTCTATGAAGTGTTTGTAGAATAATGGAGTACCCTTGTCCTTTTAAATGCATGCTTATTCATATTAATACTTGTTTCTAGCCACGTTTTTACATGTGCCTTGGTTTCTACCAAGTGCGTTCCCTTCCCCTTATAGGGCACAATTTATGCAGTTAGTCCTCTTTTGGAGCCGCATTCTCCTATCAACGATGTCGCATGTGCACCCAAATATGGGGGGCAAAAATATGTGATAAAATTTACACATTAGAGGAAAGGGGTTCCCATAGGGGATAGGGGCACTTAGCACTAGCATCCTTGGCTTGGCATAGGTATTCAGGATGAGAAATGCAAGAGTGTAAGAAGTCTACGAAAAGTGGGCAAGTAAGAGTGTAAGACCAAAAGTTTGGCAACAAAAAGAGAAGAAGCATGGCCAAAAGCATGGGTTGAATAGTATTTTCTACTTAGGAATCTTCTGAATAGTAGTATGTGATCAGGCCTAGATACCTACCTAGGAAGTGCTTGAGTTTGTGTCTACAATTTAAGAATATTAGATGTTTTAGAAATTGGAAATGGATAAATTTCAGTAGTCATGCTGACCACCTGAGTATAGCCCTATAATTTCGTTGTACAGGATATCACTTCACTACTATTTACACTCGACATGGATCAAGTGCACTTATTGCATGTATTTCACCAAGGTTTACAAATCAAACTTCACATAAATATACATGTGTAATGTATACATACATATTTTACATAGAAAACATATATATATGGTTATGGAGCTTGATCTTATTGGTTAAAACTCATATCCTAGGGGGTTTAAAGGGTGTTACCCCCATTGTGGGGTCTAGGGGATGCACGCCCTAGTGAAGGCTTGGGGAAAGTGCACCCAAAATTCACAATTTATAAGTATTTATTCATTGTAAAATTAGTTCCATTAATTATTAGCTTTCCATCCTAAACCTCTAACACTTGAATTTTATCCATTTTTCACCATATGTCATATAGCATATTTGTCATCCTACCCCATGACCATCCAACACCTATGTCATTAAACATTGTTTCCATTGAGCCCTTCGCCCATCCTACCCCTTTTCAGTGCACCACTTTATCTACCCAACCCTCTTCCTGAAATTTCCTACCATCACCATTCATGTATCCTTTTGTCTAATCATGTTGAGAAAACAAAGATAATGACATGTATCTCACTATTTATGTGTGAGATGAGTATTCATATGGTTTTTGTTTTACAATGAAGAAAGTTACAAAAGAACCACTTGTTTATTTTAGCCAGAGAAACAACCAAGTAGGAGACGAGCATTCAATCCAGTGTTGTCTACATGTTAAGTTGATAGACGGCTAGTCAAAAACCATATAATATTGGCATTACCTTGTTGGAAGTCCTAACTGACATCCAAAACCTCATGAAAACCCCATAAATATGTGGCATATTGAATCATCTTAGCCATGAAACACTTTTCGGATATTCTCCTTTTTTATTAAATTCAATTTTAGAGATTCACCATCCCCTTATGTAATATGTTTTTAGAGGGGGGGTCCAAGATGAACCTTTGAGTGTACATATAACCTTCAAAATAGATGTTTAACCTATGAAACCCATAAAACCACTATCAAATACAAATACAAAATATACAATATACGTAATTAGAGTGACCCCCATGGTCACCCAAAAAAATGAACTTACAACTGAGCATTGCACTACATCTCAGATGCCACATAGTTATTTCGAGTGTGTGAAATAATTATTTCCCTAGGATTCTCTTATGCAAGACACAATAGAAAGTGGGGTAGATTTTTCTAAATGATGCAAATGTGTGGATGAAATACAATAGAATTCACCTTCCTATGCAATGTATGCAAGAAAATTTAGTTCCTTTTCCCTTGAATGAATGACAGATGGATGCCTTTGAGTGATATAGATGCAAGCTTAGGTGATAATAAGTATGCTTAGAGCTTGTTCCCTTATTTTGATCACATAACTATGAATTTTTATGATTCTCTTGGTTAAATTTCCTAATTTACAACTATAAGGTATACCCATAATAAAATAAGATGTGCAAAAGATAAAAGAGGCCCAAAAAGAGCGAGTAAGGTGGAAAGAGACCAGGGTCACCCAGAGTAGATGACAATACTTGGGTGATGGTGTCTTGGATGGTAGTTGGTGTCCGAAATCATAAAAGATAAACAAGTAAAGTTATGACTAGGTTATAGGGTGTGTAAGACAAAAGATTTAACATAAAAGACATAGAAAGGAGGCCAAAGATTCTTTGTCAATTAGTAGTTTTCTTGCTTGGGAATCATTTGAAAGCTAGTATGTGTTTAGGACCTACGAATTTAACCAAGTGCCTCAATTTGTGTCTACATATACATATAAAAAATAATAAAATAATGGAAAAAAGGACAAAAGACTAGGAGGGTATAAGGAAATTTAGGGTTGTAATTTATCAATGGTTCAAATAGATTTGATCCTAAGGATATCATGAGACCTAGGGTAAACCACTCGGCTTGTGGACTAATAAGTTGAATTTCTTATATTTTTATATAAATATTATTACTAGTGGGTCTCATATTCATCCTTACTCTCCCTTGTAAGAATGAAATTAATTTATATAAACTCCATTAGAGATGTTTTTAGTGGTTGATTTAACAAAAATAGTATTATGCGATGGGTAAACCCTAAGATATTTCAGAACCACATGTGAGAAATGAAACACCAAAGTATAGATCTGAAAAAAGAAATAAGCTTGATAAAAATGAAACCCTAGGTGCAAGAGAGTGAGGATAAAATACTTATCTGATTATGCACAATCAATCCTGAAGTGTGCTAGACTGGAAAACTGATAAACAAGAGGAGAAAAATTTCACTATTGTACCTAGTAAATTTGTGAATTTTGAGATATGCCTAGATTGGGGTGCCTGGATTATGTCAGGGATGCCTTGATGCTTGAGACCTCTATTTGGCATCCTTGACTATGAAATTTTTTTACAAAAGGATTCTTCTTGAGTCATAAGATTATCTCTCACCTTCATTGTTGGTCACATGTGTGTCACTTGATGATCGTTGTATTCGCCTATAACCTCTAAAACAAATGATATCCTGTAAAAACCCAAAACAAATTAAATCCTTAAAAAAGGAATATGTAAATGGGGAGTCAGATTGACCCTGGTGGTCACCCAACTAAGTGAAATTACGACCAAGCATTGCACTACATCTATGATTCCATGTAGTTCTTGTGCATGTGTGATAGAATTGGGCCCTAGGAAGCCCTTTTATAAGTGCATGTGATAGCAGACGATAGCTAGATGTATCAATGTAAATAGATGTTTGAATGACAAAATGAACTTTCCCTTCCTATGAAGTGTGTGTACAAAATGCAGTCCCTTGTCCCCTGTATGAGTGCTAGATGGATGCCTTTGATGCTCTTAGATGCCTTTAGATACAACCTTAGGTGATGATAATGTCATAATTTTCTATGAGGATCAACTAGAATCCCATGCACATTGAGCAAGGTTTCACTTTAATGGAGTCGTGAACCCTTCACATAGTAAGTAACAGATCAAAACAAAAAATAAAATCAAGTATAGAAAATAAAATGGTGTGTCTGGCATACTCATAGATCATAAAATAAATGTACACATAGGAGTTTTGTGTAACTCTTATGCATGACACATGTACACTAACCCTATTGACCTATTCCACTATGACTTATTCTCACTAAGTGAGATGACTAACCATCTATGGTGGACAAGTCATTGAATGATGATGAAAGTTAAATACACTAACATGCCCTTCATCAAAGCTGAGGAAGAGGTCATCAAAATTTGAAACCAAGAGAAATCCCCTAGACTACTAAGAAGGGTGTGTCAATGGGGCTCAGCTACTAAACATGATAAGGTGCCCATGTACAAACAACTCTCTCGAAAAGAGAAAGAGGAGAAGAATAGGTCCCAACAACTAGGTCTGATGAGGTACGTATGTACAATAATAATCCCAAGTAATGAACGAAAACCTAAGGGGAAAACATCCACTTATAAGAGATAAAAGACACCCCTAAACAACCTAAGAAAGATGCATCAAACGAGTTCCGACAACTAAAGGCCTTATAAGATACTCACGTATATACTATATATTTCTACAAGAAGAAGAGAAGAAGAAATGTTATCTAGCCTACTAAAACAAAGAACTTGTCGAAGACCACCCTGTATCAAGTGAAGAAGAAGAAGATCCCCGAAGTGATAAGGTGTTGTTCTTATCCAAGGAATGATGCTCCATATGTGAGGTGGAAGTTCCAACTACTCCACAAAGGGATGTTGAATTTGAAACAATGACAAAAAAGGAAGGTGGAATGTCCTATAACTATATAGAAGAGTGCCCGATGTCTGATGAGTCCTGAATCAAAGTACCTACTCCCTGAAATGTCTGTAGAGGACCAAAAGTAGGTGGATCAATAAGTAACTCCTCAAGATGTGGTAGATGATAAGTGGATGGTGGAGGTGGGTCCCCATCACTACGGAAATAAACCAATCTAGAAGAGAAGTCATCATCATTAGAAGTGAGCTCAGAAATATCATCAATTCCAGGTGATTCAAATGAAGAATCTTAAGAAGGAACAAAGTAAGAAAAGGAGTAGAGCCGAGTGTGATGACCAACAATACCAATTGCAATAATAATATCACTATGTAGTTCTCTCACATAAACAGAATCTAGAGTGAACTCAACCTACATACCCTGACTAAGGTGAGTAATCTGATAAACTGAAAGGAGATTAGTTGAAAGTGAAGGAATACTAAGCACATTGTTGAAAGTTTCACCATTCACTTCAATAGACCCTCTCCTGAAAACCAGTGAAGAAGTATCATCACCAAGCCGAATAGAAGACATGTCACGTGGCTTTAATGAAGCAAAATTAATGTCAAATGATGCCATATGATGAGATGCACCAGAATCAATCACCCATGTATGAGTAGGTGACACAACTGTAACTAAAGCTCTTGCCTTTGTTTTCTCCTTGGTTGATTCTTTTTCTTCTTCTTTTTTGTTTTCCCCTTTCCATTGGATTTTTCCATCAAACTTTCGCGAGTTGATGATGAAGATGGCTTGAGAGAATTGGGAACTCCTATGTTGTTCTTCTCAAGAAGACTTGTTAGGATGTCAATCTTATTTTTCAAACATTTTTCTTAATCATTCCGACAACTACAATACCCACATTTGATATGTTATTTAGGAGATTTAGAACTAGAAGAGGAAGTGGAAAAGTTTGATTTGGTGGCAGATAGATCCTTTTTATTCTCATGATCCTTATTGTTGTGTTTCTTCTTTTTTGAAACCTTTAGTTTTTCATGACCAACAATGAGAGCATGGGATTTTGTGGATCTAAGAGTACCCATCTAAATTAGCTTATCTTGTTCTCTAGTCAAATCAAAAAACAAACTCATTAAAGGAGGGCATAGTCCAACTTGCACCAAGTGCACTTTTTATAGCATGGAATGTAGAGACGAAAACAAAATAGTTGGGACAAAGTTTTGCAAGGATGGAAAGTATGAGATGTGAGTCCTTTTTTTCAATTCCAAAATTTTTCAGTTGCAATCTTACATATTTAAGTTTGATGAAAAAATCCTAGAGAGTGTCAAAACTGCTAGGGATGAGACTTATTAACTCACTTTTCCAGTTCATGCCCTTTCATTTCATCTTGTTTGCCAATTTTTTTTTCTAAGGCATCCCAAACTTCCTTGGGTGATTTAGTTGTATTAATATGAAAGTGCAATTCTGGTGATACAAAAAGACACAAAATCCTAAAAGCTTTATCACATTTTTCAAACCACTTTTCTTTCTTTGCATCATCTTTAGGTTCAAATTGCAACCCCATAGTTGTCTGGTAAAGTTTTTGTTTTCTTAAAGTGAGAGATACGACATCTTTCCATTCGTGATATTTAAATAGGGTAAGCAAGGGAACAACATTGAGATCCATGGCATATAAAAGTGAGCAAAGAAAAATAGCAGAAAGAAAAGAACCACACAAAATGAACACCACCCTGATTGCGGCACTTTAAGTAGTGTGTTGATTACACCCAAGTGTTCGTTTGACGAGAGACGACTGGTCACTCACCTTGTAATTAGTGAAATATCACACAAGTGTGGAGACCACAATATGCTCAGTCATGTGCAACGTAACAAGTAAACAAAAACACAAAAAAATAAGAAAGGAAGAAGGCTCTCTTACCGCAAGGTTTTAGCGACTGCGCTCACTAGCCCGCAAGAGAAGGAGAGTGATTACAGTGTGAAAAAGGGCTCAAAAATGAGTCTAATGGACTTTGAGGACGCAATAAGGGCTCCCAAAAGGTGAAAAATGGCTAAGAATGTCACTACACACTCCCAAATAAAAGGTCAATAGAAAAAATCGTTGAGTATCGCTAGAAAAAAGCACTTAAAAATGCCAATTTGACTAGAAACTAGATTTCAGAAATCACAATTAGTCTAGTTTGAGAGGTAAAAAAACACTTAGAAAATGTTAATTTGCAATTAAGTTCCACTAATCTAAGAAAATAGATTAACTTAAATTAAAATTAGATGCCTAAGTTGTGAACAGGTAAAACTCTTTTAAAAGGGCATTAGTTGTGGCTAACCATTTTTTGAGATTATGGTTGTCAGCCGGTAATTGGCTAAAATTAAGACCTAATCTAAGATTAAAAAAACACCCTTATTTATAAACACCACCTATATAAAAAAATAATGCAGCACATATATTATTAACCCCACTTTAATAAACACATCCAACTTTTAAAGAGGATAGTGACCACGCGTTTATGGATATAAGGGGATTCGTAGGTAATCATAAGCCCACCCAACCTTCAAAGGAAGACCTACCTAATTGTTGGAATCTATCAACCCCATACCTTAAAAAAGAAACTCACATAAGGGTATCTTGGGTTCCTTCTCAGAGATTAAGATATCTCATGCCAAAAAAAGTGGGGAATTTGAAATAGAAGGGTTCAACGAGTAGGATCACCTAGTCCATAATAGAGGGGTCAATGTATGGGTAGAATTGCATTTGAGCAAGAAAATTTGGGAAAAATATTTTTCGGATGATGTCATTCCTTAATCTCTTTTGATGTGAAGAGGTGAGCACGATACCTGAGTTAGAGAGACAAAAGGTAAGTCAACATCATGCATTTATGGCTTTTAGATGTTCAACGACATGGCTATTTATGAAATAGGTGGGCAAGGTAGGCCAAGGGCGAGTGATATTTGCATATCTTAGTACTTACCTCCGTCCATGTGGTGAGAAATGACGTTGGCCAAGGCTTTATATTTTACAAGTCGTGGCCAAAGATTTTTCATTACACACAGCTATTCTCTTCTTTGCCAAGGAAAAATGTTGGCCAACAACAAATCGACCTCATACAATAAGGGAGCTAGTGGTTTATAAGGTAGAATGGAGGCTAGTCCTAAAAGAAAGAGGAGGCAAGATTTAACAAGTGAGGATGTTGGGGTGTCATTCACTTCATGTAATAAACGAGAATAATGCAAAGAATGCAATTGATTATGACTCGAACTAGCATCGACAAGAGTGTGGTCAATAGCAGATCAGTTTTGAGGGCAAAGAAGCCAGGAGTTTAGCTGACATTTGCGAAGACCATGCATTCCAAGAACTTGACTTGTTGCTAGAACCAAACTAGTCTATTGAAAAACAGGTGGAACATGTAAAACCAGACATGGTGCAAGGGTTAAGCGTGACGAAGGGATACTCGTGAGCAACTCAATTTGGGATAGTTTATCTCTGCATACAGGAGCATGAGAAGTTGGAAGAGAGAGCTGGTTAGCCTCCAGGTATCATGTCTAAATTCCTTGACCACAAGGTGATGTCAGGCAACTTACGCGATTTTTTTGGAGGTGGTTGTGGGTAATTAGGGTATAGAACTACCAGCTGGTGCTAAAGTGAAAATCTCATAATGTTGTGTGGATTTTTCCTCCTCGGAGGAGGAGAGCAAAGGGGATTCAGATGTAGAGATCATTGGCGAAGTGAAGCCAAGTGACCGAAAGGCCTAATCTTCCAATGTATGGCTGCTCCTGGACCCTGGGTGTGTTGTCTGTTTAGTTTTTGGTCTTCAATTTTTTGTCATGAGCTGTATGGTTGAATGTATGTCGAAATATATAAATGTATAGGATGTATTTATGGGTCCTGACGGCCTAGGCAGCACTAGTTCCATCGGGCCACGAGTTCCCCGAAATTCTAACTTTCCCGCTTGGTAATAACACGATGAAGCGGGTCCTTTGTATTGCAAATAATGCAGAAGTTTGAGGCCCAGGTAGTATAAGTACTGCAAGGACATGAGTTCCTCGTGAGCTTGAAATTTTTTCACAATAAAGGTGGCATCAAATTTGGTGTTGTGTGGGTGGGAAACAAGTTTCGGGTCTAAGGGACCCAAGCAGAACAAGTATCGTGGGGACGCGAGTTCCCCGCGGAGGTGAAATTGCCACATCAATGGAGACAAAGTGCATTACAGGTGAATCAGGCACGATTAAACTAAAGTGGCTAATTGTAATCAATTAATTCTACGAGTTAAATTAAATTAAACTCCATAAGGACCCAAAATGCAAAGTGAAAGTGGTTTAATGTTAAATGTAAGAGCCTAACAATTAAATATATATTAACCTTACCCTTTGATTAAACAAAGTCACCTTAATTTTAAAACACCGACCCTTTGAATTAAAACACCCACCTTATATATTAATTGAATATACTAAAAACTTACCCACCCTTCAAATTAACCATCTTACTTTAATTAAAAAACTTACCCCTGTGTGTGAAAATAAAATAAACCATCACCAGCTCTTTGGATTGAATTCTCAAACAATGTGTAAATTTACAAGAAACGTCGGGCAAAATGATAAGTAGTTACCTGCGCTCACAAGATCATATGTAGGGAGAGGCTCAAGGAAGATCGATGCATATCTCAATGCTTGTTCGAATCATGGCTCTGAGCTTGACATCCGGAGGAGGATGTGGGATTCTAGAATTTATTTAGGGCAAAGTGAGACTCATGATTCTAAGGTACATGAGCCATGGTTCATGACATTGATTTTATTAGTGGTTGGGCTCAAGGTGTGAGTCAAGTTGGTATGGGCAGACATTTTTCACTGCTGAAAAACATGGAAAGAGATGGGGATGCCATAGGGCAAGGAAATGGTACAATCATTTGGGGACATGTGAGGGACATCTTTCAAGTGGTTGGAAAGTACATTGATGAATTGCACCGGGGACTGGTTATAATGGTCTCTTCCAACATTCTATAGGAATTAGAGTGTTGGCTTATTCTACAGGAGGATAGGGTGAAGTGAGTCAAAACTCTGAGGATATAGAGTTTCATGATCACACATGTGAAGCAGGTCGAGACATAGTGGAATCCTTGGATGAAAATCAAGTCCTTTCCTTTGTAATAGTGGGAGATCTAGACATAGTCATGGAAGGCAACAAACATGAGTAGGTTATGGATGTATCTTCCACGAACAGTGTGTTCGTTGCGAAAACACCAAGGCAGCTAGCTCGTCGAGGGATTATTGTAGATGCATGACCCAACACTATACTCTTGTAACAACCCACACATTGATTTTGCATAGCTATGGACAATGTGTTGTGAATTTTTTCAAGATACTCGACTGGACAATTTACAAAACACCAAAAATAATCCGCTAAGTTTGTAGGGGAAAAACATGACACATTGGTAGATTGTTCTCATACACTTACTAAGAAAAAACAAACACTATAGTGCAAGATTGGTCCTATGCATGAGAAACATGAACACAACATACAAACCTTTGAAGTGAAAGGCTCAGGATTAGTTAGTCATTTTCTTTCAGTAGAGTTAATTGAAACTAGGAATAGCAAAACAGAGATAGCTTTCAGCTCGAGGTCAAACAATCAAGTAGCACAGATCTCACAACTTGGAGATCAGTACAACTCAATGTAAAAGAGACCCACACTGAGAGCTCAAGGAGGACACACACACTGGGGAGCTCATAAGCTCTACAGGGAGCTATGATTCAAGCTGATAGAGAGGTTGAGGACAAGTAGGCAAAAGGCTTAAACAACACAGATCTAGAACCAAGAGAATATTTTTTTAAAAATCACTTAGAGGGTAGGAGGCTAGAATAGGTACCAGAAACATAAAATTAAAAAAAAATCCCTTTTAATTAAAAAATTACTGATTAGACCAAAAATACGAAACCTACCTCCAAGATTTATCTTTTCCTCCAAACTTAGTTGCAACTAGCTAGATCTGGCTGAGAAACACCTGAAACTTACACATGCACAACTAGAAAACCAACACAAACTCCAAAAAATGAGATTGTTAAACTTGTTAACAAGATTCCAAAATAACAAAAACTTACATGAGAAGCACGAACACCAAAAAAGGAAGTAATTAGCAACCATAAATCAAATGAGTGTATGTTTACTGAACAATAACTCTGATACCATATCGGATTATTTTGCGAGGATCAATACGGAACCCTGTGCACATCGAAGAGGTTTCACTTCCAATGGTGTCGTGAACGCTCCAAGTAGTAAGCAAGAGATCAAATCACAAAATGAGAATTAAGTAAAATGAAAGAAAATGATGGGTATAACATGCTCGTAGATCAGAAAAAAAAAAAAAAAAAGGTACATATAGGAGTGTTGTGTAACTCATGTGTATGACACATATACACTGACCCTATTGCCATATTCCACTATGACCTATTCTCACTAAGTGAGATGACTAACCATCTATAGTGGATAAGTTATTGAATGATGATGAAACAAGTCAAATACACCAATAGATAATAGATGCTTAGAGGTTGGTCCTTTATTATGTTCACATAGATTTGTATTTATATGATTCCCTTGGTTAAATTTCATAATTGAAAACTAGAAGGTCAGCCCATAAGAAAATAAGATGCCCAGAAAGATAAAAGAATACCAAAAAGAGCAAGTAAGATAAAAAGAGGACATGGGTGCCCTAAAGGATGAGGGTGACTGGGCGTTGGTGTCTAGAGTCATAAAAGATAAGCAAGTGAAATGTCGATTGGGTAGTAGGGTGTAAAAGACCAAAAAGAAGACCAAAAACAAAGCAAAGAGGCCAAAGATAGTTGTTGATTACTATTTTTCTCACTTAGGAATCATGTGAATGCAAGTATATTATTAGGACCTAGAAATGTACCAAGTGCATGATTTTGTGTCTATAGTATGAGAGTGTGTAAAAGTTATGAAGCACGGAGCACAAAGTGTGGTAGTAGATGCTAGAGACAATTGATAGTGTGAGAAGGGGGGATAAGTGCAATGCCCCCCAAGTGTGCCAATGATGGAGATATATGTGATAACACGAGATATACCATGCTAGTTTGTGAGAGTGTGAGGTGTGCCATGATAATAGAGAGAGTCATCATAGTGGTAGGTAGGAGCAAGAGTAGAACCAGAGTTGGATTTTGGGTTGAAAGGAGAAATTATAAAGAGGTCATCTAGAGTTTTTTGGTCCTGCTTGGTTAGGGTTGTTGATTTCTAATTAGTAATGCTGAAGAGGAATTGATAGCAAGAGAGGATGGAGGAAGAATTTTGAGTGGTGGTTGTTTAACAGGAGGAGGAGATAGAGGGACCTTGACAGGAGATTGCTTAGTTTGAATAGGTTGGATAGAATGCTCTTGACTAACCAGAAAAGGAACATTATTGATTAGGGATTAATGCTCATGAGACATAGAAGGGATAGATTTAGAAGCCCATTAGGATTTAGCAATTGTAGATGAGCATGAAGCAGAATGTTGTGTAGCAAATGAGATAAAACCCTAATTCTCAAGGTGTTTAATTATTCATTTTAAAGCATAGAAATCATTATCATTATGTCTATTTATTCTATGATAATTACAAAACAGGGGACCTTGGTATTTGAAAAGTCAATAAGGAGGGTAGTAATGAGTATTTGGCAAGTTGATCAACTACTGTGTGAGGAGCTGAGGAAGAATATCATGTTGCTTAGCATTAAGATCAAACTTGAGAGGTGTGGGTAGCAGTAAGCCTTGGGGTTCACTAACATAAGACATGTATAGGACATAGGATTAGGATGAGATGTAGAATAATAACTAACCTGGGCCTTAGAACCATCCTTCAAATGTTGGATTTCAGCTTTAAGAGATGTAATTGTGGTTTCCATAGCTTCAAATTTGTCTTGAAATAACCCATGTAAAGATTGATTGACTTGCAAATGAATTGATTAGGTGTGATATCATGATCACTAGGGTCATTAGAGAGACAATCAAATATGGCACTAACTTGAGTAGGTGGTGTATTGCAAGGGATGTACATAGTGTCTAAGGATTTTTGGAGAACAACTTTGCAAGGTGGGTGCATTTGAAGTAACTTATGAAAGAATATTTGAGGAATTTTAGGAGCCATGAATGAAGAAAAATAAAGATCCAAGTGTATGGTCATGAGTAGGGTTCACCAAATTATTTAATTTAATTTGAATGAAAATCTAAATATTGCAAATTCACTACTGAAATAAATGATATATAAATATTGAAATACAGAAATGACACAAGCAAACTAAGATGTAAATATGAAACCCTAAGAACAATAGATAGATGAAGAGACTTAGTTGATTTACACTCAATCTATAACTACTCTAGACTAGGAAAAGTGTTAAACAGGATAGAAAAAGTGTTGTAAATGCTCAGTATAAATTTTGTAACTCACAAACAGAGTCAGACATGGGTGCCCACACTACGAAAAGGGCAGCTAGGCACTAGAGAGTACTTCCTGGGCACTTGTGACTGCGTAAATAGTCAGAATCTAATTTTCATTGTGTCACAAGAGTGTCGCAGTTATTTCTTATTGATCACCTAATAATCACTCTTTGAATGCCGAAGGTATTTGTAACCTGTAAAAGATATGTTCGCCTACACAAGCCCACAAACCACATCAAACCTAAAAAGGAAAATGTAGAATGGGGAGTTGGACTGACCCTGACGGCTACCCTAAGAGTGAACTTATAGTAAAGTAGTGCACTACATCTCAGAATCCATGTTATTCTGGTGTGTGTGTGTGTGTAAGGTTGATGCCCCAGGATGCCCTTGTGCAAGTTGAACTTAATAACGGGTTGTAGCAATGTGTAGACACAAGTTCACATACTTGGGTACATTTCTAGGTCTTAAAAGCATACTTGCATTCATATGATTCCTAAGCAAGAAAACTAGTAATTAACAATTATATTTGGCCTCTTTGATTTGTTTCTAGCCTTCTTTCTGGTCTTCCACACCAATACATTATAGTCGATATTTCACTTTCTTATCTTTTATGACTCTAGACACCAGCACCCAAATAGGATGTCAGCGGCCAAGCGCCCTCGTCCTTCTAGGCACCCCTAACCCTTTTCTATCTTACTCACTTCTTTTAGGTCTTTTTTATCTTTTGGGCATCTTATTTTCTTATGGGTTGGCCTTCCAGTTGTCAATTATGAAATTTAACTAAGGGAAACATATAAATACAAATATATGTGACCAAAATAAAGGACCAAGCTCTAAGCATCTATTATCACCACCTAAGGTTGTATCCAAAGGCATCCTTATAGCACTTATATAAAGGACAAGTGATTTAATAAAATATAAATTTTTATTTAAATATGAAAGCAATGATTGCTAATAAATGACATATAATGAAATATAGATGTTAAGCAACTTATCCAATCTTAATTATGAAATCAAATGGAATATATAGGGCACTTAACTTGATTTTTCTTATCCTAAAGTGTGTCTGGGCTGAAGAATGTGGTGGAACAAGAACACATACCATCGCAACAAGCCTCAAAAAATTGTAGAGGAGGTGGAAACGCTTAGACATGAGCACCTAGGCAAGAATAGGGGTGCCTGCAAGCACCCAAGACCTATGTGGGGTAACTGGAGTTTGCATAAATAGTCAGAACCTAGTTTCGACAATGTCGTTAGGGTTTTGCACTTGTTCACCTTTGGTCACATCTATGTTGCACTTGGATCGTCGAGGTACATGTTTACCTACACACAAATATCCTCCTACAAAACCCTCAAAAAGACATCAAATCCTAAAAAAGAAAGATGTAAAATGAGGGGTCAGATTGTCCTCAGCTGTCTCAATGGAAAAATTATGACTGAGCTCTACACTACATATCAAACACAATGTAGTTATATGTGCTTGTGTGTGCAATAGTGCTCATAGGTCACCCTCACACCAATGACACCAAGATAGCAGGTTGTAGCTAGATAAAATAAAAATGTGTGGATGGAATAGAATGAACTCTTCTTCCTATATAGTGTGTATGTAGATAATGAACCCAAATATATTTCCTTGAGATATGTACATGGAATATTCATGTTTGAGGATGTAGTTAAAATTGGAGAGTAAAACTAAAACTCTCTCCCTACACTCTTCCTCTGGAGGCAGGATGCCCAAATCCTCAATTTTTCACGCACACGAGCTAATCACTCCATACCCCAACACATCTCCACCAATGACAAAATTGAAATCACCAATCACTCAATATCAAAATCATCATTCTCACTTAGTTCTCTTCACAATGGTCCCACGTCTCTCGTTACACCACATGGATTGGCACGCTGATCAATGGTTCACCATGGTATAATCAAATCGAAATAAAGTGAGAGTTCCTTGAGATATGTAGTTCTTTAAGATATGTAGATGGATTATTCACGTTTGATCGAAATAAAGTGAAATGGATCCAAACAAAGACCAGATTTTTTTATTTGGATCCATTTCACTTTATTTCGATCAAACGTGAATCATCCATATAGGAGTAGGAAAGGCAATGACATCTCATTTCCCCCACTCCAAGGGTATCGCCGTAATGTATATGAGATGGATTTCATGTTAGGTTGTCTGGAAGCAGTAAAAAATGTAGAATAAATTCCCATGTTAGGTCGTCTAGGAAAGTGGTGATGTAACTCCCAAGTTAGGTCATCTAGAAGGATATATACATTATGTTATGTCAATTAATTGATGTGAATTCAAATAGTAGAAGGTTTGTGTTGTCGAGAATTGAATGTGTGTGATTGATTGATTGTTACTTATGGAGATATTTTACACTTGTTGCCCCCAAATTAGGTCATTAGAGGGAATCACTATAAAGTGGTATGAAATGTCGTGTGATGTATGAGAAAATTTTTTATAATTAGTGAATTAGTAATGTAGAATGTTCATGTAACGATATGAAGGGGATTATGGGATGACCTGATTGTATGCCTTCCCTTTCAGTGAAAGGTGGAGTGATGATGAGAAAAAACACTGAGCCAAAAGTAATCATGTGATGATGAAATAGTGAATGGATGATAAATATTACAAAAGTGTGTGTATGTTAAGTTGAAATGATGTCAAAGAGTAATATAATGTTTGTGGAATGTGTATGATATGATAGTAGGCAGAATTTTGAAGAGAATGAGGCAAAATACAAAAGACGATTTAATAAAATCTAAATTTTTATTTAAATTTGAAAGCAATGATTGCTAATAAATGACATAAAATGAAATATGTATGTTAGGCAACTTATCCAATATGAATTATGAAAGCAAATGGAATAGGTAGCGAACTTACCTTGATTTCACTTATCCCAAAGTGTGCCTTGGCTGAAGAATGTATTGGAACAGGAACATAGACCATCACAACAAGCCTCAAAAAAATGTAGAGGAGGTGGATATGCTTAGACATGGGTGCCTAGGAAAGAATAGGGGCACCTGCGGGCACCCAAGACCTTTGTGGGGGTGCTAGAATCTGTAGAAGTGGTCATAACCTAATTTTGATGGTGTCATTAGGTTTTTGCACTTGTTCACCTTTGGTCACCTGTATGTCACACTTGGATCAATGAGGCACCTTTAAACTAGCATGTAGATATCCTAGTACAATGTGTGTCATGGAATAGACATGAAATTCCCTAAAATATGAAGATGCCAAATGAGGGGTAGAAAACCAACCTCTTGTGTCCCTTTTGATGGAGTTATAACTGGATGCAATGGAGCTACATCTCAGATGCCAATATAGATTTATGCAACCTTAGGTGATGATAGCCAATGATTAGTGTTTGGTCCTTTATTATGATAACATAACTTGTATCATTTTTATGATTCACCTTGCTTGAGCGATTTTGTAATTAGATCTTGAAAAGGAAAATGTGTGCATGGAAAAGAATGAAGATCCCCTTCCTATACAGTGGGATATGTAGGATAATGGACCCAAATTCAGTGTGAGTAAAGATATGTAGATAGATAGCCCTTGATAAGAATTGGCTACCATTATAAGGGCATGTATGTTGTGCCTGACGCTAGCGATCTCTGGCTGGGTGCTATTTGTACACTAGGATGACCCGAAATGTCGAACTAGTACCTCAAGATATGAGTGGGACAAAGCGAAGTAAGGGTGCAAGATTGAAATGTCAGAACTGAAAAATCAAACAGAAAGAGTGGCCACGGGCACCCATGATGGTTAATTAGTACTTTCCTTACTTAGGAATGCATATGAATAGTAATATGTAGATCAAAACTAGATAATTATCTAAAGTGCAGTGGATTTAGTGTCTGACATTTTCTCCCACTTTATGTTGACCTGAGCGGAAAGACTCGGTTAACATATGAGTAGATAGAGATGTGATACCTGATACCAATAGTAGATCAATGTTGACAAGCGTGCTGAGGGACTAGACAAAGTGTGAGTGACTAAAAGTGAATGAAGTGTAGATGCTAAGGAGGAGATCCAGTGTAAAAAGTGACGATGAAAATGAACTTAGTGGCGGATTAACATAGTAGTGTAGATGTTTTGATGTACCTGTTTTTGGTGACTGGTGTTGGTGTTGCATGCACTTGATAGTTGATGTTGATTTTGATGTGTGTCCATGTATACATCTATTGTACATTGGTACATATAGCTATCACCCGCTATTTTCATATAGATAGACCTACAAAAGAGAACTTCATAGACAAGTAGTCTAACATAT